>CM034149.1:157605467-157865921 GCA_019776745.2 Taxus chinensis
TTGGTGGCAGTTTGGCTCACCAAGAAGGAAGGTGAAATTATAAGATAATTTGTGCCTCATTTCGAATGGTTGCTTTGTAGGATACTTGAAGAGGATTCACCATGTGAAAAAAATGTCAAGAGATTCTTCATCAATGCTCAATCATCGAAGGTAGGATTTCTCCTATGAAGAGTTCAACCAAAAAACATTGTAGAAGCACAAAGGATGGCCATTAAACTTGATGACGATCTCATCCTCTCTGGAAAGATCAGGAATCCATCAAAGGGAAAGACACAACATCATAGAGATGAGAGAACAAATCCATTGCCACAAAAATTGGTGAATGGGATGACATCATTGAAGAGGGAAATATTTGAATGAGTTTCTTCTCAAAAAAGCAATGGAAATCAGATTGCAGGAGCACCATGAAGGCTTGCCTTGGAGGCCCCACCTATCAATGCAAATTGTAGGAGTAAGGAAAATGAAGAGGATCTTGAACCAGAAAGTGAAGATGGTGATTTCCTATAAAGTGATGAGTTTGAGAATGATACACAAATTAGATTTTGTGAGTATTCTAGAGGTGATGAACAAGACAAAGAAGATGCACCTAGTTTATCATGTGTGGTATTCACTCGTTCTCAGTATGAGAAAGGAACATCTTCCTCCAGTTCTTGAAAGAAAAATAATACTAAATATCCTCATGTGGCGACTCTAAAAACAAAATAATCAGTCGATGATCTTCATTCCCACCCTCCATAGAGTCTGCATGGTTGAATCTTGATCCTGCAGTAGGTAAGAAGGCTCCCGTAATCCCAAGTAAGTATTCTGATGCCTCTTCAAAGTCTAAATTTAAAATTTCCCCTATAAAATATAATACTTTCAAAGCTCCTATTGTACCTTTCAAAATACCCTCTATTTCCCAAAATTCTACTCCTACTTCCAAACCTTTCCTAAATCCAAACTCAATCCCTTCATCACCCTCACTTCCATCTTCTCCTTTTGACTTCATATAATTCATGAACAAATCCAAAGTGTAGATTACTAAAACTGAATATTTGTGGACTCACCTCGAACAATTCGAGAGTTTTTTTCAATAATCAGGAGTGGTAGTTTAACACATAATGTTATAACACCCAATTCTAAAGGAGTACTACCAAACTCACCTACATAAAAATTCCCTCACATAACATGTTTTCCTTAAGCACATCCAAGACTGATAAGCTTGAACCTTTCTATGTCTCTCTTCTTGTTGGAAATTATGTATTGAACAACTACATAATAGATTCTGGTGCCTCCGATAATGTAATGCCTATAAATTTTGCCAAGGCTCTCAAACTCACCATGACTCCACCCGGTGGCTCTTGTTACTCTTTGGAGTCAAAAGAGGTCCCACTTATAGGGAAGGTCACAGATGGACATGTAGCTCTCACTAGAATTCCAAACAAGAAATTTGTAATCATGATTTTAGTAGCAGATGTCCCATCCTTGTCCAGAATGTTGCTAAGTAGAAGTCTTTGCTGAGACTTAGGAGTGAAAATTCAGATGAATTGGTGATCCACAACCATACCGATGAAGGGATACATGGATAAATTGCTTCCTGAGAATAAGATTAGGTACAGGGTGCAAAATTCCAGAATCCTAGAAGCAAACATCTTGTATCAAGATAACAAGAAGATGAATCACTTTGTGAAAACTGAGGAGGAAGAATATATCCTCATCTTGATAGGAATAGACATGCCTTACTGGAGAGTCATGGACCTTGAAGAAGCATTGAGGATATTTTAGTTATAAGAGGGCAGCCCTAAAATGTCAGATGATGCAAACCATGAAAAAGAGGAAATGGTTCTTGATGATTTTCAAATAGAAAAATCAGCTTATGTTCTTACTTGTGATGAAGAGATATTATCATTCCCATTTGATTATGAGGACTCCCTTGATCATATTACCCAAGAAGAGACCAAGCTATTCTACAATGATTCCTCAAACAATGGGAAATAACTATATGTACAAGAACTGCTAAGTGCCACGGAAGAAACAAAAGACCCTAAGCTCAATCTTGAACTTCTAATGCAAGCCATGAATCTAGAAGACAAGCGTGAAGCTAACTTGGAAGCCTCAACCATTATGAAGATGGGCTATGTTGAAATAAATCTAGATGATAAATATGATGTCCCTCTCGAGCCAATGGTTGATGGATACAATGATGAAATTGAGATATTTTCTTTCCCATTTGAAGAGGAAGAATCTTTCCATGATGAACAAATTAAAGAAAGGATTTGTGAGTCCTTTGAAGTCAAAGCTCCTCTGGACAAGGGAGTGATAAATTACAGCGATTCCCAATATGATGAAGTAATCCCTTTAGATAGTTTCTTTTAGCTACAAAATAAGATCCTTCGAAAGAATACAAAGATGAGATGCATGAAGTAATAAAAGAGATCTTTGTGCAAGAACTATTGGATGCAGTAGAAGTTGTGGAAGACTCCGAGCTAATCCTTGATCTCTTAACTTGTGCTATGACCATAAAATACAAGTATGAGGTCACTTCCAATCCTTCCATCAGTAATCAAACACCTCATAGTGGAGTAAAGAAAAAGGATAAGTCTGAGGTTTCTCATGGAACGATGTCAATGAGCATAGACCTGGGGAAGAAAATAATCAGGAATGTTCAAGTAATTTGAACGAAGAGTAGCCCTGGGGAAGTGATATGATGGTCAATGAAGAATCAAGTATGTGGATAAATACGAAAGGCAACTAGCACTATGAAACCAATTTCAAAGAGGATGAAGGAAGTGGAATTTCTAAGAAAAGACCTAAGCATCAATAAGCTCATGTAGAATCACTCCTACCAAGCACATAGATAATTTTCAAAGCACCTGGCTTTCATAAGAAGCCGAGGAGAGGAGACTACTTTCTGGAGTCAATCAATGGCTTCACAGAACAACATCACTCAATATTGCCCACTCAGGGGTAACTTTTGAGGAATGAAAATTGCTTCAGTGAAAGCGGGTTGCACCCCACCTTGTACCATAGGCGTGTTTACATTTCTGTTACATTTATTTCCCTTCCTATTGTGTGTGTCATTTCCTTTCCATGTGTGTGTGTGTTTCCTTCTTCACTCTTTCTCTCTCTGTTATAAGTTGTGCATGACTCCGCAGGGCCCAATGTATAAGGCACTAGTTAATGGATAATATTCTCTAAAGTTGATAATCTAGATTCCCCATATCATATCTTCACTACACTCAGTCCATGTCATTTCCCCAAGCTAGAGCCAATTTTTTTCGTGTAAATGTGCAACAGGGAAATTGACAATTTCCAAGCATGACAACGATACCCCTGTAGAAAATTTTTCATGTTATATCATTTTGAGGTGCCCCGGGTCTACCCAGTTAGTCCTGTAACCTCTTGAATAATGTTATCTCATCCCCCTAGGTGATTTAGGAAATTCCATTCATTCCCCCTAGGTTATTTTAGGAGTTCATGAAAAATTACAAGCTACAGGTAATTGTGGGAAGGGCTATCACTGGCATTCCTAGGGATAGAGCAACCCCATGGATTTGAGAAGAAGATCCTAAGAAAATTTGGAGGTGATTCAAATGTCTTGCGACATCATGGAAATGATTCAGGAATATTTTGGAAGGGTTCAAAGAAGTTGGGGTAGTTTCACCAAAATTAGGGTTCATAGGCCTAGTAAGTGCACAGGCCAAAACAGCCACTGAGATTTGGAAGGTGATTCCAGGAACTCTGGATAGAGTTAGGAGAAAAAAAAATCATCACCAAAAATATAATTAAAATCCATACAAGATGTTGAAATCATATTTTTCACAACACTTTGGCACATCAGGTCTGCAGGCATTTTTTCTCAGGCACAAGTGGAGTACCAAATCCAAAATACTCTTTTTAAGGGATCTAATAGAATAATATAGACATGAAAACAATACCATTGGATTTAAAAGGTCATTTCTAGTCAAGATCATATAAAATGTTTCTGAAACAGTCCAATGGGAGCTCAAGTTATCATCGTCGCAAGTTGTCCTCTTTGAATAAGTTCAAGACTTAGCCAAATTTTGGGAGGACATGTGTCAACTCTAGGAGCCTAGTGGGATTTTATTTCCCTAAAGTCCTTAAGGGTCGGGTAAATAAAACTTTTAAAACTTCTCCCATCCCCCATGTGACCTTTGGAACCCCATACGACCATCAAGATTTTCAGCTCATCCCCCAAGTGCAATTTGGAGCTCAAATCCCCTGCCGTCGGATCTCCGCCACGTGTCAGCTCCAAGACCACCATGGAATTTGATGTCCCTCATAGGTTAGGGATATTAAACCTTGAAAAATTCACCTAGCCCTCTAGGAGGTATTTTTGATGACCCATGTGACCCGCTTCTAGCCCCTCAACACTTTAAAGCTAATTTTTGGAGCACTCACTCCATGCCATCAGATCAATGCCATGTGTCACCCTCTTCCTCACCATGGAAACTAATGTCCCACACATAATTTTTAGGTGAGGTACGTTAGGGACAATAAAATTTTCCTAGACCTCTCTCAACATGATTTTAAAATTTTAAATATTTACCTGCTTCCCCACTTATAACTTCTTACACTGCCATGCACAACCATATCTCCATTCTTTCTTTGCAACCTTCTACCATCGTTCTACTATTACAAATGCTCAGAACAGCTCAACCAAGGAACTGAAATAAATTTCCCATGGTGATATGCAGGTCATAGAAGGATTTTTCATCAAGTTAAGAAGGAGAAGTGAAGAACAACAAAGAAGAAAATAGTGAAAATCTTCATTGTCGTAAAATGGAAATTCATACAAATTTTGCAAACCACTGCACAAAGAAACGAACCATATTTTTTTGTTTACTCATATTTCCAAGGCCATCAACAACATACTTTCAAACTCTCCTCTTGTGCAACAGAGAATTCACAGAGAAGAAATCTCCTTTCCAGCTCAACGAAGAAAAAAGTGGATTTTCCAGTCAAACCGGTTATCGGATTGAAGTAAACTTTCATGTGAAGCACCAGAAGAAAAAACCCACATCAGAAATATAATTTTTTTGAAAATGGAGGACAAAACCATACCTGCAATTGTCAGGTCCATTAATGGCTATCACATCCACAAGCACTGCTAGGTCAAAAAATTGAAATTTTAAAATCTCCTGGACTATTAAGTGGATAGTTCTAAAACATCAAAAAAAATTGTTCCACATCAATCCAACCTCCAAAATCCTGCTTTCTAAAAATAGCAGGTCTTTTGCATATGGGACTATTATTTTGGGAAAGTCAGCAACATAAGAACTTGCGAAGGAGACTGAGACATTGGAGGTGTACTACAACTGAGAACTCACCAGAATGAGCATTTTGGCACTTACTAAAAATAGTAAGTGATCCCCACGAGCACCTACTAAAAATAGAGAGTTGATCTAGAAAGAGTGAAGAACATAAGGAGAAAGGAGAATTGAGGTTGCAAAATCCAGTTGAGGTTCAAGGAAGTTGATTTTTCATACTTATTAAAAATAGTGAGTTACTATTCTAGGGAAAACATGAAGCAGAAGTGGATAAGACAGAAGCTATCATAGATATTCACTTGTGAGTACAAGATAAAAGATAATGATTTCTTGTACATGGACCTGGATGACTTAAGAACTCGCATGACAAGCAGATACTAAAAGAAGATTGAATATTAGATATTCACCAGTGGCTTGTTCATCGCCACAAGACATCCAGTGTCTGTGAAAATTCATAAGTTGGTCCTAGCCTACTCTCACCACTATGAGCCTGAAACACGAACCATCTAAGTCGATAATAGTACATCAATGGTGGTCAGCAGCCTTAAAACCATCTCACTTTCTTTGTAAATACTGACATCACCCAACATGGTCGTCATCTTAAAAGACATGGTCTTGCACGATTGGGAAATGATGGATGCATAAGTGCAAGGGGTTGCGCTTCAGTCGTGGTTGAAAATAGGGAGAAATCCCTCAAGGATTCCTAAAAATCTTCCAAGGTGTGAGTTCCGAGAAGGATATTTGGATGCCATCACTCTTCTCAATAGAGTAATGGGAAAAGCAAGCACAAGAGACTTCCAAGACTGGATGGGCCTTTTCATCTTGACATTGACAGAAGGAAAGCAAAGAATTGACTAGGGGTAGATAATCAACAACAATATCCATCTGCAACTGCTCCAAGTACCCATGACAAAGAAGTTCCACATGACTTATTACTTGGTCTACCTTCTCGCTAGCTCAAGATCATCCAAGGGATTAGCTCTCACGCAAAAAATCCACCAAGGTGCCTACATTTGAGAAACTTCCACAGGTGGTGATGGAGGAAATTCATAGGCATTTCACTCGTGTGAATGATGCATTCATGATGTACGTAGTCCAAAAATTAGAAGGATATCTAGAAGCTAGGATGTCATCACAAGCGGTGTCTTTGATCAAGAAGTATGGCTCCTATTTCATACAATTCTCAACATTCTCCTACTTGTGAGTTGTTGGCTTCAATCAAGCGTTGCTAAGGCTTCCCAAGTACCTTAGTGACCAAATTTTATTGTTCAAGTTTTGCAAATAGATCATTCAGGTGAATAATAAGATTAGAAGCAAGAGGAAGAAGTTGATCCCCTTTCCTATCTCTCTCAGGTTGTTCACATGCAAGAGCTCAAATGACGCATCTCATCTAGAGGTTATTTTCACTCATTTGACTCTGCATTCCTACATTGCTAGGCCTAACTTTGACATCTGAGAAGATCCTGACTCTTTCCATGTCCCGGAACTGCAACATGAACCACAAGTTGAGGATTACTAGGCTAATTGCATGGATGAATTTTAAGTGCGTAAAAAGGATCATATGAGGATGATAATCAACGAAATGAATAAATTCAAGTTCTCCTAGTATGAAGATATTTTACAAGATGATGGTAAGGAAATGTATGATCCTGAGTACGTGGCACTCAATATGTCCCTTGTACCTCCAATCAAAAGGTATGTTCATGAATCATGGGATATATTAGAGTAAATTGAGAAGGTGTTGAGGATAACGAGAAATTGGTTTCAAAAGAAGAGAACAATGACAATCCAGTCACGAGGAACTCCTCCGAGTTAGAAGCAAGCCTCACATCACTCATCTTCAAAATTCATAGAGGTGAATTCCAGTTCTAAACACTCTAGATTGAGTTTGAAAAGGAAGGCTTTAGAATTGGAAGCTTCTCCTCATGAGGAGACGCCGAAGAAAATTAGAGTAGAAGAAGGCTCATTTGCATCACTGCTAGAAGAAGATTTGATCACAGAAATGTGGGAGAGACACCTCATGACAAAGGCACAAGTGGATGAAGAGTACCTGGTTCAAGATTCAGTCTTCCAGCCACCACAGGAGGTTTCCCCTCTTGATGATACCCATGCCTCTCTCATTCAATATTTTCCTCCTCCTTCAGAACAGGGTATAATTGGTGCACCTATCATTGATCCTTTTTTGATGAGATGTTTCCTTGGATGTAGGAAATAATTTTCCTTGACACCTGCACTATACAACAAGTGGCAGATCCTAATCTATCAACAATTGTCTCATTGGAAAAAAAATATCGAGAAAGCTCACACATACAGCCTCACGTTTTTACAATGGGGAAACGGGTAATCAATGCATCAAAGTAGCTCAGCCCAAAGTAATCAAACCCGTGAATGAGATGACACAAGTTGACTATGAAATGTGCATAATTCAACTGGGACTGGTAACTCATGAAGGGGATTTACACATGTATTATCAATATTTTTCCCGCATAGTGGTGAGGAATAAAGAGTATAAGAAAAATATTGATGAATTGAAAGAGTAGGTGCAAACTCTTTCATTCTATGTACAACATCTAGTTGTTCCTAATGCCATGAAAATTCCTACTAAGGAATTTGCACCCATCAGTAGCTTCAATTCAAAATCCATCAGGAGGACACATGAGTACACAATACAAAGGTGAGAGAATAATTAATGGATCAACTCAATTTCTAAAAAAAGGAAGTCAGTGATCCAAGAAGCAGTCAAACTCTTCACCTATATGTGTGTGATAGAAAATAGGACATGAACACTCAGGGAGGACTTGGAGAAAGAAAGGGACTATTGGGAACCTTTGGGCCCAGTAGTAGATGAAATGAGCAACACTCATTGCCAAGAATTGATCAACAAGAAGATTTTAAAACTCTTCACGTGTATGGGTGAGGACCTTGGCAATCAAGTTTGAGGCAATCAATCGGGCCATCACAGAGATGGGGGAAAAGAGGAACAAGCATACAAATTGTAGGATACTATGAATCACAAAACTCAAAAGCTCAGAGTTCCTGCAATGGTTGAAGATACAATTTTTGATGATTTGATCAATCCATTTGAATAGTATGCCAAGAAATAGGTAGACAACCCATCGTCCTTCACTAAGGATACCCTTGACTTGCTCTTAGAGATTTGGGCCTCTATTGCACTTATCACAGAGAAACATTCATCATGGTTCAGGAAGTGCAAAGACATCAACGGTGTGGTCAATGGATGGACAAAAACCTTGGGTTGTGTTCGCATTCCTCATGCCGACAAATTAGAACCTGCAATAGCTCATTCCAGCAAAGATCTTGGAGGAACAGAGGCCTTATCAGGAGCATGAAGTGGAAGCTATTTAGGGAGCGAGATCAAATCCACTTCAGCGGATCATCCTTCTACATAATCCTTCTTCTTTCTTCTTCTTCCTCTTCTTTCTTTCTCTTCTCTTCTCACCCAACGCTCTCTCTCTCTCTTCAAAGTTATTTTTTTGCATTGTGGTTTGCACTTTTTGATATAACTTTAAGTGACTTTAGAAATATAATGTAAAATTTAAGTCACCTTGTTTTTATAAAATGGACTTAAATATTTAAGTTGAATATGAATAGTCTAAAGTGACATTAATTTATTTGAAAAGTCATCAGGAAGATGAAGAGTTGTTTTCTCTTCTATAAATTGTAACAAGCTCCTCAATTGAGTTCCTTCTTAGAAAAACTTCTGAAACTTCTTAGATGTTGGAGTTGTTTGTTGTGAATTCATGAGAGAGATATCCTTGTGAAGAGATAAAAGAGATAGAAAATTTCTTACATTTCCCCTACTCTAAAATGTCTTCTATTTCTATGTTATGTACAAATTTTTTTTCTGAGTTTCAATAAAGGAAGAAGGAATTTTAGCCTTTTTTGACTGAGGAGTTTAATTGTACTTTATGCTCATCAAACGCTATTTGGTCTTGTTGTCATTATGCAGATTTGTTTTCTTCTAATTTCAAGTACATGTAATGAAAATTTTGTCTGGTGTATGCAAGTTTTTGATTTTATACTTACAACATTAGTTTTCTCTTTCCTAAATTTCTCACTCCTTTCCCCGCATTCCTAGCAAATTCCTTTCTTGCAGATATATGCAAGATTTTTCCGCATGGTCAATGGAGTGCTCATGTTGAATCCCCAACCAAAATGCCACATGGATAAAACTCACATTTTACTCATGCATGCATGTATAGAAGCTGCACCGGTTAAGTAGAGGGACTTTGACTCCTAGAGCATAGGAAAGATAACCACTAATTTGTCCCCAACAATTTTTCTTGCCAACACCATGAACATGAAAGTTCCATCATGCCTAGTCTTGAACTTGCAACAAAAATAAATATTCCCATGGATCTAAGAATTGATTGGAAGTGATCTGAGGATAGTGCAATAGGAATTAGTACTAGACTTTGAAGTTATCTCAAATATTTTGAAGACCAAATGAGGTAAGAAAGAATAAGTAATTTCTCATTTTTTTAGTGTTGCTTCTAGTAATAAATATGTATAAGTATCCCAACCAAAATTTGTAAAGCTCATTAATGATATGAATCATGCGGAATACAAAAGGACAAAAAATCCTTTGTGATAGTAAAAACATGAAGGGTATGCTCATTTTTCAAAGATTTTGCTACCCGTATGCTTTCAAGGAATGGATATTACAAACAGATAATTGAGAAGTTGGAAAAGCATGTGAAAAACCTCACTTCTTATGTACATTCATTTGTGGATACTAGTGCAATTCCATCTCTTCTTGCTTATTTTTTTACTCCCATCAATAGCTTCGATCCCACGATAATCAAGAAATATCAAGGCTACTCAATGTAAGGGAGGGCCAATGAAAGTTGGATTAAAATATTCTTGAAAAAGGGAAAAATTTGTTTCCCAAGATCCTTTTACTTCTCAAGTTTGTTCTTACTACTGCTACGAAGATAAAAATGACCAAGGATGAAATTGAGAAGGAAAAGGCTCATTGGGACCAAGTGTTTCCAATGGTGACAAACATGGGTAATCTTGACTCTTTTGTATTCGTGGTCAAAAATCTATTCAATTCCATAACTGGGAGTTTTTATACCATCTAGTCTTGAATATTGGTTGTCTGATATGAAATCATGAGTAGTTATCTTGAGGAACTTGATTCTTGTGAAGATCTCAATTCAAAAATTATGGAAAATATAAGCAATGGAATTTAGAAGCTTGGGGAACCTCTCATGAGTGAAAATTCATTAGTGGAATACCTTATGAAGGCATTTGAGTAATTAGTCAGGAAATAAACAAGAGACCCCTTCTCGTTCGACAAGGACACCTTGGAGTCTCTCACATAAGTAATATATGCAATTTATAATGTTACTACGGATCATCAGATTTGGTTTAATAAGTGTAAAAACATTGGTAATAATTTGAAAATCTATATCAAGGCTTTAAGCTTCGTTCATATCCCTAAAATTGAGAAAGTGTCACCCTCGACCGCTCGCTTCAGCAAGGAATTCAAAGGTGAATAAATTTCTCTATGAACATTCCCACAAGGTTCACTAGCATGTGGCTCTTCATTAAATGATGCATCTCTCCTCTTACTTCTCCCTCCTTTTTTCTCTCATGTTCTAATTCTTCATTAAAGGGGGTAATTTTCACTATTTCATCTTATTTACTTAAATGTGACCTATAGTCTAATTTTGTAATTATTTGTTTTAAAATAATGAAAAAGGATCCACTTTCATTTCCTTGGAATATGAAAGGTCACAAGTGATAAGGGGAAGTGAAAATTCATGTGGGGGTAGATGAAAAGACTCTTTGTAAAGCTCTATATTTGAAATAATTCCTCATTCTTATGGGTTGCACTACTAAGATACAAGCAAGATATTGTATTATTGTATTTCCTTTGTCTATGTTTCTTTCATTTCTATGCATGATTAACTTTGTAAGCATGATAATCTTATAAAACCAAAGAAGGTTTTAGTGCCTTTGATAAATGAATCAATAGGAAAAATTTCCTCTGATTTTTTAGTCTTATCTCGTTCTTCAAGTTGAGTTCTTCTAATTGGATGTAAAATTATTTTGGCTACATTTGTGGAAATATTTAGTTTCTTATCCACAAACTTAACCCACCTTTGCAACATTCTTACTCCCTTTACCTTATTTCTCTAAGAAAATTCCTCCCTTGCATTAAGTGCAAGTGATTTAGCACAGGTTTAATGGAGTATTGTAGTGTGATCCTCGGCTTCATAGCCACCCAAAAAAAAATTCTACATTCAATAAATGGGATCATCCCCCTCCTTAGCTTACTTAATCCCGGAGCATTGGTGAAAATCCACTAATTTTGACTTGTGAAAATTTATTTTGCCAAAAAACATCTATTAGATTGGTAAAAAAACATTCAAGTATCTGAGGACTACCATATTGTAACCAAAAAAAAATTCAAGATTGTTGTAAGATAAGTTGAATTTATCTTAAATATTGTTAAATAAGAGAAATTGTTATAAGAGAAAAAAAATCATTCCATAATTTCAATCATAGAAATATTCTCTTAGAGATTATTGGTAATGTTTAGTAGGGCTATAAATAAAGACTTGCACTATAACAAGGTGCACATTTTTAGACTCACATAAATGGTAAGAATAAATACATTAATAATCATAATCTGAAAAGGTGTTGTATATAAGTATTTATATAGTTAAACAATGTTGACTTGATGTAATCAAGTTGTATATCACAAATCATTACTTAGATATAATAATAGGATATATTTCAAGAAAATCAAGATTTTTAGAGTCAACATGAAATATGAGAGTGAAAATATAGAGTGAATGAAATTCATAATTGGTGGTTCATCTGATGCTATATTTTCCATTGATTTTCTCTTGATTTTTATAACAAAAACAAAATCTAAAGGACCTTCAAACAAGGGAATCACAATTTTTTATTTTACAATTAGTGGTTCATCACATGCCAATATTTTGATTGAGGCTACTCATTTCACAACAATAATTGGATCCCTCCAAATTTTATCCCCAAGAAGAAAAGGAAATTGAAACATTGACATATTTTTATTAAAAATAATTGAACATTTACACCCCTTGTGGCATAATTTTCAACTCATGTGCAATTGTAGATGTAAACCATCATTTTTATGTGAAATTTTTTTCTTAGCCATGACAAAAGATAGATTAAAGAATACTTCGCATAATAAATTTTCCAGCATAAGGAGAAATTTTCTTCCACTCATTTTTCTTGTATAAATTAAAAACACAATTTAATATTTTGTCAAATTTTTAGCATTTTAAAAATGTAGATGTACAATTCAACATAATTGTAAAACCATCATTTTCATTTATAAGGTATTCTTGTAACAAGAAATGGATGAAATGAAACTTCACATGACGATTTGGACAACGGGCCAAGATTAAACATTTTATTCCACTCATTTTTATTTCTGAATGAGCACCACTAAGACATGAGTCATATTAGCACATCATCATCACACAACTACAAATTATGAATTGTAATATGTCATATTTACATCGTGAAAAATCCTCCACTACCATGTCACCTTCAGGGGAAACTGTTTGATCTCCTACCTTATATCCTCTTCCTGTACGTCCACTTGGTGGCCCTCCTACATCCACCACTACTGGAAATAATATCACCCATTTGTGCTCATCTCACCATTAAGTATAGGCTGGTGTATGCCCCACATCATCAACTTGGATAGGAACTATGTATGGATCCAAATCATTTATAGATTGTGGGATTAATTGGGATCTCATAGGACCTGGCCTCACTCCCACTCACCTCGCCACATGGATCAATTTTTTTCCATATATGTGGCTCAAGAGGCACATCTTGCGTTATCCCAAAATTTCGTGAAACTCACTCACACTAAAAAATCTTGACCACTCCTAGGAATATGTGTTCCAACCACATGGTACGAAATATACAATGAATATAAATGTGATCCTCTACCCCCCCCCCATAGTATCTATATGGCCTCCATATAACTGTGTTTGGCCCCATCCGATCTAGGATCGACTTATATGTCTTGGTATCAAACTATTAACTTTACAGACTCGCCCATGTAGCTACAAAGATCTTTGGCCATGCCCAAACCTTTTGTCACCCACTTGGGTGCCTCACAACCACAATGTTCTCATCCGCCCATATATTCAATAAGGTGATAGCACTAATACCAACTCTATGGTCCTCATGTGTGAATCTATAAAGATCCTTGTATAAATGTTCTAAAATGTACTGACTCCATACATACAGATTCCCATACTACTCAATTATCTCACAAATCTCATGCATATTATAGGATATGGCTACTTGTTGTCATACAAATGTATAGCATAAAATTTTTGAACTTTCAAGCATGAAAACTAAGCCAAATTCAAAAATAAATCTCCCGAGTCTTCTTGAAACCCTCTCTTGGTCTTTTTTTTAATTTTTTAATGTCCATATTTACCTTGCATGTACTTCTGATATTATGAATATGAAATTTTAGGTGTTTGTAATGGTGTGATTACGTCAGCAATTTCATTCAGTGAAGAGCAACTGAAGACTAGCCCTTTGGCAGGATCAGAAAGGCTAATTTTGGTCTTCTCAAGACTAGTGTACACCCTCCACAAAGGAAATGAAATCCAAAAACCATTTTAAGGTGTTATTAAAGAGATATAAACATTTTGGAACTTATTTAGGAAATTTTAGGAAAGTTTTGGAGGTTTGGGAATAGTTTTTGTGAAAGTGGATTTTTCAGGGGCAAGGAGTATGTGGTCAAAATCAGTTACCTGAAATTATACAGAGGATTTTGGTAGTTCCATAATGAATTGGGAAGTGAAAAAATATTCATTGGAAATTTTAAATATTCCTCTTCATGATGGAACCATGAAACCTTTCACAACACTTGATTGCCTCTCAGGGAAGCTCGTTTTTGGCATACATACCCTATTGCTTCATAGAAAAAGGGGCCAAATTTTGATGACTCAATAATAATTGGGTTCTGAAACCCATTCCATTTTTCTTTTAATGATATTTGGAGTCAAATTAATTTAAAATATTGTAATAAATGACCACCTAGAGCTTCGAGAAATGTGTTCTCAAGTTTCCATACTTAGTCATTTTTAAAAATGGTTCAATGGTGGGATTTCTTGTCCCAAGTGTTCCATGTGTCCCTCTTTTCCCTCTTTTCCCTGGCATAGAGAGGATATAGGGTACATATGGGATAATAAAATCTTCCCCTCCCCCTCCTTAGCTTACTTTTAGAAGTTTTTCCCCATGGTGGGATTTCTTGTCCCCCTCATCCCTCTTGTCCCTCTCATCCTGGGATAGAGGGGACATGAAAATTCACCCCACTCTTCAAACCCTATCCAATTTCACCATAGTCTTTCCTCAAACCCCTATTTGTTTCCCTATATACTGCTACTTCACCGTGAATAAATTTGATTGTCGAGTGAGTGTAAAAACTTTAAATTACTAACTGTTAAGACTATTTTCCCACATGGTTTGAACCATTTTAAATTTTGGAGGCCATGAAACCTGAAAATTATTTATAACATAACTTCCATTCTTTCCAAGACCTTCAAAAATAATCATGATCACAAATCTTGAGTGTTGTACATAGTTCTTCATCTGGAAATTGAAGCACGAGATCCATGTATGATGATGAACTAAACTAGAACTCACAGTCTACACTTGGATAATTTTTCTTGCTATCAAAGCTTAAAAAATCCATTAATATCTTTTGTGACATAACATATAAAGGAAAACAAGGCCCCTCTTAAATTCTTGAGGATCCGTTAGGTGGAATCATCCGAAAGTTGGAGAAAACTATCCGTGAAAAATCTAGTTTCGCATGAGCTAGTTTTTGTGCCATGAAGTCCCTATAATTTTATGGATATCGAGGAATATATTTTTCATCAAAATTATTCCCTCCTAAAATAAATTTTTAATTCCCCAAAGATCTGGTAGGTGAAATCATTTGAAAATTGGAGTGAAGGATCTTTGAAAAATCTCATTTTATTTGAACAAATTTTTACATAATGAAGTTGTTGATTTTTTGAGATATGGAGGACAGATTTTCTCTCAATATTCTACCCCCTTTTAATGAAAAATTAATTTTCCCACTCATTCACATGAAGAAATCATCCAAAATTTGGAGCAGGGAATCTTAGAATAAAAATTTCAAGACCTTTTTCGTTACAGTCTGACACCCGCAATGCACTTACTAATAATAACATGTTTCCATGGTGAGGCATCACTAAAAATAGTAATTAGTCAAATAATGTGAATTATAAAAATGTGGTCTTCTAGACAGGAAATAAGCATAAGTGAATTGAAAACAAGGTAAAATTATCAAAAATAGCAGTCTTGACTAAGACATGTGAAAAATAGAAAGTCTCATTTTTAGAAGCACAAGGTTGCACTTGGATCTAATCTCACTCATCTTTATTATTTTTGAAAAATTCACAGGTTTATAACATTATCTCATATCTCAAACAAGGAATTCCATCCTTCATAAGGATCCTGAAGCATCGTCCTTCTCACAAATTGTGTCAAGAAGAAAAACTAAGTATATTGAGGTGCAACAAGAAAAATTCAGAAGAATTGTGTAACTGGAAAGGATTTGAAAGGTCTTAAGGGATCCATAAAATTCCATTGATTCATCAAATTAGGTCATCATTCCAATCATCTAATCTTGAAATCATCATCATCTCATCAATTTGATCTTGTTGAGGTGAGTTGGTTGAGTCAAGTGAGCTGGGTGAGCTGAGTGAGCTAGTTCAGTTGAGCTCAGTGAGTTGGGAGATCTAGGTGAGTTAGGTGATTCAAGTGAGCTATTCAATATCTCATCCTTTTTCCATAAGGAGACACATAAAAATTGAGAATGAGAAACCATCCTGGCTTTAGTTGACATCATTTACATAACAGTGTTCTTAAATACTCAATCAAGCACTTTGGAGTGTGGTCAGTCATCAAGGGGTTCAAGCATCATGGAGTTGGTTTGTGATCATCAATCTCAATCATGAAAGCCTAAGGAGAAAGAGAGTGATCATCACTCTCATTGTGAGATCAAGGATGTATCATCATGAGTAATTCCTATGTTTGTCTCAAGCTCACATCAGGAGGTCTCACAACAGTGTTTATAAACACTTATTCAGCAGTTTGAAGTACCCATGCTTCTTACAGAAGGAAGATATTTTGATCACCATGACTCAGATCAGAAATTTCTACAACGGAAGGATCTTCTTTAAACAAATCAGTCAATCCCTTTCCCTTTTCCTCTTCTTTCCCTTTCTTATAACTCTTTATTGTACGCAATCATGGTATTTTGTCTCATTCACTTAAGTTAATCTCTAAAGTTGAATTGTAAAATTCCCTTTTATTTATAAAAATGAAACTTATTTTATTCACTTCTTAGGAATAAGTAAATTCACAAGTTGAATGATAACATGAAGAGTCATGTGGAGGGTAGATGAGAGGTCAATTTATAATGCTATATATTGGGATGGATACTCCATTCCAAAGGATCTTGAAATTTTTAACTCTTGGTAGCAATTGTGGATTATTGTAGATTCTAAAACTCTATGTCACCACTAAATAAGAAATAAAATCTACATTCTTCCACTTCCTTGCTCATGTTTTCACTCTATTCAGTTTTTCGCAACTTTGAAAGCATAGCGATCTTGAGAAACCAAGAAGGAACTTGGTGTCCTTAATTGATGAGCCTAAATAACTATGTGTATGAATTTTTTTGGCCTTGTTAATTACCTAGATTTTTTATTTCCTCTACTTGAATGTTAAACTTATTTGGTTATTGTGTGTGAACTCTTCTATTTCCTACTCATAACAATAACCTTCTCTTTCATAATTTCTCTCATTTACCCCTCATCTCTAAAAATTACTTCCTTGTACCCAATACAAACACTTTTCCACAAGTTCAATGAAGTGTTCATGTGTGATACCCAACCTATTTGGCCACCCTAAAACATTTATATAGAACTACGATAGTTACATTTAATAATGGAATCATCCCCATACACAATAAGGAGGGGTGTATCCCAGTGAGCGTTAGTGGAAACACATAATTTGCAACAAAAAAAATTATTTCAAAAACATTTTTCAGTGACTCCACTAGGGATATATCTACCCTTGTGGACCTATATAGATCTCTAAAAATATTTTTTAAAAAATACTATTTGAACGATCAAAAATCCTTTTTGCAATCTTGTTGAAAAACCTACACTTTTCAAGTTTCTTTCCTTCTTAAGCACTTGAGAAAAGTTGGAAGAAATAATTTACACCCAGGATGATCATGTAGGTGGTGTTTTTGACCCCACATTCGAAGAGCAATGAAGAGTTGATTTTAGACTTCCCATTATACCAACAAGAAGACAAGTTTGTGAAAATTGTCTTCAAGGTCATAGTGAAGAACCATTAGTCCTCATTCCTCATGAAGGAGAAATAGAATAAGAAAAAAAAAGGAAGAAATGGAAGAAAAATCACCTATTCCATGGGGAAATAACACTGTTCTATTGGCTTTGACTCCACCACTTCATCAACTCCAAAAAGAACCAAGAAAGATCTTTCTGAAATTCTATGGAGATGGAAAACAATGTCCTGATGATCATATAACATCATTCATAATAGCATGTGGCATCCTTGGAGTACAACATGAAGATTTTGCAGTGTGGTTATACATGGAAACATTGCAAGATGTCATGTTAGGATGGTTCTAATATTTTCCTTCATGATCAATTGCTGATTGGGGTTGTATGAAAAATAGGTTTGAAGAAATATTAAAGACTGCTAAAGATGATCATGCCCTCCTTGCTCAACTTATATAGATGAAGAAATAATTGAAATATTCCATGAGAGACTTCGTGGAAAAATTCAACAAGTTGATCAATAAGATTCCACCCATTTCCCATCCTATTGTAGATAATCTGAAAATATTCTTCATGACTGCTCAATTTCCTAAAGTGAGTTTATTTCTATGGATAGTTCAATGAAGAGATTCAAACAATGCTCAAGAAATTTCCGTGGAGGTGGAAGATGACCTCATCTTGTTAGGAAAGATCAAGAATAATTGAACAAAGGATAAGGCCTAGAGTTCTAAAGATGAGAGATCTTATCAATTGTTGCAAAATTTGGCCAATGACCTGACAATGTTGAAGAAGGAAGTTGATTAACAAACATCTCATCCAAACTGGAGTAGAAATCAAATTGCAGGAGCACCCCGAAGGCTTGTCTTGAAATATATATTGGTCAATGTAATATGTGAGGCCAATGAATATGAAAAATAAAGAATTTTTAAATCACAAGTTGAAAATAAAGGATGATAAGAATGTGCTTGGATCAAATTTTGTGAATATACAATTGATGATGATTTTAAATAATCTAAAGATATTTACTCCTATGTGGTGTTCACTCGATCATAAAAGGAGAAATAAGGGTCTTATTCTATTGTCCAAGATAATAAATTGAATCCTCAAATGGAAAATCCAAAAAAAGAATGAAAGGAGGATCATTGAAGTTCACTTCTATAGGGTCATCTGAGAGGAAGCATGAGACTAATTCAACCAAGAATCATTTCGTCCCTTCAATTAAGTCTCCTTCAACATCCCCTAACAAATCATTTTTATTTGAACCTAATAACATCCATTTCAAAGATTTCATAATCCCTGATGTGCCTACCACTTCCTCATCCTTTGATATCATTGACCATTTCAAAAAAATCTGAAGTTCAAATTTCTGAATATGAGTACTTGAGAAATCACCTCAAGCAACTTGAGAGGCTTGTTGAACATATCAAAGGAAGTATTTCTATTTCATGTTTTAAAAATTCCACTACCAAATAACTACCTCGTGCATCTCAAACCACCCCATCTATGAATTTTATTGCTTCCACACCCTTTACCTCTAGGAAGCTAGAACCTTTCTACTTATCCTTTCTTGTCAATGGGTAAAAACTAAATAATTGCATCATTGAATCCGGTGCTTTAGACAATGTCATGCCTGTAAAATTTTCTAAAGCTCTTGGCCTCTCCCTTTTTCCTACCTCTAGCCATTTCCTCTCCATGGAAATGAAATAATTTCCCCTTATAGTCTAGATCAAGGAATCTCATGTAGCATTGGAAGACTTCCCTAAAAAGAAGATCACAATAAGAATACTTATAGTAGACATGCTCACCTCATATGGTATGTTTATGGGCCAAAGCTTCTGTCAAGATGTCGATGGTTATATACATCTTGATTGGTCATATTCCCCCATTATGATAAATGGTAAAGCAAAGAAACTTCTTCCCATCAGGAAAATGAAATATACTGTTCAAAGACCAGATGAACCAATGGTAGATATCCCATGTCAAATATCCAAGTCCTATAACATTTTCATGACTTTTGAGGATGATCTTGATATTCCCATGTTGGTGGAAGAACTTCCAAGCATCACAAAGATGATCAAAGAACATCATGATTATTTGATGAAATCCAAGTTTGAGAGTATTCACTTCCCATGGGATGATAGTATGAATGCAGTTGTTCCAATAAATGTTGATGATGGTGATGAGAGTTTTGACTTGTAACAAATAAATCTTAAAGTGATTAGCAAAATGGATCAAGAATAATGAGTGATTCCCAACCATTTCTTTTCAGGTGAGTTCAATGTTTCTAATCATGTACTCAACATTCTACATGAGTTTCCATTTAATGAATGTTCTTGTGAATATGAATAATTATCCTTCTCATTGGAATGAGAAGACAAGGAATGAGAGAGAGATGATATACTTTAGCCTCTTGAATATTAACATATTCAAGGAGATGATGATTTCATCATGGAAATGGATTCCTTGCTTCTTGGTGGCCAAGACTGGAAAAATGACAGTATAAATGTTTCAAATCCAATGTTGTGCTCATTACCTTTTCATGAGGACATAAAAATTTATAAAAAAATAGAGAAATGAAATGGTTTTGGATCTTATTGGTTATTTTTTTCAAGATGAAAACATTCCCAATGGGCTAGAAACTTTTTATGTTCACTTTTCTAAAGATAAGGACGCTCTCAACATGATAATGGATGATGAATCCCAAAATGGACAAGATGAAGAAGATTTCAGTCTTCATGTTGCATGCCCGATATTGAGCTCATTCTCTTTCCAAGAGGATGATGCAATTCTCATGTCACATTGCATATGACAGCATGTTGTGAAAAATCTGGAGTATGAGGAAGATGATTTCTTGGTCCAATTAAGAAACAAATAAAAACAAGAGGATAATGATAATGATAAAGCTTTTAAAGAATCTTTCGAGAATCAACCCATGGCAAGAGTGTTCATGAAGAAAATAGATAATGAAAAACATAAGCCTTGGTATTAAAATGATAAGCAAAGTGTGATCAATACTCTTATTCATAGTAGCGATGGAAAACCAGTAATCCAAACAAACTAGAGAATTAATGAGAAGATGGAAATAATATGTCAAACAAACAGAAGTGATGAAATGAATTAGTGGGTCATAAATTACAATAAAAATCCTGATGGATTTCTCAAAAATATGAGGAAAGGTTAATATTTTCATGAGGCTTTTAATATATTTATGGAAAAAAGGAATTTGGTGATGCCCATTTAAGGGTAAGCACTCAATCTGAAATAGTGCTTCAATGAAAGAGGGATGTCCCCTGCATGTACATAGGTGATTTAGGATGTTCCACTTTTATTTTGGTATGTTTCTCTTCCCATTTTGTGTTTCCCCTTTTGTTGTGTGTTTGTTTCTTATTGTTTGCATGTGTTAAATAAAGGAAGTTTTGTTGTGTATCTCGGTGGTGGTTCTGTATAGCCCAATGGATAAGGCACTGGTCCATGTGGTGTCCTAATATTCTAGAGTTCCTTCTAATTCTTCCTCACTGTTCTCGATCTAAAAAAATTCTTAAGCTAGAGCCATATATTTTCATGAAAATGTGTAGCATAAAAAATTCAAACTTTCAAGGATGGCAACTAAACCAAATTCAAAAAAAAAAATCTCCCAAATCTTCCCAAAACACTCTCCTAGTTTGTTTGTCTATTATTTCACATCCATATTAATATTTCATATAATTCCAAGATGATGAATAATATATTTTAGGTGATTGGAATAGTGTGAAAAGGTCAACAATTTCATTCAGTGAAGAACACCTGAAGACTAGCTCTCTGACAAGCTTAGAAAGGATAACTTTGGTCTTCTCAGGACTGGTGTACACCCTCTAGAAAGGATATGAAATCCCACACTCATCTAGAGGTGGTATTGTAGAGATATTAATATGTTGGAACTTATTTAGGAAATTTAATCAAATTTTTGGAGGTTTGGTAATAGTTGTTGTGAAAGCAGGTTTTTTAGGGGCAACGAGTATGTAGTAAAAATAAGTACCTGAACTTATGTAGAGGATTTCAGGAGTTCCTTAATGAATTGGAAATTAAACAAATATCCATGATGGAACCATAAAATATTTCACGACACTTGATAGACTCTCAGAGCAGCACATTTTTGGCATACACACCCTATTGTTCTAAAGAAAAAGTGGTCAAATTTTGATGATGCAAGTAGAATTGGGTCCTTAAACTCATTCAATTGTTTTTGTAATTATCTTGGGATTTCAAATCATATAAGTTTTTTCAAGAAACGACCACCTGGAGCTCCGAGAAATGTGTTCTCATGTTTTCATACTTAGTTAGTTTTCAAGATGGTTTAATGGTCAGTTTTCTTGTCCCATGTATCCCTTTTGTCCTTGAGACAGAGGGGAAAGAAGGGCTAGAGTGGACAAGGAAAGGTGCCACTCCCACTCCTTAGCTTATTTTTTGAAGTTTTGCTTCATGATGAAATTTCTTATTCCTCTCATCCCTCTTGTCGCTCTTATTCCTCTTGTCCTGGGATAGAGGGGACAAGAAAATGTGCCCCACTCTCCAAAACATCTCTAGGTTCACCATACTCTTCCCTCAAAAACATATTTGTTCCTTAATTGTTGTTACTTCACCATGAATAAATTTGAATGTTGGGTGAGTGTCAAAACTTAAAACTAATAACTGTTAAGACTGTTTCCCACCTAGTTCGAACCATCTTCCAATTTGGAGGCCATGAAACCTACAAATTATTTAGAACACAACATCTATGTTTTCTAAGACCTTCTAAAATAATCATGATCATGAATATTAAGTGTTGCATATAGTTCTTCATCTGGAAATCAAAGCAGGAGATCCTTGTATGAGGCAGAACATAACTAGAACTCATTTTTTACACTTGGATAATGTTTTTTCTGTCAAATATTAAAATTTCCATTAATGTATTTTGTTGGTTACTCAGACATGCACCCACGTCTTGGATATCGAAATGGCTGAGGTGTTTGAGACCAAAATGGAACCGTCGCCAAGTTGTGGGACCTTGCAAGCTTGGGACGGATCTCCAGAAAAGGCTGGTTCCTCTATCTATTTCTACTGCTACTGCTACTCCTAGTGCTGAAAGGGAAAACTAAGCTATGAATGCCAAGGGACTGGGGAAAGAAGGATAACATAAAGTGAACTACATTAAAAGGTGATAGCACCAGAAAAGAGGGATGAACACTATCTTTTCTGAGCAAGAATGACAGGGAATATGTGAGAGGAGGCTAGGCATGAGTAGCACAACAAAACACGCATTCACCAAATCATCCTTATGGAACACAACCAAATATGGAACTGCAAGGGATTTGAAGTGGCACAACAATACACAATGCAAGAGAAAATTCAAGAAGAATTATTACAAACAATCTAGGACAAAGAATAGTCACAAAATGATGCTTCTGTTATTTCCAAAATGCATAGAACTGTTACAATGCCAAAGAGGCCGATATACACTTGCAAGAACCAAACATAGAGGTATGCAACTAAAAATATAGAAAATATGGAGTCCTTAGAAACACGCGTAAGGATCCAAAGTATCCAGCATAACAAATGAGCCTTGCTCATACATTTATAAATGAATCCATGGAGGAAATAAGGATAAGGGAGGGAAAACCTGAATTTGAAACACAACCACCAACAAGAAGCATTCAATATTTGTAAAGTCACTCGGAAGTTTGTGATACACTTCCCCCCCATGCGTGTAAAGGAGATCAGATCATGCTAAATCAAGTGGTTAGAGCAATCAGATTTGCTCATTAATGCTCAGAGAGGCGTTTTCCCAATTCTCACCTACCAAATTCACTAGAATTTGAAATTTGGATTTTCTGGCACTGTAGCTGATGTCAACAGCTTTCTGACAAGTCTAGGTGCACACCGATCTAAGCTCTGTAGTTGATGATATGGTTGTTAGAAGATGTCAGATCTATAGGTTGTACACAAAACATGTGGCATGTGTTGATTGGTTAGAATAATGGCCAAATGTACAACTGTTTTGTCATTTCTGCCACATTTCAATCATTCATTTGTTGCAAGGATTCGGTGACTTGTTGGCGCACACTGATAGGTTGCGCACTACATGCTTAAGTGCACCATAAGATGATCTGGCACAGAAGGGCACAGGGAGAAAATAGAGGAAGGCGCAGAGGGAGCACGTGCGACACATGCGGGGAGGAATCAAATCGGTGAGCGGAGAACATATGGTTAAGGCACAACTATTACAAAGTAATGGATGCGGTGCATGCAGGGTCAAAGACCTGGGTGCACAAGGTGGAAAGAAATTAAATTGGAAGAAGGTGGATGTGTGGAAGGAAGGCATGAGAGAGATATGGAAGGGAAAAGGAGCAAGGCGCGTAGGTACATTGCGACTAAGGGAATGTGCCAAATGATTCTGAGCATGTACAACTTATTTAATAGATAACCCAAGGCCAAAATGTGTATGCAAGTTATCCAAATCATTAGGTGAGTTCTTTGAATAACAATTTTTGGTGACTTCCGGGGCCATCTTCCTACTAGATGAAAGAGACTAGAAGCCTAAAGCATCCATTGGGCATGGAGTCTATATGAAAAATGCCTTTTTTTCACCTTGAGTATCATTTCTACACCCTATCTTGAATCTCACAACTGCTGAGAGAAGCTCTACACATTGGAAGTAATAAAAGAGTGCACGTGCAAGAAGCACATGAAAGGAAAGAACTATGTACAAACAAACAACGTGTGTAGAGCACACTTGAAGGAATCGAAACTACTCAATATATACATGTGATGTAGTAAACCTAATGGAAGGGTTTGAGATAGATCTCGTTTACTGGAATTTATAGCGCACTTCCATCTGGATAAGTTAACTCAAAAGAGTTATCTTCTTTGCAGGACTTGACGATGTATGGGCCACTCCAAAGTGCATCAAACTTTGAATGGCACCCTGGTTTAGCTCTATCAGCATCCCATTTTAGAACCAGGTCTCGAATTGGAAAGCTTGAGGCCTAGTCTTTCTATCAAACCATTTCTTTGTTGCTTGATGATGTTGTTCTAGCTTGATCATGGAAGATTTTCTGAGCTCTTCAAGATGAACTAGCTCTGTCATCCTGATTTCTCTTTGATCTGAGCCCTCAAATTCCAGCTGTTGGGTAAGCACTAATGAATTTAGCTCTAGTGTCAAAGGAAGGGTAGCCTCCTTACCATAGACAAGCTTGTAAGGTGAAGTTCCAATTTCCTTTTTGAATGTGATTCTATCTACCCAGAGCATGTGCAAGACCTTTATATGCCACTGTCTTTGGCTGATATTCATTGTGCGCTTCATGATTCTGATCAGGTTCTTATTTGTTGACTCTACCAGACCGTTTCCCTGAGGGTAATAGTTGGAAGAAGTTTTCAGGTAAATTCCCAAACTTAGAGCCCAATCAGTGATTTTAGCACCAAGGAAGGCCTTCACATTATCAGAGATAATGGTTTGAGGAACGCCAAACCTTGTGATTAAACCTTCGAGAAAGTCAAGGATGACTGCCTCAATTGATTCCTTAAGAGCGACAAATTCTGTCCATCTGGTGAAGTAGTCTGTAGCTGTGAGCACCCATTTATGTCCAGTGCTTGAAGGCACGTTGATCATTCCTATGAATTCTATACCCCATTGCACAAAAGGCTGATCCACCTGGATTGGTCAGAGGGGAAGCACTACCAATATTTTCTTTCCTGTAAAGAAAGCATATTCCTTACATTTTGTGACCCACCTATATGCATCTGCAAACAGGGTAGGCCAAAAGATTCCTGCCATTATGATTTTCATTGTTATAGTCTTGGCAGAGAAGTGTCCACCAAAAAATCCATCGTGAAATTTTGCTAACATTTTTTTAGTCTGCGTGCTATTGATACATATCAACAGTACACCATCTAGATTTCTTTTAAAGAGAAGTCCATCAACCAAAACATAAGGAATAGATTACAACCTTAGATGTCTTCTCTTTGCTTTGTTGAAACCTAGAGGGTAGGCTCCCTCAGAAAGGAATGAGATCATGTCCTTCATCCAATCACGCATATTGGGGTCTATCTTATGTTCATGTTCTGTGTGGGGAAGGGCTTCATCTAGAAATAATGAAGCCTCGGGTTGATTCTGTGCATCCTCAGCAATATGCCTGTAGAGTGTGCTACCTCTTACCAGCTTTGTGGCCTTAATAGCCACATCATATTCCATGATTTTGGTCACCCATCATGCTCTCTTCTCACTGATTTCTTCTCCCATGATGAAGTCTCTGACAGATGAGTGAGAAACTAACACCTTGATATGATTTGTGGCGAGCATGCTCTTGAATTTCTTGAGCACGTGTATGATGGCAAAGATATGCTTTTCTATGTGAATGTACTTCAACTCATAATCCTTTAGCATCTAGCTAAAGAATGCCACTGGCTGTTCCAGTCCTTGCTCATTTTCCTGTGTTAGGACAACAACAATGCTTGTATCAGCACCATAGGCATAAAGGATGAAATCCTTTGAGTAATCTGGATTAAGGAGTGTTGGTGCACAAGCAATTTCTTTCTTGATCTTATCAAAGCTTTCTCTTCCTTCTATTGTCCATTTGAAGACTATATCCTTCTTGAGCATAAGAGTGATGGGCCGAACTAGTCCTACAAAGTTAGGGATAAAGCACCTAACAAATTTAATCCTGCCAAGGAAGGACTACAAGGTTTTTTCTGCACCGGTAGGGAAAGGGTTAGGATGGCTGAAACATGCTCAAGGTCAATTACGAAGCCATCCTTTGAAACCACATGGCCCAAAAGCTTTCCCTAAGCTACTACAAAATTGCACTTCTTAGGATTAAGAGAAACCCCAAATTCCCTACATCTCTCAAAGACCTTTTCCAAGTGTGCCATATGATCCACGCTCTGCTTTGAGAAGATAGTTATATCATCAAGGTAAACCAAGATGAACTCATTGAAGTAACCTTTGAAGGAAATATCCATGGTGCGCTAAAACATGGTGCCCGCATTTGACAGACCAAAGGGCATTTTCTGATATGCATATGTTCCCCATTTGGTTGTAAATGTCATTTTGAATTTATTCTCTTCCTTGATCGGGATTTGGTTAAAACCTGAGTATCCATCAAGCATGGAGAACTTTTGTGTGCCAGCTACAGTCTACAGAATTTGCTCCATTGAAGGCAAAGGATAGTGATCCTTTAGGGATGCCTTATTCAAATCTTTGAAATCAACACAAAGTCTAATTTCACCATTCTTCTTGCATACTAGAACCAGATTTGCAACCCAGGTAGAGTATTTGATAGGGAAAATAATTTTTGCCTCAATGAGTTTGGATAATTCCTTTCTCATGAGGGCCTCTATCCTTGGATTGAATGGCCATTGTTTCTGTCTGATGGGCTTTATGCTAGGATCAAGGTCAATGGAGTGTTGAGAAACACTTGGATCAAAACCCTTGAGGTATTCATACTCCCATGAGAAAATGTCACTATATCTTTGACAGAGAGAGATGAAGGCCTATTTTTCTTCATGCACGTAATTCTTGATGAGCAGCAGCTCTTTTCCGTGCGTAATAGTAATGGGAGAGTAATCATCTTGCGCAGCGTGCATATACCTTTCTTCACCCTTGAACTCATAATCAAGGCTGAACATTTTCTCTAAGGTGACCAGCCCTTTAGGCAACTTATTTGTCTTCAGCTGTATTACTTGGTCACCATAAGTATCATGCAAGTCATCTAACATACTTGATGAAAATTCAGCTTCATTCTGGATAAATTGGACGATGTGCACGTCACTATCGAACACTTGCCAGCTTGTGTTATTATCTAGAATGGATGGTCTGATTACCATCTTAATGTTTTGCATGTTCCCTTTGATAAAATTCCATAGTAGGAGAAAACTATGAACCAAGCGCGACCATTTGGTCGGCTTCCTTATTCATTTTTCGTGGGATTACCTACAGATTAAGAGCATCAAATCTCTCAAGTAGATCCCAAACTCTATGTTTGTAAGCTTTAATAAGCTTATTATTTATCTGGCATTTGTTGGTGACCTGGTGGATAACTGAGCTCTGTGTCCCCAAAGATCTGCAATGCTTTAATTTTCTTTCTTTTCAGCAATAAGCAAGCCATGCACCAGTGCTTCATATTCTGCCACATTGTTAGAACATGCAAACTACAGCCTATGCGTGAAGAAGAACTTCTCATCCTTAGGGGAAATGAGAACCACTCCTGCTCTTGCACCGTTTCTACTTCTGGATCCATCAAAGTATAACTTCCATAGACCAGTTTGGACTTTATCCCCTATGAGCACGCGTGGAAGCGCAGCGTCTTCTTCTAGAATGCAATAAGTACCAAGCCCAGTTTCGTAGGCTTCTAGTTCTTCAGCATAGGGATCAAATTTTTGATGCCTCTCTTTCCATTCATCAAGTACTAGGTCTGGGACAGAGGGCGGAAGAGACTACTCTTTAGGAACTGAAACTTGTTCTTCTTGGATAAGAGAATTGGCTTGGAGAGGGGATAAGACATATGGCTCTACATGATAAGAAACTATAGGCTCAGCTTGTATGGTAAACTGGGTACCATACCTTGTCTTGAGTAACATATGAGACCTATCAGAAGATAAGTAACCCCCCACTTTAACAGTAAATTCCTTTGACAAACATAAGGTAAATGAAGGAGGCAGGTCAATAATTGACACATCTTGAGTAATTGTCAGGCTTGGACATGCATGGAGGGCTAATTCAAGATCTTTGATGACTCCTAAGGTAGTCACAATTAAGCCATCAAGTTCTAGGAATCCTTTAGACAAAGGGCTATATTTCAAACCTAAGACATCAGCTATCTTTTTAGGCATAACAAAAGTACTAGTGCCTGAGTCAATCAAGCAGTTATGTACTAGGTGTTTTCCTATAATCAAGGACATATAGAAGGGTGGGGTCTTAGCAATATTTCTTACATGTTCCTCCTCTCTGGAAGATTTTGACAGAAGCATGCCTGGCTTCTGCATAACTGGGTTAGCGCGTGGAGTTGCACCAGAGCTTCATGCAGCAAGTCCCATTGAGATGGAATGGTCAGGGCATCCCACATTGTGACGTTTATGTTTTTTTATTCATCTAATCAATGATGTTGAATGGAAGCCCTCCTGCCTTGTGAGTTTGAGGAACAACATCCCTTTTGGACTGTTCAGGCACGGAAGCCTAATTTTTAGCTGGAGCAGAGGCCTAGCCCACCAAAGGATGGGTGCATGTTATTTTAGAAGAAGTTTTACACAGGACCTCCTGCATGGGGCGTTGAATATTTTTACTACAAGAGGTCTTGTCTGATTATTTTTTCTTCTAAAGATCTTCCTATATTGTTGGTACTGTGACCTGTGCACCAGACTCCAACATTATTTTCTTATACCTTGTGTTGTTCACATGACTTGCGCGCATGATCTGTTTGTATCTTCTACAGCTTGGTTGATTACGCACAAGTCCTTCTATGCCAAAGAACATCAAATTGGTCTCCAGAGGAGCTTCTAGATCTTCAGGGTTATCTGCTTCATGGGTGCTTGTTAAAGGATCATAGGATGAAGCATTCTAGATCATGAAGGCTTGGGTGCGTGCACACATTAGCACAATGGTACTAACTATGAGGCATCTTACAAGGGAAGCACCACTCTGATTCTTATGCCAAGTTGTTTTGAACTAGGACAAGCACTCGGCTTATGCTAGGCACTGGAAGAGAAGTATGTGGGAGGGATAACTTGTAAAGGTAGATGTTCATTAGGTTACCACCTATCATTCTGTTGGTTGGACACGTATCTTTGATTTCCATATTGATTCCACCAAGGCTGATTCCCTTGGCCATACACCAGAGTGGAAATTCCTCTATAAGCTTGCGCTTGCTACTTTTCTAGTGATATGACCTTGTTTGATAAATTTTTGATCAAGGCCTTCAACTCTTCATCTTCCTTGTGTTGTTTTGGAGAGTAGGATGTTGAGGCAACCGGTTGCGTGCTTTGTTCAGGAGTAGGAATGGGGGCCACAGAAGGCTGGGGTGCTTGTGACATCTCTGGGAACAAATACATGGGCTGTCTAGGAGCCAACTTTCCCACCTGAATGAGACTATTTTCTGCCCTTACTGCAATGTTATAAGTAGCTGGTAGATTCCTACCTCCAATGGATTGGATCATAACTGAGATATCACTGTTGAGTGCCTTCAGATAATAAAGGAAAGCATGTTGGGTTGTAGGTCTCACCACAAGAGGGATTCTGTCCCAATTCTTTTGAAACCTGATGTTGAAATCAGTCATCTGCTCATTGGGCACTCTCCTTGTTGTTGTCAGTTTCTCCACCAAAGATAGGTGGTCTGATTTTTCTTCAAAGTAATTACATAGAGTTGTTCCTAGCTCATCCCAACTGGTGATAGATCCGAGCCTCAAGCCTCGGTACCACTGAAGTTCTTTAACTTTGAAAGAGGTTGCAAGTAGCCTGACTTCTACATCATTATGTGTGATCAGATAGAATGAACACACATTTGCTACATCCTGGATGTGCTCCTGAGGGGTGACTTGATTCTCACCAGTAAAGTAAGGAATACTTTTGAGTGTGCCATTAGGCATATCATGTTGTACGGCCAAGAGTAAGGGACTCCCTCCGTCAAAGTTTGCAAAAATTCTTAGAGGGGGAGGTGGCTGATGCATCATTGCAGGGCACATAGGTTATCGATTTGCAGGAGTTGAATGGGCACAACGCACTAGAGATAGAGATGTGCACGCAGGCCTTCTGGAGTGAACTTTTCTCAAGAATAGCTAGAGGTACTCAAAAGAATCTTCAGTTGTTACACTTCTTCTTGTGTGCATTCTTCTCATGAAAGGAACCCAGGACTGTTGAAATAGAGATTGTAAAATATTGGGAGTCACAAGATGTGTTTGAAAAGGAACCTCTTCAAAGGCTGAAAACACTAAGTCCACACACCAAAAATTTAGAGATATAAAATTTGAGATTTCAATGTTGGTCCCACCGGGCATACCAGAAACTATTGGTTTCTCAAACATGCACTTACGTCTTAGATCTCAAAAGGCTTGAGGTGTCTAAGACCACAATGGAACTGTCCCCAAGTTGTGGGACCTTGCGAGCTTGGGACGGATCTCTGGAAAATGCCGGTTCCTCTATCTATTTCTACTGCTACTGCTACTCCTAGTGCTGAAAGGGAAAACTAAGCTATGAATGCCAAGGGACCAGAGAAAGAAGGATAACATAAAGTGAATAAAAGGCAATAACACCAGAAAAAAGGGATGAACACTATCTTTTCTAAGCAAGAATGATGAGGAATATGTGAGAGGAGGCTAGGCACGAGTAGCACAACAAGACTTGCATTAAACAAATCAGCCTTATGGAACACAACCAAATATGGAACTGCAAGGGATTTGAAGTGGCACAACAATACACAATGCAAGAGAAAAGGAAAGAAGAAGTAACGCAAACATGCTAGGATAGAGAATAGTCACAAAATGATGCTTTTGTTATTTCCAAAATTCATAGAACTATTACAATGCCAAAGAGGTCGATATACACATGCAAGAGCCAAACATGGATGTCTGCAACTAAAAATACAGAAAATATGGAGTCCTTAGTAACACGTGTAAGGATCCAGAGTATCCAACATAAAAAATGAGCCTTGCTCTTACATTTATAGATGAATCCATGGAGGAAATAAGGATAAGGGAGGGAAAACCCAAATTTGAAACACAACCACCAACAAGAAGCATTCAATGTCTGTAAATCTTCTCGGAAGTCTATGATATGCTTCCCCATGCATGTTTTGTGTGTAAAGGAGAGAAGATCATGATAAATCAGGTGGTTGGAGCAGTCATATCTACTCATCAATGTTTAGAGAGATGTTTTCTAAATTCTCACCTACTGGATCCGCCAGGATTTGAAATTTTAATTTTTGGCACTTTAGCTGATGTCAGCAGCTTTCTGACAAGTCCAGGTGCACGCAACGATTTGAGCTCTGTAGCTGATGATATGGCTGTTAGAATATGTTAGAGCTATCGGTTGTATGTGAAATACGTGGTGCGTGCTGATTGGTTAGAATAATGGCCATATGTACAATTATTTTGTCATTTCTACCACGTGTCAGCCATTCATTTGTTGCAAGGATTTGGTGCCCTGTTGGCACACGCTGACAGGTTACACATTGCATGCTTAAGCATGCCATAAGATGATCTGGACATAGAAGGGCATGGGGAAAAAATAGAGGAAGGCACAGAGGGAGCATGCGCATGCGATGTGCATGGGGAGGAATTAAATCGGTGAGTAGAGAACATATGGTTAAGGTGCAACTATTACAAAGTAATGGGTGCGGCCTATGTAGGGTCAATGACTTGGGTGCACGAGGTGGAAAGAAACTGAATTAGAAGAAGGTGGGCATGTGGAAGGTAGGTGCGAGAGAGAGAAATGGAAGGGAAAAGGAGCGGGGCACGCAGGTACACTGTGACCAAGGGAATGTGCCAAATGATTTTGAGCGCGCGCAACTTCTTTACTAGATAACCTAGGGCCAGAATGTGTATGCAAGTTATCCAAATCACTAGGGGAGTTCTTTGGATAACAGATTCCATGATGCAAAAGAAGAAGGATAGAAAGGACCCTCTTTAATTCCTAAGGATCTGATAGGAAGAATCATCCGAAAAATTGGATAAAATGATTCCTGAAAAATATAGTTTCTCATGAGTGAGTTTTTCGTGCCATGAATTCCCTATTTTTTATGGATATATATGATTTTATTTTTCATTGGAATTTTTCCCTCCTTGAATAAATTTGTAATTTCCCGAATATAAAGCAGGTAAAATCATTCAAAAATCAAAATGAAGGATCTTCTAAAAATCTAGTTTTATTTGAATCACTTTTTGCACAATGAAGTTGTTGATTTTTCAAGATATGGAGGACTGATTTTTTATTAGTATTCTTCCCCCTTTGATGAAAGATTCATTTTACACTCATTCATATGAGGGAATCATCCAAAATTTGGAACGGATAGTCTTGGAATAAAACCCATAATTTTAAGAACATTTTCATTAAAGTCTGACACATGTAGTGCACTTACTAAAAACAACATGTACCTAATAAGTGGTCAAATAAATTTTAATCTTGAAATCCATGTTCTTCTAGAAAAGAAAGAAGCATCAAGGAATAAAAAAGGGTAAACTTGCTAAAAATAGCAGTCCTCGCTAGGACCTGTTAAAAATAGAAAGTCTCAATTTTGGATGCAGAAAGTTGCAGTTGGATTCAATTTCACTCATCTTGCTAACTTCAAACATCTTCAAAGGGTTGTAATATCATCTCATAGCTTCAAAAATTAATTTCACCCTCCATGAGGAGCCTAAAGAATCATCCTGATCACAAATTGTGTCAAGAAGCAAAACCAAGCATATCGAGGCATAACAGGTGAAATTCAGAAGCAATGTGTAACTAGAAAGGATTTGAAAGGTGTCAAGGGAGATATCAAACTCAATTGATTCATTAGAGGATTTCATCATGCCCATCATTTGTATTGAAGCCATCATCATCTCATCAAGGTGATCTTGTTGAGGCGAGCTTGTTGAGTCAAGTGAGTTGGGTGAGCTAGTTCAGTTGAGTTTGGTGATTTGGGTGAGTCATGTGATATAGTAAAGATTTTTTCCTTTATCGATAAGGAGACATGAAAATTGAGAACAAGAAACCATCCTAGCTTCATTTTACATCATTTACATAACAATGTTCTTAAACACTCAATCAAGCACCTGGCAATGTGGTCAGTCAATTAGGGGTTCAAACATCATGGAGTTATTTTGTGATCATCCATTATAATCATGAAATCCTAAGGAGAAAGATATTGATCCTCACTCTCATTGTGAGATCAAGGATGTATCATCATGAGTAATTCTCATGTTCATCTCAAGCTCACATAAGAAATTCTCACAACAATGCTTCTAAACACTTATTTGATAGTCTGAAGTGCCCGTGCATCTTGCAAAAGGAGAATATTGTGATCATCATGCCTCAGATCAGAAAGTTGTACATTAGAAGGAGTTTCTTCAAACATATCAGTCAATCCCTTTCCTTTCTCCTTTTTTTTCCCTTTCTTCTAATTATTTATTGTACACAATCATGGTATTTTGTCTCATTCACTTAGGTAACTCTCTAAAGTTGAATTTTAAAAGTATGTTTGATTCATAAAAATGGAACTTATTTTCTTCACTTCCTATAAAGTTACAAGTGGAATGATAACATGAAGATTCAAGTGGGGTGTAGATGAGAGGTAAATTTACAATGCTATAAATTGGGATGGCTACTCCATTCTAAAGGATCTTGAAATTTTTATCTCTTGGTAATAATTGTGGATTGTTGTAGATTGTAAAGCTTTGTATCACCACTACACAAGAAATAAAATCTACATTCTTCCACTTCCTTGCTCGTATGTTCCCTCTATTATCTCTTCCACAAATTTGAAAGCATAGTGGTCTTGAGTAACCAAGAAGGAACTTGGTTTCCTTGATTGATGAGCTTAAAAAACTATGTTTCTACAGTTCATTAGTATTTCTAATTTCCTACATTTTTTCTTTCCTCTACTTGATTGTTTAACCAATTTGGTTATTGTGTGTGAACTTTGTTATTGCCTACTCACAGTGATAACCTTATCTTTCCTAATTTATCTCCTTTACCCTCATGGCTGAAAATTCCTCCCTTCTACCATGTACAAGCACTTTGCCACGGGTTCAGTGAAGTGTTTCTATGTGATCCCCGACCTATTTGGCCACACCACAACATTTAGATTTAATTAGGATAGTAACATTCAATAATGGGAGCCTCCCCATATACAAGAAGGAGAGGTGGAGCCCCGTGAGCATTGGTTGAAACACATAATTTGTAACATGACAAATTATTTCACCAACACTACTCCACCTCCATCCATGGCCACAAAAGAGGTCGAAACCACTGCAATAAATTCCACAAATTCAGAACTTCATATCTCATTATATCATCCAAAGTCATCGATAGCTCTACATGCACATGGGTCCCTACAAAATACCTCCTAGATGATATCATATGTTGTCATGTATCACCTGGGGGTATCACCTAGACTCTTTCCTATACTACTGGAAATCAGATGATGTGATACACATCCATTAGTGTCATTTTCATCTATCTAATAGGAAACCAAAAGGTGTATGTGTCTACACAAAATCCCTCATAAAATTTTGTGATTAGATACATATTATGGGGAACATCCCCAACCTATTCACATATCATATCCTGTCCTTATCAAACACATCCCACCCATCCTCCTCTAGTCCCAACCCCAATAATGTTGTCAAATGTCTACCCACATGAAACTTTTGAGAATGAACACCATTCTACATAGCACAAAAAATCAACAAACCACATATTAGTTTATCATCCAAGCTAAAATTCATCAAAACCAAATGTAAACAAATTTTAAAACTCAGGACAGAAGCATCCAGAATCAACGACAGTAGCACCGATTACTTGGATGGTAGCACCCAGAAAAAGATGGTACCCTTCAAAGGACAAAACCATCCCCACCGGTTCCATCTTAGACAAAAATACCAAGATTCTAAAAAATAAATAATTTTCTTAAAACACCAAAAATTCTATAAAACCACCTAGTGTACCTTCAAAAAGTAACACTTACAAATTGATTTGTAGTCTACATCGATATAGCCTCCATAACCCTCTTAAATCTCATCGACATCATCTCTCATGCACATGGCATGATTGTAACCCAAAGATCAAATCATAATCAATCGATTTATAAATGAAAATACTATTCACCTTTTCCTACTTACTATATATGCAATAAATTATATTGCTAACAAAACTCCTAAGCTCATATATTTCATTGACCAGGGATAATTTTAAGAGGCCTTTGGGAAATTGGAGGTGGAAACTCCCTTGTGAATATCCCTGGAACCACTTTCATGACTAAAATATTTTCCATGACAGGAAAATTTTGTTACATAGGTGTGCGAAAGGCAATGCTTCTTGTCGCATGACACCAAGCTTCTGATCATGTGAAAATAAGCTTCTTGTCACACGATAGCAAGCTTACTGTCACGCGACAATAATTTTACTATCACACGATAATAAGTTTCATGTCGCGTGACAATAAGTTTCTTGTCATGCGACAATATGTTTCCTGTCACATTTCTAACTTCCTATCATGCGTCTAACCTCATGTTGTACATCTTCAAATCCATACTTGATTATACTGTGGGTACCTAGTGAATCACACACTTTTATATGGGAGCATTTTTCAACAGTAGGTGAATCCAAGCCCTAAAAAAATTATACTAGAAAATATAGGTGAAAGCTACATTGTCGTACTCTAAAATATTCACCTTTTCACATTTCCCAAATATGGAATATTCATCAAATTACGAATATTCACCACTAAAATTTTCCTTGGTTCATTCTACGATAACTAATATGCCAACACATTTCAATCAATATATTGAGCCTTGTTCAAATTTTTTCAGCACCATCAGTGGCATTAGAACCATATTTTCTATGTTTACTGTGTTGAACATTTAGTTATACACTTCTATAAGAAATGTTTTTTCATATACTTTTGTTATGATCATCTCATAAGATATCTATCATATTATACACATCTTTGATTCATCTCCGACTAATCTTCATATTTTATTTCATCTCATGGTTTTACAATTATCTTCTCACCCTTTCACCAAAGGGGGAAAACATTCATTATCCTATCACCCCTTATGGAGAGAACCAAGCAAATATCCATGACAACATGCACAATCACATTACATATTACCGCTCTAATTTTAATCAATCATGGAACAACATTCAAATCCTACAAAGTTAACCCTCAAAATCATAAGTTTCAATCTATTTCAAGCATGATACTATCTTTGATTCTCAAAATCCACCCTCAAATGACCTAATCTGAGGGGAATAAATTTTCAAAAGAAAATTTGAATCAGTCAAATTCAATCAAGTACTATTGTTCAACCAATATACCTTGTTTCTAATTCTATTTCAGCAATATCAAATTTTCTTAGACATGACCTAACTTAGGATCCAATTCATATTATCTTATCAATGATATTTCTATTTAAATAAGTTTTCACCCGTATACCATAAAGTGGGGGAAGTGAGACATCATTGTCTAGATCCTTATCCACTTTATGAGGGTTTTATGTGACTAGTATTCAAGGTAACAATTGGTTCATTTCAATGTGCAACGGTGGAACCTATTTTGAGGAGGTTTCATGGCGGAGAGAAATTTAAAAGCTAGTCACTCTACCAACACTCTTCCTCTAGCATTAGGATGCTCAAATCCTTAGAGTATTCACATCAGTTCTGCAATTGATCACTCTCAGTCCCTCCTACCATTTTCAAGGTCCAAAATTTTATATATCTCCATAACATGTTTCTATCTAACCATACCTTTGTGACAATATACCCATATTTCATGGATCAAAACGATGATCCATGGTTCGACATGCTATTATTCTTACTTCCAGCATGCCTCGGCTACATCTTCTTTGGCCGTTTATAGGTATGTTTTTTGTATATCCTTTATATTATCAATTTTCATCCAAATAGAAGAAAGGGGAGCCAAATATAGACACAAAATTATGATCTTATATTACTATTACATTATTTCTCTAGTATGTTGGTATATGCATGATTCCTAAGTGTGAAAATTAGACAAGGGTGAAACCTCTTCTAGTCCTATTGCTTTCAATTGATTTTGATTGTGACATTGTCTTATACTTTCTAGATTTATGCTTTCTAGTTGTGTCACATGGATCCTTATTCCCATCTGTGGTCTAGTTTATTTATCTTTTCCTTGGGACAATAATGTGCTTAGTAAGGACATTAGGGCTTGGGCGCTAGTGTCACTTCTTGGTGCTTTTCTCAAACCTTTCTTATTTTTCAAATAACCACTTGGCACTTAATTTTAGGCCTTTTCTAAATATTATTTCATGTTTTGGGTCGGCCTTTGGTGTCACTAAGTGTCGAAATTCAAACAAAGGATTCATGTATATACATAACATACTAACTACTCTAAGGGACAGTTGGGCTATTACTTTATATCTACTACTTAAGTAAAAACAACACTTAAGGACTACATTTGAACTACATTATTCACTGCATAGGAAGGGAAATTTTTGAACTCCATCACACACATTTCTCTTGGGGGAAAAGTAGTTTTATCATTGTTATCTTGGTGTGACTGGCACAAGGGAAACCTATCTTCAAAGGACATGATTATATCAAACATACACCAAAACTGAATTGAGTTTGAAATATAGTGCAACACTCGATGAGAATCACATTTGAGTGACCACTGAGATCAATCTGACTTAAGCATACATATATTTTATTCTATCTAATATGTGTTTGAACCTTGTGAAATATTTAGGGTTTGTTTTTCAAGTACATATGCGACATGAAAACCCTGCATTGAAGTGAATGTGACATATATTGAATTGAAGGTGACATGATCAAATCATGAAAGGAGTAGATTTGTACTCACTGCCAGGATAATAGTGCTTAGTGCAACATTAGGCTCTAGCACCCGGGGTGGTAGTATCCCCTTTTGAGCGCTACCGTCCAGTATAATTTCATATCACTATCCTCCAGATGAATCATAGACAATGCAGATCCATCTTGTTCCATCATTATTCTAGTTCAGATCTGGTATAGAAAACAAGTTATTAGCTAAGTCACTCTTATGATCTTGTTACGTGTACTTTCTTGCCATTGCATGTTGTATCTTATATGCTTGTGATATATATCTTATTGATCTCATTTCTCTTATTTACATTTAAGTTTTTTAAATCATGTATGTGAAAGAGATGTGAGGAGGATTCATTGGCTAGGATATATCTTAGCATGTTTATTCATATTGAGGTAATTAAAATTGATAAAGTCAAATTCAATATACCAGTAGACATTAGGGGGTGAAAGGTTCTAGTTTATTAATATTTTGAATTAGGTATTGGGGGTAGGTTAGAGAGGTGGACCAGAGGAGAGGTAGGGTTGATTTCAATATAAAATAAATCATTTGAACCCTAGTTTTCAAAATAAATACCTTAAATTTGCAATAGGAGTGTGGTCATAAAATATAATTCTAATATCTCTTTCAATAAGAAAATCTCAATTAGGATCTTCTTAACCAAGAAATAATAAGATAGTAGAAAACTAGGATTGAGAATGTTTTTCAACACAAATGATATTATTTCACCATCTTAATTATTTAAATAACTATTGATAAATGATTAAATATTTACATTAAGTTAATTGGTAACAGGTCTTGAATAGCTTCAAACTCTCTTCATAGAGTAAAGGCATATTAATAAAATTATAATTGAGTGGGAAACATGATATAATTTATTTTTGATATATTAGGGTGGAAATAAAAAGGGGTAAATAAAATTGTAATAGAAATATGGGTAAGGTACATGGGGAAAATATGGGGTATTTGTATTCTAATAATATAATGGGAGGGTGTATTATAAATTGAATAATTAGAGCTAAAAATGAACATTATGAGTATTTTTTATTACCCTTTGAATGAACGTGTTATACCATACTTTTACTAAGTGAACCCCCCATGAGGAGATGGTTACATTTATAATAACTACCAAGTATCTCAATTGGGTAGCAGTTAATCTATTGGACAAGACAAAGATATGAATGGAAAGTTAGAAATAAGAAGACAGGAATTAAATACCTACATGTTTGACACCTATTCCAAAACTCATATTGTTCCTAACAAAATAATAAATGTTATCTTTTCTCCACTTTATCGTCTTGTCTCACTCATGTTATTCACGTGAATGTTCTTTCTTATTTAAGGGGCCAAAATAAAAAATGGGGAAACTACAATAGGTTCTATGTTAGAAAGCAAACAACAGTGCTTTGTTATTATAAAACTTTTTAGCCCTCTTTTTCAATTTTAAACTCAAGAAGTTATAGAAAATAGGTAATGCACAAACAACTATTGATATTTAATCCCCTCTAACAGTTGGTCATATGAGTGGAAGAAATTTTTATTTTTTGTTTGAATTTTATAGACTACGGAATCCATATAATTTGTTGTGTTAGTGAGTGCAAACTTCTATCTAATTTACTAGAAGCAATTTTTACTAATATTAAAACCATAAAAGTGTACCATGTAATGTCCAAGTCTAAAAGTGATTCAGTGTTTTATTAATTCTTGTATGCATAAATAGACATTAACCTATGCAAATTCTAATTACACATTCAACGCTATAAATTTAGGGAAAGGTACTAGTGTGGAATATTGAGAAAAAAAAATACAAATTAAAACGCATTTCTTCTTCTAAAACGTTTCCAGTTGTATTCCTTATGCTAAAATGTTGGAACTTATTAGCCTGTAATGGATTTGAAAATGTAGTCCTCATTACCTCTTGTGAGCCTGTGATGTATTTAAATATAGCTGTGGAATTCATGATGAAAATAATCCATCCATCTAATTTTCAGCCAACTCCATAGCCATCAGATGTTGGTTGTGATATGGTTGTGGAAAAGTCTATCAAAATAATTTCTATCTTGCATTATAAGATGACATGAAAAGGGATTTCTTCATTAATATTATAAAAATAGATTGAATAACATATATGTTTTGTACTCTATTTTTGTTCCATATTTAATGATAGAAGTGGATAAATAAGTAAACATAATTACATCGAAGGCATTGTTATTTGAAGAATATTTTTCTGATAACTGTATGTATTCCAACATAAATTTTTCGATAATAACAAATGAAATGAAAATTGAGTAAACAATTTGCAGCACGAGAGGGTTTGCATCTGTTTCAACCTTTGCGATATTTTTTGTCTCGATATTCAATGATCAAACTCCATTGCTTTCACTTCTGCTTACCCCACGAGGAAAAATGGATGTCGTTATTTCTTGAAGATTACCTAACTTGTGATCCAATCCATACTATTTATAGATAATTTTTCTATTTGACTAAGTTTACACCCTTATACCATAAAGTGGGGGCAGTGAGACATCTCCTATCCTTATCCACTTTATGAGCAAGGTAACAATTGGTTCATTTCCATCTGTAGTGATGGAATTTCTTTTGAGGAGGTGTCATGGCAAAGAGAAAAATTGGTCGCTCTCCCAACACTCTTCCTCTAGCATCAGGATGATTAAATCCTTAGAGTATTCACATTGGTTCGGGAATCGATCACTCCCAATCCCTCCTACCATTTTTAAGGTTCAAAATTTTTAATTTCTCCATAACATGTTTCTATCTAACTATGCCTTTGTGAAATACACTCATCCATCGTGGATTAGAACAATGATACTTGGTTCGTCCTTCCAGTATGCCTTGACTACAACTTCTTTGGCCCTTTATAGGTGTGTTCTTCTTATCTCCTTTATACTATTGAATTTCATCCAAATAGCATAAAGTGGGGCCAAATGTAGATAGAAAATTATGCACTTATTACTATTACATTATGTCTCTAGTATTTTGTTATATGCATGATTCCTAAGTGTGAAATTTATACATTAGTGACACCTCTCCTACTCTTATTGCTTTCGACTAATTTTGATTGATCAGGGGATCAATTTTAGTGTCAAATGTTCCCTAAAATTCCCTAAACCATGCTAGTGTAGTAGATCCTTTAGAGAGCTTTCCGATGACTATAAGAACGTGAAAAATGGACACTCTAAGCTCAAGATATGTCTAGTCAAAGTTTGGTCAACATGAAAGTCAACTCTGGTCAACAGGTCAATAATGGACCAATAGCACTATAACACATGGCAAAAGGGCGTTGGAAAAATGAAAGGCTCGAGAGGTTTTCACCATCAGTCTTCGACGATCGTAAATGGTATAGCTAAATGGAACAAGAGGCTCAACTTTTGTTATGGAGGGGAGCCCGACCCCTGTGAGGATGATCATATTATCGCCAATGTGGTGGGTCCTCAAACCACCACGTGGCTTGCACCATGAGTTTGATTTACGTATTGAGGGTTGATAAGTGGTCTTATTTTTCATATTTCATTTGGGTCAAATTTTATATTACTTTGCAATTATTTGGCACATTATTCAAACCCCCACGCATTTGCCTAAGGATAATATTTATCACATATTAATCTCCAAACATAAGTACAAACCCTTATCCCTCCAAACTCCATGCAGTATATTCTACATGTCACATCCATCATTATCAATGCACTAAACCTGGGTCAAATACCCTTCCACTAAACCCACGCCATTCAAAATGGCTCAATAGCCAATAAAAATATAAACCACCTTAGCTTTTTAAAAACCTCCTCCACCATAGATACAAGGAATATGGGATTAATCCCATAGTGGGAAGCATAGGGAGTGCAACCCATGACCTCATCTAAAATTATAAGCGACCTTACCAACCGACCACCCTCTTGGAATTGGTAAAAGTCAAACTCACTTTTATTTGTAATAAACAAGTGTCGGGTCTATGTCAAGGGAATAAGGAGGCAGTTTTGGAAAAGTGTAATTTTGGGGCACTTCTGCTGACTTCTAGATCTCGAGTTTTATATGAATGTTGCTCATAATTTTGAGAGGATCACGATGGTATGATAATTTATCTGATTTGGAGCTTTTGTGATAGATTTATTTACTATTAAAGTCACATGAAGGCATAGAACCAAAGGGAGACATTGCTGTAAGTGGATCAGGAAGGTGAAGGACAGAGGCTGACCTCCATTAACATATTTCAAATGTATGAAACACATTTCTACAGGTTTTTGATTCATTATTGGTTAATGTAAAGGTTATTGTATTTACATTTTTTTAACATTATTAATGGATCAGTTCACCATGAACCCAAGGACGTAGGAATTCTGAACCCCGTAAACAATCTGGTGTTGTGTTCTAATTTTTATTTTCAGATTCTAATATTTGCAAGTAATTTAAAATTTAGAATATGAATATAGATTCAACTATAATCATTAATTGATAAAATTGGGAAATCAATTAAATTTGAAACAATGATTTTTGGGGCTTCGATCAAACAATGAATTTTTGAGTAAAATTGCAAACTTAATTTCAGTTTGAATTCAGTCCTAAATCAGATTTTTAATCAGTTTTTGGAAGTCTAAAATCCTTTTAAGTTGATTAAAATTGAATATCCTTTGAAAAAATTAAAATTATTAGTTTCAAGCACCCATTTTTGGATCAAGTTTTGGTATCAGAGTAGTTAGATTATCGAATTAGCTTCTAATTGTGTTTAAAATTTTGGCTTCAGATTTAGTATTGATTTCAGTTTTTAGTGTGCACATATTTTGGGGCTTGTTTATCTTCTTTTGTCGTGTGCGGTTTTGGAAGTACAGGTTGTGTTTGCAAGAACATGGAATCATGGGCAAGTCATCCAAACAGGAGCAACTGGATGAGCTTGAATCCATAAACCGCCAACTCCAGGAAGAAAACTATTTCCTAAGAGCTAATTTTTATTCCTTGGAAGAGGAAATAGTTCGGTTAAAATCTGAGCAACAATTCTCTATAACCAAGAAAGAGGAATATGTTAACGAAATGCTAATACAGAGCCAAAAGTTGATGGTTTTTGTTAAAGAGTTGTAGGAAGAAATACAGACCAAGGATGCCCTCTTGGAAAAGCTGCAACAAGGTGAACACTAGAAGGAAATTCCTTCCAAATCAGATGCAGGTACTGTGATAGAATGCACTGTAAGTTGTTCCCATTTTAATTCTTCCTCTCATTCAGTTTTAGATATTCCTTTGGGTCAGTTTGAAAAATAGACTAAGGGAATTAGGTCTAAAATAATGGTTAAGATGGGATTTAATGGAAAGGGCATTGGTAAAAATGGACAAGGTGATGCTAACCCAATACAGGTAGAGGATCAGCCTCAGTTTACAGGTTTGGGTTATTCTAGTAGGCATATGGAAATTGGAGAAAAATCTAAAGCAGCTGAAGGAAGACAAGCTTCCAACAGCCAAGGATCTATGCCTCTAGAAATGCAGGATTCCACCATCAAGAGGGACAATGAAAGGTGTAAGAAAATAGGTAAACGAGGTAACGAAATTCCACCTCCTCCCACTTACACTAAAAATAGCACTAAGGGGAAATTAAATCCTAAAACTTCTAAACCTCTCTTCCAGTCTGAACAATATAGCTTTGGTAGACAGAATTATGTGTTTCCTTGCACATTTTTTGAAGGTACTAATCATTCTATGGCATATTGTTGGAAGAGGAAAAATATGATAAAGAAGTTAATGCCTTTTGTAAATGATAAGGTAGGTGCTAAAGACCAATCTCTCCCTGGTAAGGCAAGAAATGACAAAAAGGTTACCTCTCCTAAACAGAGGAATCATTCTCCTAGACAGAGTTCAGGGAATGAAAAAATGGGTAAGACTCCTAAAAATAGGGAAGTTAAATTTTGTTCCCATTGTAAAAGGAATGGTCATGATGTTAAGATGTGTTGGTATCTTCCTTCAGTGCAACATTGGAAAGTTGTTAAAAAGGAGAATAATGTCAAACCAAAATTTGTTGATCTAACTCATGTAAATGCTCATTCTAGCACTGAGGAAGTAAAACCACCTAAACGAAGAAATACAAGTAATTGGATGGGTAAAACATTCCTCAACTTTATGTTTGCATTGCAGTAACTAGTGATATTATACAAAAAATTTCAAAGCTATATTTTAGGGATTTGATCCTATGTTTATATTTAGCTTTGAAATAATTTGGAAGCAACCGTAGAGAAGATTTGAGTGATAGGTTCATCATACTCATATGTATCTTCTATGATTTTGGTTGGTTATTCCATTTTTGACAATAGTATGCAGGGATATGGGCATCATCAGAATGTCTATTTTGAAACTTGCAGTTTTATAGTGTTGTCATTTGTGTAAATATTATGGATGCTTATAAGACCCATTCAGGCACTTGTTTGATATTGTAATAAATAGACAAACTTGTTGTATCCACATGTGTTATTTACACTAATTTATAAGACCCTCATTTTGGGAAAATTTGATTTTTGTGACTATCAGATGTGGTTACAATTAGGGTGTAAATTTATTACACTAACAAACTAGTTTGCAAAGGCACCGGGTGATCATTTTACAGATTATGGTAGTTCACCAATTTAGGTAAGCATATAGTTTATAGTCTATCCCTTTACAGTTCACTGTATGGATAGAATATTTGCATATTCATGTTAATTCAGATTTTGACTATAGCCATTTTAGGCGTTGATGGTTTAATTATTCTGGATAGTGAATATTTGTAGTTGTAATCAGCATAATCACAAAGTGTCAGTTGAACACTAGCTTCTGTTATATATGGGTGTTATTATCTGACTTATTATTTGTGATGGCGATACATTGTTTTTGGAAGATTCACTTGGATTCAGTTGTTAACAATAGCTATTTTTGGGCGTTAATAATTTATTTTATTCTGGATAGTGAATACTTATAGTTGTTACAGTTGCAGATGGACAGTGGACACTAGCCTAATTGTGGGCAGTTTAGATGTCTATGTTGGTGTGTGGGATCCTATGTGTCCTCCACTCACATATGGAGGGTCATCTCACATGGGTTATGTTTAGGGTTAGGTTTAGGGTTTGCTTGTGTGTCATGCACTAGGGTTACTCGGCACCCTATATGTACCCTTTCATTTTTTATTTATGAGTATGCCAAGACACTCTGTTTTCTTTCCTCTATGTGCAAGCTTTATTTCTGTTGAGAAAGTTCTTCCATTGTTGATCGATCCTTGTGATTACGCTGGAGCTATCATGATTCTGTTTGAGTGCAACTACTTCGTGGTGTATCATTTCTGATTCGATTCTCACAAACTCTTTCATGGTATCAGAGCTGAGATCGGGTAAATGTGCATTCATCATCTGAGTTGCGATTACTCTTGGTCTTGTATTTTACTCCTCGTGCAAGTTTTTTCGATCATTATATTCTTGAAATTTATTGCTAATGTATTTAACAAGTTGTTCTTGGAAAGTTTTTTTGTTGTGTTCTTCGTGCATGTGCAAGTTTCCTGAAGCTTTCAAGGGTTTTACAGCTACATTTAGCTAACTACAGCTAAATCTGGTAGATCAGTTAAAATAGAGGTTATTTTCTAGTTTTTTAATTTTTTATTAAACTGAAAAAAAAAATAGATCTCTATTTTTTTGGTCTCTCTGTGTTTTTTGCATGGTGGTTTTGTAGAATACAGATTTAAAAATATTTGGTATTTTGGTTGAAGTTTGGTGTTTTTATCCTCTACTCTCCATTGAGCTCCTAACCGAGCTACACCTCATACGGATCTCCTTCAGACTGATTTCATGTTTTCGGTGCATGGTTTTTTGCTCAGACCAATTTCTTCCAACCTGGCCGAGTCATGATCTACCTCGGGCGAGTTCGTTTTGCTCTGCGAGTCTTTTTTTTGTTTGGCTGAGTTTATTAGTTGACCTGGACAATTTTTGCTCCTTTCTCCCGTGTTCGTTGCCTAGCTAAGCTCATTTCCTAATGTCTTTCCCTTCCCTCGGCCATGGTTCACGTTCCCTGGTGTCCTGGAGTCCTTCCCTGTCTCAGCTCTGGTTCTCCCCTGTGTGGTTGAGTCGTGCCTTCCCGCCTGTTGGAGTCTCCCTGTGTGCCTCCTGTCGAGCCTGCTCTGGCCTGCTCCCAACAGCTCCTCCTTATGTTGATCCCCACTGCAAGCTCCTGCCCTGCCCCGTGCTCGATCCCGCTCCTTGAGCTGTTCCACCTAAATCTCCCTCGCCATAGTCTTCCCATGCCCGAACGGCGTGCCCCGATCCCTGAGCCCATCCTCCCTGAGCCTACTCCTGAGCTCCTCCTTGTGTGCCTAGCCTGCCTCCAATGGCCTCCACAAAGATCGGTCGAGATCCGCTCTTCCCTCAACTGTCGCGCCCGACTGCACTCAACTCGGGATCCACCTCCAACAGTTTCCACCAAGCCCATTTTTTTTGTAAGTGTGATAAGTTTGGTAAGTGCCTTAATGGTAAGTGTTTTAAAATTTCATTTTGGTGGGATGTTTTTAAAAAGGGAAATTATTTAAATATTTAATTAGGATTTCATTTTAATTAGATCTTAATTAGAGTTTATATTCGTAATTAATTAGATTTAATTATATTAAATCTATTTCTATTAATTACGATATCTTCTTTTTCGATTAGTAAAGTATTAAAATCGTCTTTTAAATTAACGTTATTTTATCATTTTTTAAAAACTCCAATAGCTCTAAAATTAGCTAAATTAGACGTTTCAAAGCGATAATTCTTTAGGTGTTATTGTCAATTTTTTTACTAATTGTGCGCTCAAGTGTGCAGTGACACTCTGAGCACCTATTTGCCTTCCGAGCGCTTTTCCGGCGTTCTAAAAATCATTGGGACTCATCTTGAGTTCATCTAAAACTTGTATTTACCCTTATTATTGCTTGCGACTAGTGAGCACATCCACCACAGTTTGCAGCAAGGGGTATCCATTGCGACGTGATACGCTCTTTCTCACAACCAAGATTTGATTTCACCTCCTTCCTAGTTTTTTGCAAGTTGTGCTTGTATACGGTGTCACTTTTTTGTGCTCCACAAAACACAATTGTGGTCTCCTCTCTTGCGCATTATTACGCTGATTACAAGGTGAGTTACCAACTATTTCAAGATGCATGCTCGGACCCGATTGTATTCAACGCACTCAACTATAAAATGCCGAAAGCAAGGGGGTTATTATATTGTCCTGGGTGGTTGTGATTCTTGTATTTCTTTTATGCATTCCTTCTCTCTCTCTTCACTATGGATGCACTTTCAATTCCTTTTCTTACATCATTCAACTTCTTCGAATGGAGATCGAAAATGATTATGAAACTAAGGGGTAAAGGGTTATTCCACATCACCATGGGAACTGAGACTGAACCAGATGATGACCCTAAAAAATCTAAGTGGTTAAACCATAGTGATGAAGCTTTAGGTATTCTTTGCATGTATGTTTCTCTTGACTTTCTCTTCCACATTGAGTCATCTGAAACACCTAATTCTACATGGAAAATGTTAGATGGAATGTTTGGACAACAAGATGACATGAGAGTGCATGAGTTGGAAAATGAACTACTAGGGTTAAATCCTAGTGATTTTGAAAACCTACAAGCATTCTTCTCTAAGTTTGTCCACACTAGATTGTTGTTAAAGGAATGTCAAGTAGAGAAGAAAGATTCTCAACTGATCTTGTCGATTCTCTCTAAGTTAGGTCCTAAATATTCTGTCTTTGTGTCAACTTTTTACGCTACAAAAGCTACCTTGGGAAAGGATTGGAATATGCCCTCCTTTGACTTTTTTTCATCCCAACTCATTCGAGAATAGGAAAAACTCATTCAAATGGGGTCTCTCAAGTCCAAGTCACATGCCCTTGTAGCAAGTACTAGTAAGGAAAAGAAGACTGAAAAGAAGAAAGAAAGAAAGGATCAACCTAAGAAGGAAACCAAGACCAAAACTAAATTTAACATGAACGCTTTGACTTCTGAGCCTAGAGCACAGAAAGACAAGTATTTGTGTTCCTATTGCAAGAATCCTGGTCATAAAGAGCATATGTGTATGAGAAAACAAATTGATCACCTTACTCATTTACTTGAGAAAAATCAAATAGGTGTTCCTGAGTCTATCAAACAAAATGCTCCAAAGGCCGAGTCTTCTACTGCAAAAGGGTCTAAATCTGATAAGAAGAAAGGAAAGGCCCTTGTAGCCAAAGTTTCTCCTTCATCAATGTGGATTATAGATTCCGGTGCCTCGCACCACATGGATTCTTTGCATGTTGAGTTCTCCAACATCGAGCCTTGTGGTATGTCCCAAATCACGATGGGTAATGACACGACAGTGTCGGTTTCTGGTAGTGGATCAGTAGAGATGGATGGGGGAACATTCAACCAAGTGTTGAGTGTTCCTGATCTCTCTACCAATCTCCTATCAGTTTACCAAATTACTCACCTTGGTGAAGGAATACGAGTGGAATTTGGTCCTAACTCGGTGATTATTCGTGAGCTTAACGATGACACTACAGTGGCTGAGGGAAAGGTGGATCACCATTCACGATTGTATACCTTTTCCCACTTTACTTCTGATTCTATGCCCACTTCCTTGCTCACTCATGCAAATGAGGTTAGTAAGCTATGACATGAGCATTTCAGACATCTAAATTATCACTACCTTGAACAATTGAGCCAAAATGAAATGGTCAACGGGTTACCCCGCGTCAAGTTTTCTAAGGGTCTTTGTGAGGGTTGTACCCTTGGAAAGCATCCTGAAAAGAAATTTGACAAAGGAAAATCCTGGAGAGCTACTCATCCCTTGGATCTTGTTCACAGTGATATTTCTGGTCCATTTCCATCTCCTTCTTTTACTAGAGCTCTTTATGTGCTCACCTTCATTGATGACTATTCGTGATATACTTGGGTATATTTTCTTAAGCTTAAGTCTGAAGTCTTTGAACATTTTCAGGACTTTAAGGCTCTTGCTGAGAAACAGGTGGAACGGTCTATTAAGGTTCTTCAAACTGACAATGGAGGTGAATATGTAAACAATAGGTTCATGGATTTCTATACTTCTGAAGGGATCTCCTTGCAGCATACAGTTGCTTATAGCCCTTCACAGAATGGAGTAGCAGAAAGAAAGAACCATACTCTTAAGGAGATGGCCACTTGTATGATTCACTCGAAGTCTCTTCCTCCGCAGTATTGGGCTGAAGCAGTGAATTGTGCTAATTACATTCAGAACCATGTTCCACACAAGGTAATAAGAGGGATGACACCCTTTGAAGCCTGGTTTGGATGCAAGCCTGATGTTGAGCACTTTCGAGTCTTTAGATCCAAGGCTATGGCTTCAGATTCCCAAGAAGAAACGCAAGGCATTGGAACCACAATCCAAGCCTTGTATCTTTGTAGGGTATCCTGATGGCATGAAGGGATATCGATTGTTGAATCCTACTTCTCATGAGATTTATATTGAGAGAAGTGTTAAGTTCGATGAGTCTTCTTTGACTTCTACTTCTCTACCTATTGAGGTTCTTCAGCTTGCTGATTCGGATTCTGACTCATCAGATGATGATGTTGTTGAGCGTGCTCCTCTTCCTGATCCTCCTGACCATCAGACCTTTGAGTCTTCTGATTCTGACAGTAGTGATGATGAGGACTATGTCCCTTCTCACTCAAGTGAAGAATCTTCTGACTCAGAGCCTGATCCTCCTGGTCCTCTTTGGGCTAGGAAAAATTTGCAAAGTGCTGGAGATTTAGTTGGAGATACTTCAGATATGAGACGTACTCGCTCAGATTTTGTTGGACCCCACTCTTTCTTCACCTCTGCTTCTGATCCACAGTCTTTCTGGGAGGCTTCTGGTATTCCTGAGTGGGATTCTACCATGGATGAGGAGTATTCCTCTCTCATGAAGAACAATACTTGGGATCTCACCCCTCTTCCGAAAGGAAGAAAAATCGTTTGGTGTAAGTGGGTGTTCCGAACAAAGTATGGAGTAGATGGAGACATCAAAAATTTTAAAGCGTGATTAGTAGCTAAGGGTTTCTCCCAGATAGCTGGGGTTGATTATACTGAAACCTTTGCTCAAGTTGAAAATATGACTTTTATTTTACTGACCCTTTCCATTGTTGTAGTAAATAGATGGAAAGTCCATCAAATGGACGTTAAGAGTGCCTTCCTTCATGGTGACCTAGAGGAAGAGATCTACATGGAACAACCTCCAGGTTATGTCCATGATCCCTCCCTCGTTTGTAAGTTAAAGAAGTCTCTTTATGGCCTTAAACAAGCCCCTTGGGCTTGGTATGCCAAGATGGACTCCTTTTTACTTACATCAAGGTTTACTAGGTGTCACTCTGATCCAAATGTTTATATTCTATGACAAGATGACTCCATACTCATCCTTGTTCTCTATGTTGATGACTTGTTGATCATAGGTTATCTCTTCCTCTATTATTGATTCTGTGAAGATCACCTTGGCCAATAGGTTTTCCATGACTGACTTAGGTCTGCTTCATTACTTTCTTGGGATCCAGATTTCACAATATGACTCGGGAATTTTGATTTCACAACCTAAGTATGCTCTTGACTTGCTTTCTCATTTTCAGATGTCTGATTGTAAGTCTTCTCCTACTCCTTTTCTTTCTGGGGTTAAGTTGGTTTTTTATTTCTCTACTCCCTTGGTTGATGGTACCCTTTATCAAAAGTTAGTGGGGAGCTTGATTTACTTGACTCACACTCGACTGGATTTATCTTATGTTGTTGGGATCATGTCCAGATTCATGCAGGAGCCACATGAGTTGTATTGGAAAGAAGATAAGCAGATACTTTATTATGTTCATGGCACCTATATTGATGGCATTCACTATTATGGAGGGGTGGATATTGACTTGATTGGGTTTACAGATTCTGATTGGGTCAGTGAATTAGATCATCAGAAATATACCTCTAGCTATAGTTTCTCTCTTGGTTCGAGTCTTGTTAGTTAGTCTAGCAAGAAGTAGAATGTAATTGCGATATATTCTATAGAGGAGTAATTAATGCTGACACAAAGGCTATTTGGCTATAGGGTATTCTGATAGAGTTTGGCATCCAATTTCGGTGGCCTGCCATTATCTATTATGATAACATGAGCACTATCACAATTTACAAAAATCCAGTTCAACATCAACAGATAAATCACATTAAGATCCATATGCACTTCATACAAGATCTTATTCATGATGGTATCATTGACATTCAGTACATTCAGACAGCTGATCAGATTTTTGATATATTCAACAATCTCTTCATTGAAGTGAAGTTTCTTCACTTGTGGTCTCTTATTTAGGTGAAATATTATGCAACTACTCATCTTCTTCAGGATATATAGTCCTTCTCTTCTTATTCTTCTTTTAGGAAGATGTTGTTTGTATATGGGCACCTTATTATGCTTTTAGTTGTTGGGCCCCATTGACACATCTTTCTTAGTTGTTTGGGAGTGTCTTCTTGTTCTGTCTAGCTCATCATAGCTGCTACCCCAACTTCGATGAAGGGGGGTATTGGTGTGTGGGATCCTATGTGTCCTCCACTCACATACGAAGAATCATCTCACATGGGTTAGGTTTAGGGTTTTCTTGTGTGTCATGCACGAGGGTTACTCGGCACCCTATATGTACCCTTTCATTTCTGATTTATGAGTATGCCAAGACACTCCGTTGTCTTTCCTCTATGTGCAAGCTTTATTTATGTTGAGAAATTTCTTCCATTATTGATCGATCCTTGTGATTACACTAGAGCTATCACGATTTTGTTTGAGTGCAACTACTTCATGGTGCATCATTTCCGATTCAATTCTTGCAAACTCTTTTAGTCTAGTATATTGATCTATGTTATGAAATTGTAATTTAAGTAATCGGACGTATCACAAAGTGACAGTTGAACACTAGTTTTTCGTATTAGAAAGGGTGTTATTATCTGGTCAATTATTTGTGACGGTGTTACAGTGGGGTATGATAGTTCACAGTTGTGTGCAGTGTTGACAGGGTTGTAGTGTTTTAGTTGAACACTAGCTTGATTGGGTGTTATTATCTGATCGGTTATATGACTAGTTAAGAAACTATTTACATTTATTTAACCTATAATGTTATTTTGGGTTCTTGTATGTGTTTTTGCAATGAAGGAAGAGATAGCATTATTTGTGGGTTGATAAACAACTTTTTGTGGACAAAAAGCCTTCTCAGTAGGGAGGAGTGATCAAGGGATCAATTTTGGTGACAAAAAATCCCTAAACTTCCCTAAACCATGTCAGTGCAGTAGATCCTTTAGAGAAATTTCTGATGACTGTAAGAACGTGAAATATGGACACTCTGAGCTTAGGATATGTCCAGTCAAAGTTTGGTCAACGGGAAAGTCAACTCTGGTCAACAGGTCAATAATGGACCAATAGCACTGCGACACGTGGCAAAAGGGCATTGGAAAAATAAGAGGTTCAAGATGTTTTCACCACCTGTCTTCGACGATCGTAAATGGTATAACTTGGAAGAACAAGAGGTTCAACTTTTGTTATGAAGGGGAGCCCGACCGCCGTGAGGATGATTATATTATCGCCGACGTGGTGGGTCCTCAGACCACCACGTAGCTTGCCACCATGAGTTTGATTTTCCTATTGAAGGTCGATAGGTGGTCTTATTTTTCATATTTCATTTGGGTCAAATTTCATATTACTTTACAATTATTTGGCACATTATTCAAACCCCCACGTTTTTGCCTAAGGATAATATTTATCACATATTAATCTCCAAACATTAATGCAAACCCTTATCCCTCCAAACTCCATGCAGTATATCCTACATGCCACATCCATCATTATCAATGCACCAAACTTGGGTCAAATAGCCATCCACTAAACCCACACCATTCAAAATAGCTCAATAGCCAAAAAAATATAAACCACCTTACCTTTTTTAAAACCTCCTCCACCATATATACATGGAATATGTGATTAATCCCATAGTAGGTGACATAAGGAGTGGAACCCACGACCTCATCTAAAATGATAAGTGGCCTTACCAACCCGCCACCCTCTTGAAAGTGGTATAAATGAAGCTCACCTGTATTTGTAATAAACAAGTGTTAGGCCTGTGTCAAGGAAATAAGTAGGCAGTTTTGGAAAAGTACAATTTTGGGGCACTTCTACTCACTTCCAGATCTCAAATTATATATGAAATTTGCTCAGAAATTTGATATGATCGCGATGGTGTGATATTTTATCCGATTTGGAGCTTTTGTGATAGAAATATTTTATGTTAAAGTCACACGAAGGCTTAGAACCAAAGGGAGACACTACTACAAGTGGATCAGGAAGGTGAAGGACAGAGACTGAGCTCCATTAACATATTTCGAACGTCTAAAACACATTTTTGTAGGTTTTTGATTCATTATTGGTTAATGTAAAGGTTATTGTATTTACATTTTTTTAACATTATTAATGGATTGGTTCACCACGAACCTGGGTACGTAGGAATTCCAAACCCCGTAAACAATCTGGTGTTGTGTTCTAATTTTTATTTTCATTTTTTGATATTTGCAAGTAATTTAAAATTCATAATATGAATATGGATGCAACTATAATCACTAATTGATAAAATTAGGAAATCAATTAAATCTGCGCTAATTATCCCATTTCTCGAAAATCAACGGCATATCATCAAAAACACTCATTTTCCCTCATATCATCATTAATTAATTACACTAAGCTAATTAATTAAGTTTCCTATCCAACAAATACCCTAATTAACGACCTTCCGTTAATAAATCACCCCTTCTACCTAGACTAATTAATTATTATTAATTAATTAGCTTTCCCTTCGATTTAACCAATAAATCAATATTTAATTGATTTAATCCCCTTCTAATAGCCTAAATCGTACTAATATTCCTCTAATTAGCTTCTATAAGCTTACATCTACCTATTAATTAATCACCTTTGATTAATTAAAATACCCCCCAACTCCCATGACTTGTTAAACATGTATTAAACCCTTCTAAAGTAAGGTTACCTTTAATAAAGCAACCTTATCCATTCCTAATCATGTTTTACCTTTATCCCACATTCATGAGAATGTGTTGAATCCTTTATCCTTTGGGCTATATAAAGAGCCCTCCACCTACCTTTTTACTTACACCTAAACTTTCTAAGAGAGCAAATGCAAAGCATATAGCAAAGAGACTAAGAGCTTGCACCTTGTTTTCTTGAGAGTTCATCATCTTGAAGAGTTAAGCCTCTTTCTTAAAGTGCTTGGGTCATATGGGAGGTGTCAAAAGGGTCTTGTAGCCCAACTTTGATTAGCCCCCATTCCTAGGTTCTTGGAACATTAAGGACAACTATTTTGATAGCCATGGAGCTTACTTAGGTCCATTCATTTATTTGTTGTTAGAGAATAGAGGAGTTTAGATATTTAGCATTGTTAGTTTCAAAGTTTGTATTGATGAATGCTAGCATCTAACCCTTGTTTAATTCTTATCATGATGGTGTTTATGCTTTGTTTTAGCTAAATTGTAGAACTATTTTAGGTGGTAGTTCTTGCTTCATTTGATTTAGCATTAAGAAAAGTATACATGCACACATTTGGCACGCCCGGTGGGACTTACTCCATTGTCCTTTGCACTTAATTTCAAGTTTTTGTAGTTAAGTTTTATTTTTGGTTACTAACCCTCTTTTACACATGTTGATCTAACTTGTTTTTTTAACTTGTTTTGTTGAGTTTGCATGTGTTGGGTCTTCCTTGTAGGTATGAAGGAGGTGAAGTGCTGTCAAAATTGGAATTGATGGGAAACTTTCAAGATTTCTCCATGTTTTCATTTTTAGAGCTTACTTTTTCAACATTCTACATCTATCAATTTCTTGATTTTAAATTCTTGAGCATGTAGGTTAGTGTTTGATAGTGCTGAGTCTTCTATTTACATATTAAGTCAAAATTTAACTTGGTGAGAAAATTTCAAGATTTCATCATGTTTTCATTTTTAGAGCTTACTTTTTCAACATTTTACATGCTAGTTTTGTCAATTTCTTGAAAATTTTCAATTCTTGAGCATGTAGGTTAGTGTTTGATAGTGTTGAGTCTTATATTTACATATTAATGTGGTGGGTTGCTGTCAAAATTTAATGTTGGTGAGAAAATTTCAAGATTTCATCATGTTTTCATTTTTAGAGCTTACTTTTTCATCATTCTACATGCTAGTTTTGTCAATTTCTTGAAAATCTTAAATTCTTGAGCATGTATGTTAATGTTTGATAGCGTTGAGTCTTCTATTCATATATTAATGTGATGGGTTGTTGTCAAAATTGAATCTTGGTTGGAAAATTTTTCCCATTTTGCATATTAAGGGACGTTTTTTTTGACATTTTTTAAGTGCATGTCAAGTGCATACCCATGAGCATAAGAGCATATGCGTAACCCATCTTCCGAAGGCCATAAATTTTGCTCCCGACCTCGAAATGACTCCATTTTTTTTGCGTTGGAAAGGTATTGAAGTTAACTATGCAATGAAAACATAAATTCAGGATTTACACTTACAAAAGTTGTAGGTTTTTCTGTTATTTTAAAACTGGTCATTTTCTAACATGTCTAATGTTTTGATGAATGTTGTATTTCCATGCTTACTCGATTTAGATCAAAGTGTGTGTATGCTCTTCTCTTGCACCTTTTGGTGATCTTGAGAATCAAAAACAACTTTGATCTATATCTTTTTAACATTGGGATTAAACTTGGAAATTTAATTATTCATTTTGCTTAAGGGAATGAACCTTTTACAAAGCATTTTTCAACGGTCCTTTGATTTGAAGTTTTCCATTTCTATATAGTTGGGATAAAGTTTGTGTATGCTCTTCTCTTGCACCTTAGGGTGATCTTGAGAATCAAAAGCAACTTTAGTCTTCATTTTATAACATTTGGTAAATTGGAAACTTCATCTTTCACTTTTGGTTTAAGGGAATGAACATTTATCAAGAATTTTGTATGGTTCATTGATTGAAAAGATTTTATTTACTTTTTAGTTGGATTATTTGTTGTGTATGCTCTTCTCTTGCATCCTTGGATGATCTTGAGAATCAAAAGCAACTTTTAATCCTCTTTTAAATAATGTGATTTTCTTGGAGAACTACTAACGCTTGAGTGCAGGACCTAAAAACGCTTGTCAAAGAAAGGAGGAATCAAAACGAAATCAAAAACTACTAATACAGTTGTTATACAGGTTGCCAAAAGGTGTTCAAGCAAACCACACCTAATTAAACAAGATAAAAAGAACAACATATTCAAAACACTGTATTGCAGGTTTCGGAAAAGGGTACGTCCCTCTCCGCTCAACTGGAACATAACCCCTTTGGCATAACGCCTTAAGCTACAACAATGGGGGTGGTTCCAGGAACCCCAAAGTAGTCCACGCAAGAGGGAACCTTGTGGACGAAACGGGAAGTGCTCCGCACTACCTACTTGACTAGTGATTCCTTTGTGAGATAGAGTTACAGGTTGTCCGTTGTGGCGACCCCAGTGATAGTACACGTAGACGCACTAGTTGCCTACTGTTCTTGAAGGGGGTAAAGTAAAGCCGAGATACTCCCAAACTAGTCAGTGCGACTTTTTGGGTAAATTGCGCTCGCTCGTGGCAACTTTGTAACACCTAGGGCGAGAGAACCACCTAGGAGAATATACTTTGGCCAGGAGCCCACTTTGACCATTTTAAAACAGTGTTGAGTTGTGAACCTTCTTTTTGAGAAACGTGTGACGTATTACTTTCGCCTAGTTTTTACTTGCCTTAGGGCGAGGCGAAACTCTGCCGAAGTGAGGCTAGCATTTTTCGTCATTTTTTTCTTGATTTATTTCCTTCATATTCTTTTGACACTTTGTTGATCAAAAGATGTGTGATTACCTTTGTGTTGCCATTCGACTATTTCTCTCACTTTTATGTCCGTTTACGCCCATCCATGTTTGCGGCTGGGTTAGTTAAACGTCTAAAGTGAGTGGAGGTGTTTTCACGTCATTTGGTAGCCATTGTGATCTTGATACCCACGTCAAGATCGTCATTGTAGTTAGGCGTGGTTCATCATTGCGGACTTCCATAGAGGAGTTAGCTTGTTTGTCTCGTATCATTACAATTTCGATATTTACGTCTTGTTTCTTGTAAACTCGACATAAATACCTATATTGTACGGTTACGCTGCACACATTCTTAACTATTCCTAGCTATACTTTGAGCTTTTTTTGTTCAGTTTTATTATTACCTCGATTTCAAAAGGTGCTAGGCACTACCATTTGTGCATGTTATATCAATAACACCTCGATATCAATACTTCACTTTCTTGCAAAGTGGGTTAACATATCTTAGTGATATTGTTGTGTCATTCACAAATAGTAATTGGCACTTTTTGAGATATAGGTCTTAATCAGACTTGAGCTTGCTCATCATATATCTTGATTGGAAGATCGCATTTAACTTCATGTATTTACTTACATCTTGTTCATTCCTTTAAACTTGGCATAAGTGGAGACATCTTGTTAATCATCTGGCGTCATAAATTACTTTGGAACGTAGTCTAGGAAGTATTTCATTTGATTAGGTTTTGGTACCAAATGATTGTTTCATTGGTGACTTTATCACTTTATCACATTGGTATTCTCACACTGTTAATTTACTCTTAACACGTACATCTTGTGTTTCACTTAGGGGTAGACATTGAATTTTGAACAAATCTATAACTTACCTTAGTGAAATTTATCACAAAAACATGGCTCCCAAGACGCGTCTAGGGTTAAAGAAACAAACATATGAGGAACAACAGGCGCAAGCTTGGGAAACCTCTAACAGACAAGGGTCAAACCCATTTATCGGACACGATCTAGGACCACTATTTTCTGCAGAAAAGGAAACAGAAGAGATGGTCGATCATAGTGGAAATGAATTAGAATCACCACACGCAGACTTTGATTTTGACCCCACTCTACTAGATGAGTTTCTCCTTAGAAACAAAGATAGAGTTTTGGCACGGGTCATGGAATTAGGGGCCAAATTGCCCATTGAGAAGGAACCAATACTACAAACAAATGACACTACTAAGGAGGAACACCCCCTTATCAATATGGAAGATATTTTAACAGGCGGGCATGCTTCCACTTCTTACGCAGAAAATGATAAAGTGGTAGGGCATAGAATACCCCTCATCAAAGTGCCACGAAGAAACAAGATAGAACATGAGACAGGGGAAGAACCTCCACAATACGAAGAGGAGGAACCTTTAGAAGAAGAAGACACAAACCAAGTCACAATCCAACAACAACTCAGTAACTTAAGCTGACAACTAGCTTTGCTTACTTTCCAAGTACAAAAAGACACAAACAAGAACGTTCAAAAGTCAAAGCCTAAGTTTAGGATCCACGAACTCCATCGAGAAAACCAAGGAGAAGAAGACATGGGGTACCATCGTGTACACGTACCCACTTCTCCCACTAGAGAACAATTTCTCACACAAGAAGTGCAATCTATGAAAGCAACTCTTGCGAGCATACAAGAGAGCAATATAGGGAGTATTAGGAAATACCAATACGAAGAACTATGCCCCTATCCTTTTGATAAGACAATGACCCTTCAACCCTTTCCAAAGAAATTTGATATGCCAAAGTTTGACAAATATAAAGGAAAGGGAGACCCAAGGGATCATGTTAAAGATTTCTACATGGCATGTCAAGAGGTGTCTTATAGTGATAATTACCTCATCAGACTTTTTCCTAAGAGTCTCGGAGGTCAAGCATTGGAATGGTTTACGCGCTTACCACGAGGATCAATTTTCACCTGGCCAGAATTGGCAGAAAGATTCGTGCGTCATTTCTCGTATAACATAGAGAGTGATGTCACCATGGCAGACTTGTGTGGCACAAAACAACGCCCAAATGAGACCTTCGCCAGCTTCCTCCAACGATGGAGAGGGATAGCTAGTCGCTTCCCTTGCGCTTTCCCTGAGAAGCAGCTGGTCAGTATTTTTGTCCCTAATCTCAACCCAGATATAGCTTTCCACCTCCAAATGCATTGTGTCCGCACCTTTGAGGAGGTTATCGAGAAAGGGATTCAAATAGAAAAGGCTCTCATTGCCAAAGGCACCCTCAAAACCCAATCTAAAGACAACCAAAGTGTCAAACCCGCTGAAAAGCCAAAGATCTTTAACAAAAACAAAAACGTGGTGGGAGACGGAATCACTGATTCCAAACGTGTTCAAATAGTCCAAACCAGTCAACCTTTTAAACTGACCAAGGGCCCAATTCAACCACCACCAAAGCGACGAACATTCACCTCCCTCAATGAACCATTGTCTGTCATACTAAAACAGTTGGATGCGGCCCACATGATGACCTATCCTACAATGCAACCGTTTGATGACAACACTCCTAAACCTTCATGGTATAAGGAGCATGAATACTGTGAAATGCATCGCGTTAAAGGTCATAAAACAGACAAATGTTTGCGACTTCACCACTATATTCAAGACCTCATTGACAATGGGGAGATAGAGGTGGATAACCCTGGCCACATGCAAACACCTAACGAGAAAATGGGGATTTATAAGGAACCATTCCCCAAGCATGATAAGTCGGAAAAGGCAAAACCGGATCGGGGAGAGTCATCCCAAACCTATAAAGCCACGAATTACTTGTATACCAAGAGAGATAACAATCATTACGATTCACTTATCGGATGTATTCACTCCCCTGCTGACCGTGTCAATACCATCCGGATCAAGGGAAAGGACTGCGCTGCGGTAACAAGGCGTGCCCGCCTCGTGATTCCAGAACCCTCTCTATTGACCCCGCAAACTGGTAAATATAACCTTTTAGAACAACTTGAGAAGACACCTGCTAAGATCTCGATCTTAGATCTTCTCAAGATATCCAATGTGCATAAGGACATTTTGTATCAAACTCTTCAGGGGTCGGGAGTGCCTTTAGAAGTTCGATCCTGCGTACCTTCAAGCCGCGGTGGCAAATATTGCACCCAGTGAGCATCTCACTTTCAACCATAGGGAGGTCCCTACTGAGAATCCTACACATAATCTTCCCTTATACATTGAGGTAGTTGTCACCCGCAGGAAAATCAAACGAGTGCTTGTGGACAACGGATCAGGATTGAATATCTGCACGCTTAAGTTGGTCAAACAATTGGGACATACAGAGGTAGATCTTGAGTCCCATATCATCACTATCATCGCATACGACAACGCGGAAAGAGAGTCAACAGGCACCATTACGCTGCCCATGGAGGTGGGCCCCACTTTCCATCAGACAAAGTTTCACGTCCTAGACTTGGATCTTCCATATAATATGCTTCTAGGCCGACCATGGATTCATGCCATGCAGGCCGTGCCATCAACATTTCATCAATGCATCAAGCTGAAGCATGAGGGACATACGGTTACAATACCAGGAGATTCAGAGCCCTTTGCTCATTGTAGAGCTCTTAATAGCTTTGCACGAAAGGGTACATACGCATGTCCCTCCACAGATATAGTTGTCCCTCTTCATTCTAAGGCCATGGAATCTCGAGTAGATTCAAATTCTCTTAGTTCTTACGCTCATGGGGCGTCCACTTCCACATCTCCATTTGATTCATGGGAGATGAAAATTCTGGAATATGGCTGTGGGGAGTATAATGTACAACAAGCACTCTTGGTTTCTGACCTCTCCTTGTCGCCCAAGACTAGAGGTCGACCCAACTACCGCTTCAGGAGACCTAGAGAGGAACACACTATTGGGTCGTTCCTACCTGGAGGCTTGTTAGCTGAGGAAAAATTACTTGATCCACCTACTACTTGGGTCCCTGAGGACACTCAGCCATCTTGTTATCAAACCCCGGAATATGAAAAATCTAGCAGAATGATGTACTCCATGGGCTACAAAGGCCTAGGATGTGGTAAGAATGAACAAGGACAAAGGGAACCAGTCCCTCTCCCCCATTTCAAAACTGAAAGATATGGCATCGGGATTCACCCTTATGGGGCACACCCTAACGATCAAGATGTGACTTGTTCAGAGCATGAGGATGGCTCCGATTATCTAGACAGCGATACGGATTCCTGTTGTAGCCAATATGAGGATCTGGCCTCCACGAACCTTTTCATGAATAACGTTGTCCTGACCATAACCCCCACCGAACCGACCCTTGACCTTGTGTACCCTTCCCTTGTTGAATGGGACCAACAACGTCATGTGCCACTAGATTTATTCGAGAATGACGAGGCTATTGCAGAGTTCATGGGCATAAGGGATACAATTCCCATTGGAGATCACAAGAAGGGTTTCTTTATCGACTTAGACACCTGCGCCTACTTCGGCGAGGAGGCTGAACTTCGTGGTCAGCAAAATTTAAAGAAAAGCGAGGGCAAGAGTTCTAAAGAAAATCCTCGGCAAAAATCAAAGTCCAAGTCACACAGTGAAAACCTCTTTGAGGCACTGGCTGACAAACAAATAAGAAAATCAAAGGACAAACAAAGTGACCACGCCAAGGATGAAAATCTCGTAGAGACATCCTTGGATGAAGATCTCAACCTACCTCCCGATCCTACGCGTATGGAGGATTTATCAAAATTGTTAGTTGAAGAAACCATTGATGTCAATATTGGTACCGAAGAAGATCCCAAGATAGTAAAATTGGGAGCATCACTCTCGGCCAGAGAACAAAAGACATTCACTATGCTACTGCGAGAGTTTATTGATGTGTTTGCATGGTCTTACAAAGACATGCCCGGCTTAGATCCAACTTTAGTCATGCACAACCTGGTTGTGCATGCAGACGCTAAGCCTATCAAACAGAAGCTCCGAAAGATGCACCCAAGAGTGGCCTTGTTAGTTAAAGAAGAGTTGGAAAGGTTACTTGCAGCAGGATTCATCAGGCCAATTGATTATTCTGAATGGATATCAAACATTGTTCCTGTCCAGAAGAAACCTATCGGTATCCGAATCTGCACAGATTTTAGGGACATCAATAAAGCTTGCCCTAAAGATGACTTTCCATTGCCCAACATTGACATGATTGTTGACTCAACCGCAGGGTACGAAATGCTATCACTCATGGATGGCTTTTCAGGTTATAATCAAATTAAGATCGCTGAGGAAGACCAACACAAAACAGCTTTCACAACTCCTTGGGGCACCTTCTGTTATCAGGTGATGCCATTTGGCCTTAAGAATGCGGGAGCAACTTATCAGTGGGCCATGATAGTAATCTTTCATGATATGATTCATGACATCATGGAAGACTACGTAGACGACATCCTGGGAAAGTCCAAAACAAGAGAGGATCATCCTATCATTTTGCAGCGTATCTTTGAATGCCTGCGTGAATACAAAGTCAGATTGAATCCAAAGAAATGTGTCTTCGGTGTGTTATCCGGGAAACTATTGGGCTTCATTGTGTCGAGACGAGGTATTGAGGTAGATCCCGCTAAAGTGTCTGCCATCATTGAAATGCCTCCACCTGAGAATATCAAGCAACTACGTAGCTTGCAAGGAAAAATTCAAGCCATTCGCCGCTTTATCTCCCAACTTGCAGATAAATGTCACTCATTCACCCATTTGCTTAAAAAGGATGTCACTTTCCTTTGGGGACCCGAGCAGCAGCAAGCCTTTTCTTTGCTTAAACAATACCTGGCTAATCCACCTGTCCTCATGCCTCCTACTCCAGGAGAACCACTTTTGCTCTATATTTCCACTACGCAATATGCTATTTGTGCGTTGCTCACCTAGTACGACCTTAGCCATAAAGAGAAAGTGGTGTACTATCTAAGTCGCACCCTCATCACCTATGAACTTAATTATCCTCAGATTGAAAAGGCTTGCTTGGCTGTCGTTTTTACCTTTCAGAAACTTTTCCATTACCTGCTAAATACTAAGACCAAGCTCATATCCAAGGTCGACCCACTCAAGTATTTGTTGTCCAAACCCGCCCTCACAGGTAGAATGGCTAATTGGATCATTCTACTCAGTGAGTTTGATATAGAATTTGTCCATCAAAAATCAGTTAAAGGACAAGTACTTGCCGACCAGCTAGCAAAAGCACCTTTGCAAAGCACAGAACCTTTGAGTCTGGATCTACCAGATGCATCTTTGCTCTACATTGAAGAATCTGTTGTATGGCAGATACATTTTGATGGATCTTTTACGTTTCATGGTTCAGGTGCAGGAGTGGTCCTTATTACTCCTTTGGGTGATCCTATACCGCAGGCTTTCCGCCTGGCCTTCCCTTGCACGAACAACATTGCGGAATATGAAGCACTCATTGCAGGGATGAAGCTAGCCATCAAGTGGAATATTCAACATGTTAAGGTTGTAGGTGATTCACAGCTAATCATCAAACAGGTTAATGATGAGTATAAAGTCAAGGATGACAAGCTCATACCTTACAAAAAGTTAGTGGAAACTCTAAAGGAGTATTTTGTGCGCATCACTTTTGAGCAGATCCCAAGAGCGCAGAACAGATCGGCAGATGCAATGGCAACGGTGGGATCTATGCTTCGTATTCCACCAGGGAACAATGATATGCCATTCTTTGTAGAAAATCTACGCCAGCCCGCGTATGACATGCCAGAATCTTGCCTGGCTTGTGAGGTTGTTGGTCCCCATTCCCCATGGTACGAACCCATCTTCACCTATCTTAAGGACAGTACTTTCCCTCCCAATATCTCCCATTCTGAAAAGCAAAGCCTGATTCACCAGATAGCCCGTTACACCCTTTTAGGAGGTACACTTTATCGTCGTGGCTACGACGGGAATCTGTTACGTTGTCTGGATGTGATGAGTCAATCCAGGCAATTAAAGAAGTACACGAAGGAGTATGCGGAGCACATACAAATGAAATGGTCTTGGCTAAGAAACTGTTAAGAGTAGGTTACTATTGGCCCACCATGGAAACTGATTGTTGTAATTATGTTAGAAAATGTGTGCTTTGCCAAAAGTATGGAAATTTTATCCATGCTCCGTCACAACCATTGCAACCAATCACTACCCCATGGCCATTCTCTAAATGGGGACTTGATTTAATAGGGAAGCTTACTCTTACTTCCTTTGATGGTCATACACATATCATCACAGCCACTGAATATTTTACAAAATGGGTGGAGGCCGTCCCTTTAACCTATGTCACAGGAGCACAAATTTCTAAATTCATCATGAATCACATTATTTGTCGGTATGGCATTCCTGCAGCCATTGTCACAGATAATGGGAAGTCATTTAAGAACAAAACTGTGAAAGGTCTTTGCCAACGGTTCCAAATCAGATTGAAATGGTCCACGCCATATTACCCTCAGGGTAATGGACAAGCTGAGGCAACAAACAAGACTTTGGTAAGGATAATGGAGAAGATGGTTAGCAAAACCAGTCGAAACTGGCACCTACAAATCCACCCAGCCCTCTGGGCCTACCGAACATCAATTCGCACTCCTACAGGTGCGACGCCATATTCCCTAGTGTTCGGGACAGAATCTATCATCCCTTTAGAGATCGAACTCCCATCCCTGTGAATTTCTCTTTGGGACTATTTGGATAAGGATGAAGATTATCGAGTGGCAAGATTGGCTGAGTTAGAGCTCCTAGATGAGAGGCGCATTTGCGCTCTTAATCACCTGAAGGTATATCAACACAGAATCTCCCGCAACTACAACAAGAGAATCATCCCTCGCCAGTTTGAGGTGGGTGATTTAGTTATGAAGGAGAACCAGTTCAACACCAGAGCAGAGCGAGAAAAGAAAGGGAAGATCGAACCACATTGGTTAGGACCCTATGTCATAGTTGCCAAGTATGGCACAGGGGCATACAAACTAGCTCACCCCAATGGTGATGAGCTCCGAGAGCCCATGAATGCCATGCATCTTAAATGGTTTTATGCTTAAACATGGCACAAGAAAGTCATAAAAATAAAAAAAAACACAAAAAAACAAAAAAAAAAATCAGAAAAAGAAAAAGAGAAAACAGGTCGTCCACTAGTGAAAACCACACAATTGTGGCACTTTGGACAAGTCCTTGGGTGAAAACCGGTTTCCGGCGCCTCAGGAGGATTCGTTGTTCACAAGCATTCTGTATTAGAAGGGTAGTTGTCTTTGGCCTGGACCTGGTTCTGCCTTCGAGTTTCCTTGTGCACACCATTCTGTCCAGCCTTGATCCGGCTTTGCCTTCTTCTATTCATCTGTGAGGGATATGGTCTTTCGTTATTTCCCATCTTACGCTGGGGGCAACTCAACGACTTCACCTTCTTGTTCATAAGTGCGTGGCTTCTGCCCTTGTATATTCCCCACCTAACGCTGGGGGCATCCATGCTTTCTTGGTTACCTGCACATAGCTTTTGAAAAACAATAGAAAATTGTTTCAAAAAACAATAGAAAATTATTCAAAAAAAACACAAAAACAATAGAAAATTGTTCGAAAAAAAAAAAATAAAAACAATAGAAAACCACAAAAACAATATAAAATTGTTTTGAGAAAACACAAAAACAATAGAAAATTGTTTGAAAACACAAAAAACAATAGAAAATTGTTTCGAGAAAAACACAAAAACAATAGAACATTGTTTTGAGAAAAACACAAAAACAATAGAAAATTGTTTAGGAAAAACACAAAAACAATAGAACATTGTTTTGAGAAAACACAAAAACAATAGAAAATTATTTCACAAAACACAAAAACAATAGAAAATTGTTTCACAAAAACCTAAACAATAGAAAATCAGTGCATGAAAACATATCTTACAAAAACATTTACTTGCATTGTCTTGTTTTCTTGCTTTGCTTGTTGCTTGTATAGTGTTTTACGTGCTTAATTTTGAGTTGTTTGTTGCTTGGGTGTACTTTTTCATAGTTTATCTTTTCTTGCTTAGAATAGATTCATTCTTGCTTGTGCATATTGTAGTGGGTTTCGCCATGCTAGTGTGTTAATTCTTTATTTCTTTCTTAATGCATTTGGTTGTGTTTTGTTACTTGTTAATAAGGCATGGTGATTCATGGTGTATTGCATTAATTCCTGGTGTTCTTTGTAGCATTTGGCTGTGTTTCTTACATGTGCTCTATTTTGTTATCATTCACATCACATTACCATCACTATCATCACATCTAGCATCATCTATACATCATATATAAACAAAAATGCTAAGTTTTACATCATGCATGTATGCTAAGCTAATCATCACATATCATATCATCAATGGGGGCAAGAGGGGTTGCGCATAGTAAAAAATCTATCCCCCCCCCCGCACCAATATCATCATATCATCCCGTCCATATACATCAAAATAACACTTGAAAACAACTTTTGATATTGTCTACATATCTATCATCTACAATCTAGCATACATGCCTCACACAATCACGTGTGATCACCATCTCTCCTGAGTGTCAGAGCCTCATGGTAAGTTTTTCTAAACTGAGCGGTTAAAATGAACTGATTGCGATGTTTTTACCCCTCCCTGGGGGGTATATTAACCTTTTTTTCACCGATCGGACGGCCGGGGACACCCGTTTAGCTCACCGTTTTCTCCTCTGTTCGCTGTGGAATAATTATTTTTAATTAAATAATTATTTTTCTCTTATTTTTCACCGTATTGGGGCATTTTTTGTCCAATACCCCTTTCTTCTCCCTCGGACAATTTTATTGCTCCCTGGTGATTTTTATTCTTCTTCACACCCTCGTAAATAATTATTTTTCAAATAATTATTTTTTCTTAATTTTTTCCACTAAACAAGGACATTATTTGTCGTTTGTTTCTCTTTTCTTCCACCTAGGGCACTTTCTGTTGCCCCTAGGCCCTTCTTTTTCTTCTTCTCCTTTCTTCTATTGTTTATCATGGTTCAGAAAGCCAAAACAATACAAACATTTACTATATCAAAAAAATCCAAAAACAAGGCAAAAATTTTTCAAAAAATTCCTAAAAAGTAAAACACCCTACAAAATGGTAACTTGCTTCTTATGGCTGAAACTTGTGTCTTGCGCATGGTATTTTCTCCATATCCTGTTGGTTTGTCTCACATCTTCCCCGATTAATATGACTCGCGGATCACTAGATTCACAACCATTCACAAAAGCTAGCTGCTTGCTTCGTCTGTACTCTGGGGCACTTTTGGTTGCCTGGTGTTGTTTCGTTGCGCACAAACGCTTTTCATGGACCCCGTGTCCATTTTCATTTCCCCTTGCATGTATCCTTGCTTGGGGCATCATTTTTAACCCTTGTCATCAATCATGAACTTGTGGATCTCTTCAGCACTGATAACAAAACATTTGTACAACTGTCTTGACCGTTGTTGGGTTGGATATGTGCGTTCGTACTTGTTTTCCCTGTTATATGAGCTTGTTTCCTTCTCGTATTGCATTGCATTATTGTATGTTGCGTGGAGTTGGTACTTTCAGCAATGGAAAATTGTTCGTAGTATGGCTTTTCATGTCATTCTACCTTTGTCGTATGCTTATATTTTTCATAAGGACCGATGATGTAGTTCCTATGGCAATATGATGACATCCAAATTTGTTCCAAACAAATAAGCGGCTAGAGGTTAATCTCTTCTCTCCCCTCATCCATATTTCTTCTACACCACTTCCCTTTCACCCCTAATTCTCCCTCTCCTTGGGGCATCCTGCCTCGTCCCCATTCTTCTGCCTACTTCTCATCTTTTTCGATCGTCGATCGACTTCCTTCATCACCCCATTGACACTCGAGGGGGCATCTCTCCCTCCTACTTAATTTTTCTTCTATCACTTCAAAATTTTCTTCCGTCTACTATCTTTGAAGTGGCATCACTTACGCCACCCCAAAGAGGGGCAAATGTAGACACCTATAATTACGCCCAAGCAATTTAAATACTTAAATTGCGCTAATTATCCCCGTTCTCACAAATCGACGATATATCTTCAAAAACGACTCATATTCCCTCTTATTGTCAATAATTAATTACAATACGTTAATTAATTAAGTCACCTATCCAACAAATAACCTAAAATTAATGACCTTCCATTAATAAATCACCCCTTCTACCTATACTAATTAATTATTATTAATTAATTAGCTTTCCCTTCGATTTAACCAATAAATCAATATTTAATTGATTTAATCCCCTTATAATATCATAAATCGCACTAATATTCTTCTAATTGGATTCTATAAGCTTACACCTACCTATTAATTAATCACCTTTGATTAATTAAAATACCCCTCAACTCCCATGACTTGCTAAACATGTATTAAACCCTTCTAAAGTAAGGTTACCTTTAATAAAGCAACCTTATCCATTCCTAATCATGTTTTACCTTTATCCCACATTCATGAGAATGTGTTGAATCCTTTATCCTTTGGGCTATATAAAGATCCCTCCACCTACCTTTTTACTTACTCCTAAACTTCCTTAGAGAGTGAATACAAAGCATATAACAAAGAGACTAAGAGCTTTCACTTTTACCCTTCTTGAGAGTTCATCATCCTGAAGAGTTAAGCCTCTTTCTTAAAGTGTTTGGGTCATATGAAAGGTGTCAAAAGGGTCTTGTAGCCCCAACTTTAATTAGCCCGCCATTCCTAGGTTCTTGGAACATTAAGGACAACTATTTTGATAGCCATGGAGCTTACTTAGGTCCATTCATTTATTTGTTGTTAGAGAATAGAGGAGTTTAGATATTTAGCATTGTTAGTTTCAAAGTTTGTATTCATGAATGCTAGCATCTAACCTTGTTCAATTCTTATCATGATGGTGTTTATGCTTTGTTTTAGCTAAATTGTAGAACTATTTTAGGTGGTAGTTCTTGCTTCATTTGATTTAGCATTAAGCAAAGTATACATGCACATAGTGATTTTTCCCAACCTTGCTTATTTTTCAAATTACTACTTGGTGCCTAATTGTGGGTCTTGTCTAATTCTTATTTCATATTTTGGGTTAGCATTTGGTGTCACTAAGTGTCAAAATTCAAATAAATGATTCATATATATACACAACCTACTAACTACTCTAAGGGGAAATTAGGCTATTACTTTCTATCTACTAATTGGGTAAAATAAGCACTTAAGGATTGCATTTGGACTGCATTATTCACTGTATAGGAAGGGAAAATTCTGAACTCCATCAAACACAGTTATCTTGGGGGCAAAGCAGTTGTAACATGCTATCTTGGTTCAAATGGCACAAGGGAAACCTATCTTCAAGGGACATAATTTTATCAAATATATACCAGAACTACAATAATTCTGAAATGTAGTGCAACACTCAGTGAAAATCACATTGGGGTGACCGATGAGGTCAATCTGACTTAAGCATATGCATATTTTATTCTATCTAATATGTGCTTGAACCTTGTGAAAGTAGTTAGGGTTTGTTTTGCAGGTACATGTGTGTCAAGAAAACCCTATAGTGAAGGGAATGCGACATAGAGCAAAGTGAAGGCAACATGATCAAACCTTGAAAGGACTAGATCGGAACTCGTTGCTAGGACACTAGCACCCAATACATACACTAGGCTCTAGCGCCTGGGGTGATATTGTCGCCTTAAGAGCACTACCATCTAGTATAATTTCATATCAATGTCCTCCAGATGAAGCATATGTAGTACATATCCATCTTGTTCCATCATTACTCCATCCCAGATCCGACACAGACAACAAGTTATCAACTAAGTCACTCTTATACTCTTGTTATTTGTACTTGTTTACCATTGTATGTTGTATTTTATATACATCTAATATATATTTGATTTATCTCAGTTCTTTGATTAAGATTTAATTTTATTAAATTAGGTATGTGAAGGAGACGGTTACATTTATAATAACGATCAAGGGTCTCAATTAGGTGGCGGTTAATATGTTGGACAAGACGGATACATGAATGGAAAGTTAGAAATTAAATACCTACATGTTTGACACTTATTCCATAACTCATATTGTTCCTACTCAAATAATATATGCTATCTATGCTCCATTTTATTGTCTCGTTTCAGCCGGATTAGTCATGTGAATGTTATTTCTTATTAAAGGGGCCAAAATAAAAAATGGGGAAAATACAATAAGTTCCAAGTTAAAAACTCAACAAAAATATTTTATTTTTGTAGAACTTTGTAGCCGTCCTTTTCAGTTTTAAACTCAAGTAATTATAGAAAAACAAGGAATGCACAAAAAACTATTAATAATTGAACCCCTCTAACAATTGATCATATAAATGAAGGCAGTTTTTATCCAGCTCCATAGTCGTCAAATGTTGGTTGTTGATACAGTTGTGGCAAAGTTTGTGCATTATAAGATGACATGAAAAATTCCTTCATCATAAATATTATAAATCTAGAGTGAATAACTGATATATTACTTTCACTTCCATTTACCCCACGAGAAAAAATGGATGACATGATTTCTTCTTCTATTATTAGAATCACACCATTACTCTCACTCTGTTTGGGAAATCATCAATTGTTAGTTGACAAGAATTTGGTGTTGTTACAACTAGATCGCATGGTTCACTTGATGGCTGCTAGGTTGGCATTACAATGAATTTTTAGAAATAAAAATAAAAAATTCCTTCTTTTTAAATCAAGATTGTGAAGTTTAGATGAGGATTCAACATGAATATTGAATATCTCTTGATGAGAATGAATTTTTAAAAAAGAAATAGATATTGGCCTAGGAAATTATGTCTTGATTATGTGTGCAAGATAACATTATTTACTTCAATTGTTTTAATAATACAACATTGGACTTTGTATCATTTTTTACATGATGATTGAGTTTACAATCTAAGTTAAATTGAGGTGGCCCACATAATAAATGAAATTTAAATTTAGAAGGAAATACCATATGAATAAGATAGCAATTGAGAAGATCATATGTTATTACATGTTGTGTATAAAGTATGTTGTTGAGGTGGAAGTGGTTTTTTTGTAAGATGGCAAGCAACACTTTATTGTGTTATAACCACTACTTCAATATTGGCACCATTGTTGTTTGGAATCGTACTTTTTTCTTCTTTCTCTAGACCATTTTGATAAACTTCCAAGTTTAAGATTGAATCCTTGAGTACTACCAAAGAGTAGATGGACTTCCACATAAATACATGGATGACATGGAACATATCCTAGCATCTCAATATTTTGAATTCTATAGATTCCTATCACTTGTTACATCCACTTCATTTCCTCTTGCAGAGGTAGGGACATTTGAAAATGCCACTTTCAAATCCACTCAAGGTCGTCTGATAGGTAGAATCTGATAAGAGCATCTTGCAAAAGTCATGAGCTTTCCTCGTAACACATTGGCATTGCTTTACCAAATGCATAATACATAATAAAAAACTAGTCTCACAGACAACAACAATTACAAAATATGTACAAAATGGTTTTATTGACGAGGCTCAAATGCTTTTAAAAGAAAATCCTCAACAAAACTTGATCCCCTAGAATGTGATGATTATAATATAAGCATATGTTGGTGTCCTTGAAGAGGGTTTTAGTTTTTTAAAATGCCTCAACCAAATGCGGTGTCATGGTATTTCATTATTTGTTGAAAATATCTATAGAGTTTTGTAAACAAATGCAATTAGTTGGTGTAAAACCCAACCCAATAAACTTTACAAGCATCACCCAACACATAAAAAAATGTCAACACACACACACACACACACACACACACACACACACACACACACACACACATGTATGCTTGTATACGGGCACACATATACATATGTATGTGTTTGTATATCACATACATATATACATGCATATCTACATACATACATACATGTATATAATGTATGTATGTGTGTGTGTGTTTGTATACCTATATAAACTGTACATATGTATGTATATGTATACCGATAAACACACACACACACACACATCTTTAAAATGTCAATATATTGTGTGAGTGTGTTTTTCTAGGAGCTTGTAGATCACATAAACAAATAGGGTTGGGAAATCATGCATCAAACATGTATGCAATAATGGGTAGGTGGGATGATATTCAAAAGCTAATATTATTGATGGAAGATGGAGAACTTAAAAATTTATCTAGATGTAGTTGGATTGGTGTCCATTAAGTAGTACATGTACTTTTGTGTGAAATAGATCACACACACAAGCATAGGAAATCTATGTAAAACTTGAGGAATTGTCTTGGGAGCAGGGTATATGCCACATAAAAGGCTTGCACTAAATGATGTGTAGGTTGAGGAGATATAACTATTCCTCTACCAGAATAGTGAGAAGTTGGCAATTGCTCTAAGTTGTTAAACATGTCCCTTGGAACATCTATTAGAGTGGTAAAAAAGCTTCAAGTATCTGGTGACTACCACACTACAACCAAGCTTTTCTTCAAGATTGTTGCAAGAAAGTGAACTTATCTTCAAGATTGTTGTAAGAGAAATTGTTTAGAGAGATACAAAACCCATTTCATCATTTCAATCATGGAAATGTTGCCATGTAGATTATTGATAATGTTTAGTGGAGCTATAAATAGAGACTTACACTATAACTAGGTGCACATTGTTATACTCAAAAAGGGGAAAGAAGAAATCCATTAATACTCATATACATACATATATACATACATATATGTATGCTTGTATACGGGCACACATATACATATGTATGTGTTTGTATATCACATACATATATACATGCATATCTACATACATACATACATACATACATGTATATAATGTATGTATGTGTGTGTGTTTGTATACCTATATAAACCATATATATGTATGTATATGTATACCGATAAACACACACACACACACACACACACACACACACACACACACACACACACACATCTTTAAAATGTCAATATATTGTGTGAGTGTGTTTTTCTAGGAGCTTGTAGATCACATAAACAAATAGGGTTGGGAAATCATGCATCAAACATGTATGCAATAATGGGTAGGTGGGATGATATTCAAAAGCTAATATTATTGATGGAAGATGGAGAACTTAAAAATTTATCTAGATGTAGTTGGATTGGTGTCCATTAAGTAGTACATGTACTTTTGTGTGAAATAGATCACACACACAAGCATAGGAAATCTATGTAGAACTTGAGGAATTGTCTTGGGAGCAGGGTATATGCCACATAAAAGGCTTGCACTAAATGATGTGTAGGTTGAGGAGAAATAACTATTCCTCTACCACAATAGTGAGAAGTTGGCAATTGCTCTGAGTTGTTGAACATGTCCCTTGGAACATCTATTAGAGTGGTAAAAAAGCTTCAAGTATCTGGTGACTACCACACTGCAACCAAGCTTTTCTTCAAGATTATTGCAAGAAATTGAACTTATCTTCAAGATTGTTGTAAGAGAAATTGTTTAGAGAGATACAAAACCCATTTCATCATTTTAATCATGGAAATGTTGCCATGTAGATTATTGATAATGTTTAGTGGAGCTATAAATAGAGACTTACACTATAACTAGGTGCACATTGTTATACTCAAAAAGGGGAAAGAAGAAATCCATTAATACTCATGTTGTGAAGGTATTGTATATAAGTTTTTGGGGAGTTAACCCATGTTGACTTGATGTAATCAAGTTGTATATCATGAATCATTACCTAGATATACCAATCAGATATATTTCAAGGAAATTGAGAGTTTTAGAGTCATCAAGAAATGTGCGAGTGAAAATTTAGAGTGAGTGAAACTCATTGTTGTGGTTTGTCACATGCTATATTTTCCATTGATTTTCTCATGATTTTTGTAACACAAAAAAAACCTAGAGGACCTTAAAACAAAAGAATCACATTTTTATTTCAAAATTTATGATTTGTCACATGCCAATTTTTTTTATTGAAACAACTCATTTCAGGACAAAATCAAATCCCACCAAATTTTATGCTCCTAAAAAAAATTGAAACATAAACAAGACAAGACAAATTCTTCCTCTCGTTTTCCTTGTTTAATGAATACTTATAATGAATACGAGCAGTATTTTGTACTCCATCAATTTAGCAATTAATAAACACATTTTTTGAAGGTGTCATTTTTTAATGGAGTTTCTGCATGCTTCTACTTTTACTTAATGTTTTTTGTTTTGATAAATAAGATCTTATATAATATTAAGAAGCAACATGATACAAGATAATTCATAAAAAAATCAAAGACAGATAATTTAATACTGTCACAAGGCACTTCAACCTATATTTTAGAACATATAATGAATATATTGTTACAATAACTTCCTGGAATCATCATTTATTTATTTTTCTCGACTGAAAATTTGTGTTTGTCAAGTTTTTTCAATAGTTGAACATGAAGGAAATGAACTGTTATGAAAATGACTTGGTTGGTGCCTTAAAAGGTAATCTTTTGCAACAAACATCCTCAGATTCGAATGCAAAAGCTTTTTCTAATCTTCGACACCTACTACTGATGATTTTTCAAAGTATAAGATTTGATGCCAGTGCGAATTGTGAGGCGTGTTTTGTTGCAGCTATATTTTGGCAGTGAGGAGAGGATGTCGACAGAAATAAATATGGAAAATGTGTAACTAATTACTGTGGAAAATAGTGATTGGTCGTTGCAGTCATCTATGCCGGAGGGGGGTAACGAGGACCAATACCATGTTGTTGCTGGTGTGGTGGGTCCCAATTTTCAAGATATTTTAGCTTTGGTGGGTCCCAATTTTGGTGGTGATTTGAGGGCTGGATATTTTACAGGTTTGGCATATGAGGTACGTGGAGCATTTGAAGAAGGTGGGGATTTTGTGGTATGAAAATGGAGTTCATGTGCTTCCTCTTATAATATAAGTTGGTTAAAAAGTTTTTAGATAATGTTGGGTGATTTATAGAGGTCACCTAAAGTTAGGTAATGTTGATCTTTGGAGAATGTTGGGCAATTTATAGAGGTCGGCTAAAATTTTGGTTATGGATCGATGGTTATAATGAGGATATTTGGTTTATTTTAATTAAATTTTATTTTATTTAGTGGTAATTATATTCATAGGTATTCCCTATTAGAATAAGGGCGAGTAAGATTTGACATGTTACATTAATGATGTGAATCAAACTATTGTCAAAAAAACGTCGCATTAACAACGTGAATTGGACAATTGTTAAAAAAATCGAACTTCTGTTTAAAAATCTAGAGTTCCTTAAGATAATATTCCACCTCACTCACTTTTATGCAAAAATTGTTGAGTCCATCCCATACATGAGGGAAAATATTTTATTTTATCTTTGCTCATTGGTCGCACCCCCATCAACAACCCTAGTTGAATATACCAATCGCGTGGTACCAGTCATAAGTATCATGGGTGCGAGAGGTTTCGTGAGAAATATTATTGAGCAACAACTTGACAGTATGGACATCCACAACAGTGACAACAACATTGATTTTGATTTGTAGACATTTTATTGTGTCTTAATGAAAAGGATAAGTTGGATGGTGAGGACGTGGTCTCTGTGCATGAGAGATTCAAACATATGCAAGTTTCCCTACTACCAGTGGTAGTTAAGGAGACTGTGAATGCATCCTCTTCACATAGGGCACCAACATGGTTGATGGAATGTTTTTTCCCTGTTAAGCAATGCCACCACAACCAACAAGTTGTCGATTATGCACAACCCACATATTTGAGATTTTCCTAAGTGATTCCCAAAGGAGTGTTTTGTTTTGCACTCTTTCATTTTACTATGTTTTTCCTGTAATAATGTGAAACATTGTTGACACATCATTTTGGTTGGATTTTAGGTAGCCTTAGCATTCTCTTAGATTTAGTGCATATTTTGTTTCTAATATTTTAGATTTCCATCTTTTTAATTATGGGGCGGTGAATATGTGTACACATTTTTTTCCTTTCGAACCTTTGAGAAATGTTGAAATTTCAATATTATAAGTATTGCTTTGCGATTTTCACTTTTACAAACAAAACCCCAATGGCTCTTGCCGCCGTGACCCCCATTTTCTCACAAGGAATGTTTTATGTTCCATCGGGCACTACCATGACCACAATTAACATGTGATTGTTTATGCAAGGCTTGCATATTTGGTTTAGCCGTACCATTTTTTTTAAAAATTAGGTGGCGAGAGATAATATCCCCTACACTCAAAAATATGCAACACCTATATTTTACTAATTAAATTTAAAGTTACTGAATTTGCTATGACCCTTATAATATGTATCAAAAAATATTCTTAATATGCTATGTTCTTTTTGTTCTCAAGTATTTTATATTTTCATTGCATTTATAGATTTTTGTTATTAAACCATATAATAATGTAATTGTATTAATTCCAAAAAGTTACATAGCCATTAGAACAAGATTTTTTAGGTTGATAGTTATTAAGACACATTTAATATTCAACAATCATTACAATAGTTTTAAGACTCTCCAATGTCCTTCCCATATATAATGAACGACTATTGTATTCACTTGTGTTTTGATTGCATTTTGGCACACGTAAGAGCTTCTGCTAAAAATATAATAAAAGTTGCAAAGATAGCTCCTTGACCCTACTGTTTTCTTGCATGCCCTATAAAGTCGGCTAAACATTCTTGTTATCAACATATCCATTATACTTATTGAATGTGATTGTTATTAGTTTAATACAACATGACATATCAAATTATATTTAAAACAAATAAAAAACATTAAATGACACCACGATCTATATTATTAGATGTGATGATATTAAATGGTTTAATACTTGTATTAAACATGTTATCAACATTTTTGTTAAAAAAAATTAATCAACATATTTTGCATTAGGCTACTTCTAAGATCATAGATTATGGGGCTTATTTTCATGTCTTTGAAGTTACAACTATAATTTATTGGTTCATATTTAAAAGCACTCAATTGTATTGGCTATGAAATTTAATTTTCAGATATTCAAATATATCCAATTTTTCATTGTTCAATTAATATTTCTTCTTGCCAGAGCAGGGACTAGTCCCATTGCAACTCTTGTTATTCATTGGGCTTTGTACCATGCAGAAATTTACCTAAAACAAGGCTATTACTTGATAACTCAAGTAGTATTATCCTTATATGTAGAGTGTTAAACCGATAAACAAATAAAAGAGAATATATACTTAACAGAACATTCAAGATAAATAGAAAACGAAAATGATAGACACAAGATAACACAAGATTTATCCTGGGAAACCCTTTCGGGAAAAAAACCCAGCAAAATAACTTCTCTCTTATTGCATTAACTTAACCATTTACAATACAATAATATATTTCCAAGTTATGCTCTACCCTACTGCATGGGCTAAGAAAACAACCATATATGTTCCCCATAAATCATGGGTTTTGACACCATCCATATACACACATAAATAAAAAAACTACGTATCTATAATCTCCAACCCGTAGGAGAGGTATGCAAAATGTACAACATATTGTAACATTATTTATGTGCTTTTAACGTGAAATTACTACAATATCACAATATAAATACTTGTAGAAGCACTTCTTTGCAAATCTTGTCTGCATTTCAATATGCAACAACTAAAAGGTAGAACTTTGGCTGTCAGACATCCCTTCTAGTGCTGCACCAGTCCACTTAGGTGGTTGTTATTTAGATAAAGTATTTTGAGTTTGGAACAATTTCCAATGGAATTTGGTATTCTTCCTTTGATCTGATTTTCCCATAGAGAAAGGATTTGCAATTTAATGAGCTTGGTACCAAGTTCCCATGGAATTCGTCCACTTAGCTGGTTCCGGTACACTACTAAATTTAGAAGACTAGTACAGTTCAGGAGGGAAGTTGGGATTGGTCCCGTGATCTGGTTTTCAAAAATTTGGAGTGTCTGTAGCTGGGTGAGGCTGCCCAATTCAGGAGGAATGGGGCCTGTGAGATTATTTGTTGACAACTGCAAGTCTACCAAGGTAGAGAGGTTTCCCATAAAGGAGGGGATGGTGCCAGACAAATGATTTATATTAAGGTAGAGCATGCCTAATTCAGGAGGAATGGGGCCTGTGAGATTATTTGTTGACAACTCCAAGTCAGTCAAGGCAGAGAGGTTTCCCATAGAGGGGATGGTCCCTGACAACTCATTTTCATAGAGGTAGAGTGTCTGTCGTTGGGTGACGCTGCCCAATTCAGGAGGAATGGGGCCTATGAGATTATTTGCTGCCAACTCCAAGTCAGTCAAGGCAGAGAGGTTTCCCATAGAGGAGGGGATAGTGCCAGACAAATGATTTGTATGAAGGTAAAATGTTTTTAGTTTGGTGAGCATGCCTAATTCAGGCGGAATGGGGCCTGTGAGATTATTTGTTGACAACGCCAAGTCGGTCAAGGCAGAGAGGTTTCCCATAGAGGAGGGGATGGTCCCTGACAACTCATTTTCATAGAGGTAGAGTTTCTGTAGCTGGGTGAGGCTGCCCAATTCAGGAGGAATGGGGCCTGTGAGATTATTTGTTGACAACTCCAAGTCAGTCAAGGCAGAGAGGTTTCCCATAGAGGAGGGGATGGTGCCAGACAAATGATTTGTATGAAGGTAGAGCATTTTTTAGTTTGGTGAGCATGCCTAATTCAGGAGGAATGGGACCGGTGAGATTAGTCCTACCCAACCGCAAGTCTGTCAATGCAGAAAGGTTTCCAATTGAAGAGGGAAGAGTACCTGTGATGTAGTTATCTCCCAGGCGAAGGACCTCCAAATGTGAGAAGAGATTGAGCTGAGGTGGAATATTCCCCCGCAGATGGTTAGATAGGAGATCGACTGACACAAGCGCTGACAGATTCCAAACAAAAGGAGAGATGACGCCCTCCAAACCCATGTCTGGAGAGATTGACGCCCTCCAACAACTCTGCGCATATCAGAAGAGCAAGAGACGCCTCTCTAGTAGCAAAAAGAGATGTTGGGAAACCAATTCGCCAGTGCGTTGTTGGGATCATAAGTGATGGTAGCCTTGAGTGCCAAGAGCGAATGCTGGTCGGAAGTGGAAGCATTATTATTCGATACAGGAGCTGAGAATGAGAATGAGAATGAAATGAGCAGAATCACGAGCAGTGCTCGCAGCACAAAATTTTCCATCTCTTGAAAACCCAGTGTTCTATAAACACAAATGATAATGTTATTAGAAAATTTAGAGATGGGATTTTAAAATATAAAAGCATACACAGGTTTGTATAAGAAGAAATAGTATCTTAGAATTTGTGGTGAAGAAGAGAGAAAGATGTTGATGAGAGGGTCAATATGCACGAGTCACGACTACTAGAATTTGCAAAAGGTGTTTTCGATGGGTTGCAACGTGGAAGGGGTTGTGGGTGAGTAATGTTGGTACATTGAGGTATATGTAAGGGTGTGGGACTAAATCAAAGAGGTACTCTATCCGGTGGGGGGAAGTTATCTTTGAAGGTGCTAAGCACGGTGCAATGACATAGCGCCAGGAGAGAAGTTAGAATCTGGCATACAAGTGGAACGGGTGTCGAGGTGGTTTCTTGTAATCTTGTTTGAAATGGGGTAGATTAAATTGATGTTGAATGGTAGTTGTGTGCAAATATGTAGAATGTCATGCAAATACTTTTTTGCTAGTGAATGTTGGATATATTTACATGTTTATAGTAATGTGCATAGAATGTTCTTTTGAGTTTGAGTAGGTGTTGTATGCAACGGCTAGCACTATCAATACGTGAAGTTATATTGTAGAAATTGCATTTGTGGAAATTGAATTTCTAATATTGAGTAGCAGGTTTCTAAAAATGAGCTGAGTATTGCTAATTGTTTGTTGCCAGAAGTTAGTGGTTAACATGACTAGTGTTGTGAATTGTAACCATAACATGTGTCTGTAGGTGCCTGATATGTGCAACATAACATCTCTTAATTGGAGATAGGTGTACCTTATCACCGATGGGAATGACTTAATAGACCCCAAATGGCATGCACTTACAACTGGGGAATGTCTCCAGTAGGTGCATATGCATATGGCTTATCAATTTTGGACCAATGAAGCTCATCTCATCAATCATAATGTATTCCACATTGTACATTTCCTCTTAAAAAGAAATAAGTGTTGGTCCATAGAGGGTTGTAACCTCTAATATGGGGATGTGAAGAGCAAAATGTATAGTGGTGGCACTAATGTTAAATGTTGATATACCCGTTGGAGCTAGAAGAAATAGGCGGCGTGCATGTGTTAAGCAACATGTGGAGTGCAGTTGTAATTTTCTGTATTAGGTATGATTTCCATGTACCAATTGTGTCGTGGATTATTATGTAGAGGGGTGCCATGTTGGGTGTGGTAGATGCGTGTGTGATGATTATTTGGAGTTATCAACTCTGATCATCTGATAAACTAGAAGTAGTTTCAATAGGGGGTTTCATAGTTGCAACGTTTGCAGTTTTAATATGTGAAACTTCTATGAAAGTGGGCCCTGCTTCTTATAGTGTGTTGCCCGCCTCAATTTGTGGCCAACTGTGACTCTGATCAAAGTCATGATTACCAAGTAGTTCTAGGTCATTGATGGTGAGGGCCCCTGTTGGATGTAGGCATGAGAATAATTCCCATTCCTCCATTTGTTGTAGGTCTATTTCTGGCATGTCTGTTGCAGAGCTAGTTGTATCAAAGTTGTAGGTAGTAGATGGAGTTGCACGTTCTATATGCCAAGGGCAATATGTCGATAGGAATAGAGCCCAATCATGAGTTAGGGTTTCAGTGCATGTGCCTATGTCGGATGGACTATTCTGGAATGGTTTGTATAACAAGAGATCTATGAAGCAGAAGGCCTTATATGCTAGAGACCCGATAGTAGGGGTCAGTGTAGTGTGGGGAAACACTCTAATAATTGATTTTTTTAATCTTTGTTTCTATTGATTATGTGTCTGGTGTTTATTGTATGACCAGAATCGTGCACATTCTATCAAGTTGTGGGCTTCTAAGTAGGCGGATCTTTTCATGTGCACGTCAATAAAGGTTGATAGTCCTCCTTCTAGTACCTGACATTCCAAGATCTACATGTATATTTTCTTACCGACAGAGAGAGTTATAAACATACGGCTACATACCAAGAGCAGTAGCTTCAATAACATGTGGCACATTTCTTGCGCACCAATATCGCGGTCAACATTTTGTTTCAGAAAGTATCTTTTTGTATGGAGTATTTACAGTGCTTTCACGGGTGGTGGTATTTTGCTAGCCGTACTAACATGTGGTGGTATGTTTTTTATTTTCCTCTACCTTTACTGCGTATTTAACTATATATTCCAGAACTACATGTCGGGAAACAACTGGTTAGAAATCAATATTTTCTCGCCATGTGGTTAACATGGGTCGGTTGTGTATTTTTAACCTTTCATCATTACAAGATGGAATGTACACCGGTTCCTCATGTATGTTTTGGCATAATGTGGAGATGTTTTGAATAAGCCAAGGGAATTTGTACCGGCACTGTATTTAGGTGTATTTAGGTTCCTTTCTTATGTAGGCATGTAGATGTAATGCACTTTGTATGGCATTCAAAATGATTAAATAGTTCTTCATAGTATGTGTCGTTGTTGGTGCCTATTATAGCTGGAGAAGCTAGTAAAAATGGGTCATCAAGTTCGGGGCGACTCATATGAGAAGTGGTTGCAAAGTTGACCCTAGGATTCCATGTTGTGATGTACCTATCGAAGTATGTTCTTTCATCGTTGATGGCTTCAGTGTTTTTCCAGTCTAATGTGTCAATGTCAGGGCTATTATGTAGCCATATGAAACCATGAATGTGTGTGGAGCCTCGATGTTGCCATTTGAATTTGGACAAACATTTTTTGTTAGTATGTAAAGGATTGAGCATGGTGTTTTTAAGTAAAGAATATTCCAAAATTGAGTTGTGGCTGACATTACCTATACCAGAAGTCCTTCGTGTGTAGGTATTTCTCTAGGATTTCTTCATGAAATATACAAAGCAAACAAAATCATTTTCACAAAATATAGAGAATCGAACAACCATATACACGAATGCCAAATGCGGGTACGTAATGATGTTATGAATTCTCCAAGTATGTGCAGTGTCGACTAATGTAAGAGGTTGGCTAGGCATGCATCTATGTAGATCAAGCCATTTAGTGTCATTGACACTTAGGGTGAAGAATAATGTTGGGGATCCTAGCCGAGTGATCGTATCTGAAAGTTCATTTTTGCATTATGCCCAATAAGATCTCATGCCTCTTAGATTGGCACCGAAGCGCATGAGTAGATTTTCTATTTCATCATCTGACGGGTGTTCCAATAAATTGAGTAGGTCCTCAACAATTGTAAGTGAGTTGTCTTCAATTTGGTATGCTTAACAAATATAGATGACACAACCTATCCTCTATGATGGATCATAAGGTTCAATAGGAAATAGCAGAACCATGGGTGGCTACTAAAGTGGATATCATGGTATCGCATTGAGTGGGGGGTGTATTCATGCATTTGAACCTCAGTGTTGCAAGGTTAGTGAAACATAGCCACACCATATGGGAATAGGATGGGAAAGGCCATAGAGAATAAACCCTTTATTGAATATTTGTTAATGGGGTCAGTACTTAATTGGGGCCAATCAATCAAGGATGGGGTGGGGTGAGATTTGTTTTGCAAGTATCTTTTAATATCTTTGAGCTATGTTTGGGCGGGTGGAACAGATGCAATAAATGATGATGAGTTGAATGTGGTTGTTGGTTCAACTGTGTCGGTCGTACAAGAAAGTTGTAACAAGTCAAGGGATTACTCAGACACAAAAGGTATGGTAGCGAAGATATCTTCAACAATAGTGGGCAAGTTTATAAGGGAGACCTCATCTATAATGACATTCCTATAATATGGGTCATGTCATATCTTGTATCGGAGTGCATCACTCACATGCGTCCGGATTACAAAGCATTCATACAGTTTGCCTTCTGCTCCTAGTTTCTTTAGTATTAGAGTGTTTAGGTCCTGCGGCCACCAGGGAAAGTAGCCTACTATGGATGAGATGTCCTGGGGGAAGTTTATGGTATGGCCACTATACATGTATTGGCCCCCACAAGCATGGGTGACCTATAGAAGTGGGGAAACCCTCACAATAATCATTTCTTCCACCTGTGTTGAAATGGCCAGTTCGGTAGGTTGGGGTCCAGGATCCATATTGTTCGACAAAGAGAACTAGTGGGTTTGTTTCTCTTCAAAAAACCTACAACAATTAGGTCTTGTATTTCTGTCTTTCATTTAGATCCTAGGGTATGATTCATTGCATATGGAGCAGATAAGTTTATAAAATAAGGAATCTATCCTATTGCGGAATCTTTTCTGAATGTTATTGAAACTAATGGGACCACTTTCATGTGGGAGGGGCATATTTGTGCCAAGGTGGGTGAAATGATATATATTATAAATATATATTCTTCATAGTTATTAAAAACACAAAATAGGGGATACATTAAGTGGGACTCTTATGAGAAAAACACCATAAAGTGAAGATGCCAGCTCACAAGACTTCAAAAAAGGGAAAAATGGTCTTGGAAATGGCATAAATTATAAGAAGTTGGAGATTTTAAAGTAATTTTTCGAAATTCCTAGAAATTTTATTAGAAATTTGAGAAATATTCTAGATTATTTTGATTAGACATGAAACTTTTTTAAAATAGTAAAAAAACCAAATAAAGTATATACATTGCTTTGCCTTGGGTAGGAAATAAACTATTCTTTGCTAAAAGCGGGAAATTTTCAGATCATAGTTGCATTCCAAAGAAAATTTGTTAACAAATCTAGGAGCTATATTAAGAATGTGTGTGAGGTCAATATAGAGTTGCATGCCTGAGATAATAAGGGTAGTATCTAGAGATCCCATATGTTGTGATCTTCTTTTAAGATCTTTGATTGGGGAAAATGGTAGGAATCTTATTTTATTTTTCGATACAACCATAGCTATAGAACCTGTCTCTATTTTCTAGACTCTATTAAGCCCAAAAAAGAAAAAATGTTTTTGCTTAAGGGCACAAATATCTCACCTTGAGGAGACTGATGAAGAGCCTTGGGAGACCTTTTGATATGAAAAATTCAATGATTTAAACTTTTGTAATAGGAAACTCTACACAACGCAAAAGATAAAATCAATAGATATCATATATGAAAAGACATCTCAACCCTACAACAAATATAATGCACTCATTATACACATTTTTAGAAATCCCATACATTTTAACACCTTTAATAAGGCTAACAAAACCTGGTCAAATAGGTAAGGACACCATAGATGACGTTATTGAAGTTGATAAACTAATAACGAAAAAGAGAAGCAAGATTAACAAGATTCCATGTATGATTTTCTCTATCACAAATACTCCAAATAATTTGTAGAAACTATTGTCTATTCACATTAACCACACATAATTGTAGATCTATTATTTGTATATATTAAAAGCTACTAAAAATAATTAATCTGCTGAAGTGCCTCGGGAAATCTCCATTTAGAAAAATCAAACACAGATGTAGAATGGTTCGCATTATATGTGGTTATAACAACCCCAAAATAACAAGAGTTAAAATCTCACAATACTAAAACTAGCAATCGCATGTGTACAATGCAATGTGAACGTCGAACGGTATATGTTATTTGATTTAGAGGGATAGTTATTACTTTTGTAGTTGATGACTACAATAATAGGGTTGACTATTTTGGCATTGCCTTACACCTTTCGCGGTATGAGATGGCCGCTCGGAATGTTTTCCCTCTCCACCACAGTGGTAGTCACATTTTACTCTTATTTCCTCATGTCCAAAGTGCTGGATAATTAAGAGAAACAAAGCTTGTTGCATTCGCTTTAGAGAACTCACTGGCGACATCCTCGGTAGGTGATCATTTCATCTTCGCATCCACATCATAAAAAATATATCTTTTCATCTCCGCATCCACATCTAATAAAAAACAAATCTTTTTAAATGTGTTGTAATTATCTGCACAGGGTCAGATTGGATGTTTTATTTGGTGGTGTCGATCCAAACCACGATCAATATGGGAGTGGGAATGGGATGCATTCTTCTCAGCGTTGATTGTATACAGGTAAAAACTTGTCATGTGTTTTTGATTTTTTCTTTTATTTTATTTTTCAGGATGTAAATAATTTTATGTGCACAGATCATGTACTCAAACTTGGCACCACACGGAGGGCTCAGATTGAACCACTTTATAATAATAGTAGTTGTGATTATCATGGTTCTCTATCATCTACCAACATTTCATTCCCTACACAACATCAATTTTTTGTCACTCTTTATCAGCTTGGGGTATACACTCTACGTCGTAATTGCAGTCATACAGACATGTTTGTGACGGTTTTTTAAAAATATCTTTTATAGTTATTCTTTTTTATTTTTTCTTTATAGTAACTTGTAGAGATTTTAATAACTTTTAAAAGACCAAAATAGTTTATGGAATTGGAAGAACCAAAAATATAATTTAAGGAGGGGAGTGAAGAAGCCTCTAAAAAAAGGAAAAAAATTATCCAGACTGTTTGTTGTGTGTAGAAAACAACCCTCTAGATTGTGGGTTAATGCAAATCTACTCTGAAATCTGAACTAAGGATTGTGGCCCTTCTAAAACCCACATGAAGTCCCCATAGAGATAACACACTCTTATTTATCATCGAAGAAAGAGAATCAAAAATACCAGATTGTTGCCCAACTAGGTGCTGCAGAAAGCCAAAGCAACTTATGAGGAGGTGAATTTTCACAACAATTATTTATAACATAATGAAACTCATGTAGAGATCCAATAAATAAATGGCTGTGTGTATTTTAATTATTTAGTTTTAATTATTTAATCTACAAGAAAAGAAGATCCATCTATATAATTGAAGAGTAGAAGTTAAAGAGTTGTCATAAACAATAAAAAGTAAAATTAGATTAGAAACAAAATAACACAACAGACACACAACCATTCTTCACATCATCTTCTATTATATATACACATCTAAACATTACTGTGACTAAATAACTTGAATAACATGTTTGATAAACTTTAAGAACATTTAACTGAATGCCAATAACATTTAAGAAAAATTATCCATCATTCGAGACTGCAACTGAGAATTTGTTGTCCTAACATGTAATTTTTGTGATGACCATATATCAAAAACTCATGTATTCTCCCCTTCTTGCACACATTTCAACTCCTCCCACCTTCGTCTTTAGCATGTATCCTAGAATCACAGGAAAAAAATTTATCTTGAAAACTAATAAATATTTCATGGCATCTTATTTTTGACCTCTGAAATGAATTAAAATGTGTTAATGTTGTAAACTGCATAAGAAAATTTAAGAGGATAAATTCAAATATGTTAAAATTAAGAAAATGGCTATGTTACCACTTACCATCATTCAAGGATGACTATTTATTTATGTTATTTTCTGAAAATAGTCTTCAATTTTGAATTATAATGAGTAAATTTAAGGTACATGCAAGCCTGACTAGGGAAATAAACAATTTCTAGAAGAGAGAAAGTGTTTAAAGTTTTCATTCAGACTTACCAAACTTTATAAGCCTGAGACAACACACCAACAACAACTCATCAATGTGACCAACATTGCATTACATCAACTAACAAAGACAAGACATGCAAAATTAATTAGTCTTTGAGGAAGGGAAGGTGTAGGGGGAAGGGCATGGGCTTTGAACTCCGATCTGATATGATGTTTACATTTCCAACTTGATATGGGGAGGGGCAGTGGCTTCCAATCTCGACTTGATGTAATGTTGCAATGCATTCCTGAGCTGATATGAAGTTGTAATGCATTGTAGCAATTCAAATGTTGGTATTTTCTATGTTTTCATTGTTCATCTCAATAATAAATAGTCACGTTGATACTTTGCAATGTATATGTAACTATATCCATATTACAATTTATATTTGAATGTTTGATTTTTTTGAGTTTTCTTTTTCCCCATAACTTGTTCATTATAGAGTAGTCACAAAATCAAAGTGGAGAGGATAAAAATTAATGCACATGCAGGGTCTCTTGTAGTACTGACATCGATTTAATCCCATCCTTTTAACATTGCACTCATAAGTAAATTACACAGACTCCTGATCAAAGCTGAAACTGTATAATTTTATCCAAAGACTATTTTTGGAAATAGGTAAAATGGTGAGGGTGTTGAAAGGACCCACATCTTTGTACAAAGAGCCCAAATGGCCAAATATAATAATGAAGCAAAGAAAAGAAGAAGCCCAGAGGCAAAGGAAATAAAGGACCAAAAAGGCCTAACAAACAAAAAAAGAAAAGAATAGAAACACAAGAAAGGAACAAGAGGAGCAGATGCAGTAAACTAAAAAAACCAAGAAGGAGAAGAAGCACTTCCGGGATAGTTGCACCCAGTACCAACAAAAGGAAGAACAAAGGAAAGAGGGGAGATGCAACCTGAGAGGTCTACGAAACAAAGAAAAGGGACAGCAAGACAGAAAGGGGAAAAGAAGATGGGGAAGTCAATGCCTTCCCTTCTTTCCCTTATTTGAACGCACTAATTGCCAATTTTCCTACATAAGCATCTCTAAAATAAGAGGATTATATTATGTTAAATCCAATTACGAGGATCCAGCAAGGGGAAGGCCACTATCCTTATCCAAGTCAGAGTGATCAGATTCATGAGGCCTCTTTGGCACCGGAGAAGGACCTTCTGAAGAGGGAGTGGTAACCAGTAACTGCCCAATCTCTTTAGAAGGAGTTGTAGCTGGAACTAAAGGAGCTGTAGCATAAATTGAAGTTGTAGCAGATGGAGTTGTAGCTGCAACTGAAGGTGTTGTAGTTGTAACTCTTTGATCTTCCAAATAAGAATCTTCTTCTTCTTCAGTATCATCCTCTTCTTCTAAATCTAGTGGGATCCAATGATTGGGAATCGCTCCTTTTTTTCGAGGAGCTTGGATTTTTTTTCTGAGGGCAGGCAGCATGGAGATAGCCCGAGTGTTCTATAATCATGACATTTGAAATTTGTATTTTCATATTCTAAAATCATGGAATAGTTTATATCTCTGATTTTTAGGGTCGTTCTATCTATAAATCCCTTATTGAGATCAACATCAATGCACATCCTAACATAAGTATGGAAACTGCTCTATATCCTTTGGTTTTCTTCTTTAATGAACCGCCCAAGGAGGTTTCCAATTTCATTTAGTGAGCACATAAAATGAAGAGGAATATTTGGTAACCTCACCGAAATTGGAACCCGTGTGATGGAGAAGGTATTTGGGTCAAAATATGGAAACCATGGGGTAATGAAAAGTTCTGCCGAACCCCAGAATCAAGGACCCTCATCAATAACTCTCTGGTAATCCATATGTTCATCGAAAAAGAAAATGAAGAAGCCTTGGTCACAGAGGAAATATATCCAAGAGAATTGGATCCACTGGACCACTACATTAGATGATAGACAGACACCATTAAATCTGCATATCAAGGCCTTTGATTTAATCTTTTGCAACAGGTTAAAAAATTCTTCACCCTTGATTTCCAAGACTGTGGTTTCAGAAGCTTGCTCAACAATGTATGCGGGTGAAGGAATAGGAGTTGTGAGAGATTTTGAAGATAAGGCATTTTTAAAGAGTTCCTCCTTAAAAGAGGTAAAACTACAATCCTTAGCCCCTCTCAAAAGAAAACCCATCATATAAAAATCATTGAATCACAAACTATTCTGTAGGAGCAGAGCCTAGAAGCATTCGCAATAGGTTTTCCAACAAAAAACAGTCCAAAATGCCAAACCCTACAACACAGTTTATGAGTAAGAGTAAATTTCAAATCCATACCTCGAGAAAGTCGGTGAATCCAAATACACAAGGTATTACTGTCCAGGGTGCAAACTAGGACTTGTAGCATATCAGTATGAATTCCAAGAGGTTTTGAAAATTTTATAGTAGGGTTCCTAAAATCAGAGACCTCTCGCTAGGCAGAGCCACCCACGCATTTGGCAGCAGTATGGGTCAAAATGCCTTGGATGTCACCACTGCTTGGGGGAGAACCAACTCTAGGTCCAAATGTTACAGAACCAGTGGTAAAAAATGGAACAGGGAGAATCCAAAATGGGGATGAAGAAGAAATAAAAATGATCCCAGAAGGAGAATTCCCTCTACCATCCCCAACAACAGAGAAGCCAAAGGCACACAATGATATGAAGCTAGGGCTCAAGAGGGAGGACGTAGCAGCGTCGGGAGCCATCGATAAATCCTTGGTTTCTTTCAATAACATCCTTGATTGAATCCCTTCATGAGATAAGATTGAAATCATCTATAATTTTTTTTTTCTATCCAAAGACTGTTTAACTATAAGGAAGAGAGATTCTCATTTTCTCAATCTGGGCACTAGGAGAGTCCCAAGTTTAAATTTGATGAATAATGTAATGACTTACTACACTACAACCAAGATTATCAACCAATGTAGGTGAGTGAAAGGTCATAGAAGAAATGACTAATACTTGAAAATAACCACTAAAGCAAAGACTTAAATTATCCAACAAAGTGCAATATCTAAATAAAGCTTTATCACTCCCTTAAGAAATTCAATTCCAAGGAAATTGAACAACATTGATCTCAAAACCGGAAATTATTTGCATCTGTTTGGGTTTAGTAATATTATTGTGCATAATTATAGTTATGTACCATTCAAATCATCAAAAGGCATTTACGAAAGGCTCTGCAAACAAAATGGAGCAAGGTGATATAACTTACATGGCTAGACATGATTTCATATTGTATAGATTATCAGACAATGAATCAGAAAGCAATATCTTATTAGAATTTCTTTATTGACACATCTATTTGTTACATTTAGGTTCTCCAAGGTTGGTGAATTTTCCAGCTAAGAAGAAAACAAAACAAAATGCAAGTTCAATCTTTGCAAAATATTGAATCGGATCTCCTCCTCAGTTTTGATGTTGGATGAAACTCAAAAAGGTTCTGTAATGAAGTGATGGCCAATAGAATGAAGAGGCTGATACCCCAGATGGTCTAGGAGGCACAAGGAAGTGTTGCGGAAGGAATGTAGATTCTTTATGCAATTCCCATAACATATGAGGTCATATAACAAAGACCTAGAACATTTGGTAGGCCCAGGGAAGATGAAGAGTTCACCAAAGTTCAAATTTTCAAAAATATTCCTAAGGGTTCAAATCTGTATAAGATACAAAATTATACAAAAACACAAAAATATAATATGTATTGATATGGCATAGATATTCCCAGTACCATTTTCATCCAAGAGCACAATTGTGATGCTCAAATGGAATTAGAATTAGATATTTAAAGTGACTTTGAGGTATATCCAATCAGCTATATGGCGCTTATCGGGTAAATTAACTGAAAGTTTGGTCAGACCGTTACGAAAAGGGTGAACAATCATCTAGCTTTTGTTAACGTAGGATGAGAGCAATGCTGTAGTAAAATTAGAGTGGGGGTATCATTTTAAGTAAGATATTTTTTAGTGTAATCAGAAACCCCAAACGATTGTTAGATATTTTGATAACAACCGACCTTTAGTGAGGCACACATCTAGCTGTTAAACATAATAAAGATGTAAATCCTGAAAGTTATGATTAGCTTGTTCATTTTATGTTTTTCATGCTGAAAATCCTATGTATCTGACATATTGAAGAATCATTTTTTGAAATTGTAGCTTAACTACATGAACAAAGTGTCCTATATTGGATTGAAGTTATTTTTTCTGGTCTGAGCACTAGACGATATGTACAGAAACAATTGACATAGAATTGTGTTGTCTATTTCTGGACATGCAATCTGACTATAATTTACTTATGTATAAAATTTGTATGGTCGTTGGGATTCTTATCACACACTTGTGATTTCCAGGTATAAAATGGATGTTGTTCTCTCATACTCTTCTAACACTTCCTGAATAAGATCTGAGAGGATATGAAGAGTAGGACAAAATTAGAAACCAAATTGACATGTTTAGAACATAAAGAATAAGAAAATTGGATGGCATTCAATGTAGTATTCTTCAGGGTATTTTGTCAAGAAATTCATGTCCATACCAAATTTAAAAAATTGGTTATGAATTTCAATTCAATCCCCAACCATGTCATGTAATTGTAGATAGTAGAACATGTAAGTGATTTTGTTATGCTTATAAGTGGATTAATGCAAGAAATAAAGTCTGTCTAATTAATCTAGTTTAGTCTAGCTAAGCAAAACATGGATCACTAGGGCTAGGAAACACTTGTTAGGTGTGCGCGTACCAAATCAGACCGATAAGTCTACGTCAAAACCTGAAGGGTGATATAATAACTAATTTCCTGTTAGTATCATGTTTTAGGGTTTAGATTCATATTTTGCATCACAAAATTTGGATTATAAGTACATAAGTCTACAGTTGTAACAACATGTTGATTTTTTAGGGATATGCATAGCTTAATAGCTGATTTCCTGTTAGTAGCATATTTTAGGGTTAAGAATAAGATTTTATAGCACAAAATTCACATAAACAAAAAGTTAAATGACGACCATAGTTTACCATGCATTTGGAATTTGGATTTCAAATCCATGATTTTTAATTATGAGGGCATGTCATATGTGAATTTTAACCCACAAAGAACGAATAAGGTTAGAGCTCTGTACATACAACACTCTGATCCAAAGATAGTAAAATACAGAAAATTGTATTTGTCAAGATTTTTCAATAGTTAAATGCATGAAGGAAATGAACTCAGTTTATCAAAATGACGTGGTTGGTGCCTTATTCTCCCAAGGTAATCTTTTGCAATCAAGATATCCTCACATTCGGATGGGCTCAATACTCCTCTCTGCAACCTCTTCAAGGCAAACTACTTCTGATTTGTCAAAGTATAAGATTTGATGCCAGTGAGAATTGTGAGGCGTGTTTTGTTGCAGCTATATTTTGGCGGTGAGGAGCGGATGTCGGACATAAATAAATATGGAAAATGTGTAACTAATTATGTGGGTGGAAAATATTGATTGGTCGTTACAGTCAGGGGTTATGCCATGGTGTGGTGGGTCTGGACCAAGTTATTCTTAATTAGGTTAGTTTAGGGTTAGGGCTAGGTCATGGTGAGGTGCCGCCAAGGTGATGTGGCAGGGTTGGAGATGTGGATTTATTAATTATAAGGTAATTAATAAATAATTAAGGTGTGGTTTAGGTGGTGAGGTAGGGTTAGGATGCGATTTTGAAGATATTTTGTCGTAGGACCCAAATTTGGTGTCTCATCTGTTTCCTAAGAAAAAAAAGGATTGCTAGGGCTAAAACACTTGTTTACCAAATCAGATAAGTCTGGGTGATTTATGAGGATATAATAACTAATTTCTTGATATCATGTTTTAGAGTCTTAGATTCATATTTTGCATCACAAAATTTATAGGTACATAAGTCTACAGTTAGCTAACAGTTGATTTTTTAGGAGCATAGTTTGGAATAGCTGATTATAACTGTAAGCTAGCATATTAGTTAGGGTTAGATAAGATTTTATAGCACAAGGTTCACATAAACAAAAGTTAAATGACCCAGAGTTCATCTGTTTCCTGCATTTGGATACTTTGGATTTTAATCCATAAATTTTAGATTTGGGTGATTTATAGAGGTGGTAAATTGATAACCCACAAAGGTTAACAGATTTCTGTAGATAATGTTGGGTGATTTATAAGATCACGTAAAGTTACATAAAGTTGTATCTTGTCAGAGAATTTTTGGAATAGTTTATACAGTGAAGCTAAAATTAGTTAAGGCTGATTTTTATCAAGGTTAGATCATTATAATGGGGACATTTGGTTTATTTTAGGTGCCTTATTTTAAGGTAAATTTTCTTTTGTTTAGTGGTAATTATATCACTCAGGCATTTTCGGAATAAGGGCGAGTAAGATATGTTGCTCATTTTCAAGGCACCAAAGAACTTAGTGAATCCCATGCGCGTCGACCTATCACCCAACTGGCGATTGGGTGCCACTCGAGCATGCGCGGGCACCGAGTCGTCGTTTATGTGAGTTGAGTGGGAAAACATCATCTATGATCCAAACTTTAAAGGAAGTGAGTGGGAATGAAACATGTGGGTCCCAACATCATAGAGCTTAGAATGACTCTAGATCATTTGAGGGAGTCCTTGCAGACAAAGATACTTTAATAGACTTAAAGAACTAAAATAAAATAGAAAGGAAAATGCACATGAATTCATATTCATCTTATAAAAATACATGAAAAAGAACTATGAAGAATCATGTATGAATCCAAACCAAGAAGGATCATATTCAATTAACTTGGTAACCTCATTACATTCATTAGACTTACTACAAATCACCACATTATGGCAGACCGAAGTCATGCATCATAACTGGATCCATATCATTTAGCTCTAAAAAAGAAATTTTATAACCCCAACCCAATATGACTCCTTGCGGAATTTTTGTAGAGCTCCGCTCTCTATTGATCTCTCCCTATCTTTTCTTCTGCAGGTGCTTGTATATATAGGCGTCCCAAAGTGCAAACTCATCCTTCTCCGGCCTTAGATCCGGCACCAAGTGTCTGAATGTGGTCCTCCATGGGAGCATGCTCCTTCAATCCTGAGCTCTGCACATTTTTCCACGATGGTCTTATAGAAGCTTCCATCGCAGGGCATATTCCTTCCTAGGTCAAACATGTTGCTAGGCTGACACCTTATCCACTCATAATGCGCAGTTGGGTCACGCTTTTCTTGTGTCTTTCCTGATACACCAAATATGGCTAAGTCCCGAGACCTTATATGCTAGCACGTAACACGGCCCCTTCTAAAACCATCCTAGAACCTTTCCTTGTGTGCCCCTTTCTTAACTTCAGTCTTACACATTCATGCACCTTTATGTAGTTAGTCAATATTTTAGAGGCCCAACATCACCCCACACTACGCATGTTCTTCACCCGCGGGAACACTTCTCCAATAAATAAAAAATCACAATAGACTTAATGTCTTGGGAAAAGAATAAGGGGATGAAGAGTTTGGGAAAGAAGAAAGAATAGGGAAGTGATGGCATTATTATAACAACCTAGGAAAACCTTTTGCAATTCGACCTCCAATTTACAAAGGGGTTGTCTCCTTTTGACTCAAGAATTTTCATTAGTTCCCCCTGGCTTACCTCGAACACTGGCTCATTGATGTGGGACTCTCTGCTCTGTTCCCTTTGTTCTTTTATTGGATCTCTTTAAGCTTCACTTCATAGTTAGCGACCAGAATACTCGTCACTTTATCTGTCTACGCAGTTGTCATATGCGGCCTCAACAGTATGGGCAACAATATTTACATCAGCAAGGACTTTGTTGTATTCAGCCATGATTGCTACTACCTTTAATTTATCCTCCTTATCCAAGCGCGCTGCTACTTCTTCCGTGGATTCTAAGGCTAGAGGTTTCCTCTCCATGGTGTGGATGCGCATTAGGTCTTCAAGAAACTCAAGGGAAGATCCATACTTTTGCGCGGGTGGCGTTAAGTTGGGATACTTCAAAAAAATGACATCTGTGATGGATTCTACCTTCTTATGTACTTCACACACCCTTGCCTTTTCTTCCCTAAGCTCACGCTTTAGCTGAGCGCTAATTAACTCCTCCTACTTTAATTCCTTGGCCTTCTCTTATAGCTCTTCCTCCTTTTCTATTTCTTCCTCCTTTTCTAGTTTTGTTTCTAGAAATTTTATCCTATCATTTTGTCCAAAGATCGTAGCTTCAACCTCAATTGAGACCTTGTTGAGCATGTTGCATAACCGTTCATCTAAAAATTGCTAAGCATTTACCGAGGGATTTTCTCCTTTTGACTTAGGCATTTTCATTAGTTCCCCCTGGCTTACCTCGAACTCTGGCTCATCGATGTGGGACTCAATTGACCAAGAGAGCATCTTCCTTGTCTGAGGGTATGCACCTTCTTCATTAAACAAATTCATTTTCACACGTTGATCTGTTGGGATGGTACTTTGGAAGAGCACGTGTAACACCTTGTTGGGATCATTAATGTAGCTCATTCCTTGCCTTTGGATCTCCATGCGCTTCCCCCTGTGCACGTGCCCTTAGGTACAATTACTGATAGACTGGGGCCTCCCACACTACCATGATCTTTTCCTACATTTTCTTCATTATCCTCATCCATCACTACGTCAACACTGCACTCCAATTCTTGTTCTACCAAGGATTCGATGATTTTTGTTGCTTCTCTTTCTGCCGCCTCGTTTACTTGCTTCTTTTTGAGGCTTGGAGTTTTCTGATCCTGTGCACCAACCTCTTCACTTCTTCCCATGTCCTGGGCACCTTCCTCCTCCTAGGTACCCTTGCGTCGTACGAAAAGGAACTCATGTTCTTCTTCTCCGCCCTCTTCTTCTAAATCGTGCATGCAAAAAACAAGTGGCTCTTGGTCCCCTTCAAGATCATCTTCTTCATCGTCATCACTCTCACCTATGTATTTCTCCAATCTCTCTATATCCTTTGAGTCATCTTCCTCCATCACCTTCTGTTTCTTCCTAACTGGGGATTTCAGTGTAGGAGATTCTACTTTCTCTTCCTCTTCCTTTAGTGATTTCTCCTTTGCGATAAGCTTTTTCTGTTTTGGTGCCTCCTCTTTGACTGAAGACCTCTACTTGGGAGTGTAAGTACTTGTTCTAGCGCTTGTTCTTGGGGCGCTTATTGCCTGTGTATCTTGGGCACTTGGTTCCTTTTTCTGCATTTCTTTTTCCTTCGGTCTGGGTGCAAGCTTCTTCCTACCTGTTAGGTCCTCAGGTATAGTTATCTCATTTTCAAGATAAGCATGCCTCTCAAACTTGGGCCTAATCTTAAGGTATACACGTGCCATGGACCTCCCTGCAATAGTCAAAGTCAGGGGTTTTACCATTTGGACTTCATACGACACGTACTTTTCCATGTACGCATGTTTTTGGGGTAGACCAATGTTCTTCGCATCTCTCAGTGGTCCCAATCCAAACTTCCAAGGTCAAGCTTTAACTTCTTGGACTCCTTGAATCTATTGGCTCCCACCTGGAAGTATTGAGCTGTGAAGGCGAATGGGAGCTTGCACCATGGGCTCATGTTTTCATCAATCAACTTGAACCTACCAATACAAAAGTGTTGGTATATAGTAAACTCATTCTACATTTTGTGCTCATGTATTTTGCATTCTGCCCCGAACGCATTCCTTAAGCACGTATACAACTTTTCAAGATGTGCCTTATGAACGGGAGTCATGTTATCACAAGTGTATCTGTCAAATCCTTTTATAGGCGAGGGGTCTTCCTCTGCGTACTCCTAAATGAGTTTGCCTATTGCATCTGGTACTCTGATCTTCGAGAACACAACGGTTAAAAGGACATTACCAAAGATAATCTTGTCTCCTTCCTATGCACTGGTGATAATTTCATCTGTAATGTATGCAGACAGATTATAGATGGTGCCCTTTGATATTCTTCTACAAACATTCAACCAGGACTTGTTTACATGTGTCCATCTTTCTTATGCATTGAGTTTTGTTACTAGGTGCACGACCATTCTCATCACTGGGTCTTGGATATCCCTGATATCAAAATACCTTGACCCCTTTTTGTATGCATACGTGGCCATTGTATCCTTGATTGATTCCTTGTCACACAAGTCGTCCTCTAAGATTTCTCCCTCACAGATAAGGCTTGTGAATATTAAAATTGGCTGAGGGGTTATGCACATCTTGCGCCCCGTAAAGTTAAAGTGGTCTTCATGTGCGCACGACATTCGCCACTGATAGAGGGACTCTGGCTTTCCGAAGTAGGACAACTCATAGAGTTGCAAAAATCCCGCCTTATCTAACTTCACCTTGACTTCATCACTATAAATTGGTAACCCCTTAGGTGTTCTCTAGTTAGTCATGTGCACTAACTCCAAGTTCATTTCCTTTTCAATCGCATTCATGTGATGATTGTAGTCACTTATTGTCAATTTTCTCTAGTGGGATTCCCATTCCATCCCGAGTGAAACCCCGTCTGGGTACTACATATCTGCATACCATTCCTCGTTGGTACTTGCAGTAATATCTTGTTGTTTTCCCTTGCCCTTTCCCTTCTTAGGTGTTACTGCTGGTTTCTTAGGTGCCATTGTGTAGGTTTTCACTTCAACTTCTCTTGCTATGCTTCTCTACCCTTTCCAAGTTTAGATCTCGAACCTGTGAAGAATACTCTTTTTTTAATCCATGCCCTAGTTGTCAAACCCTAACCGGAATATCTTTTTACAAGACAACGCTTCTCCATAACTCTTCCCACACGTGAATTACTTCCCTCCCAGTTTGCAAATCCAAACTAGTCACTTCGCGGTTAAATTCCTCCAATTTTTCTTCACATGGATCAACTTTGGAAACCCTAGTTCAAATAAGATCTTCCTTCTTTGTATTCGTAAAGTAATTAATGAAATGTCGAACATTCTTGTTATAGTCCTGTGCAACTCTATAACATGAATTGTTATCATTTGGTACCTCCAGAGGTGGTTGACACTTGATGTGAAGAATAATTTATTCGGAGGCGCAATTTTTATTCTCAGCTTGCCCCAAGTAATGGGAGTTGGAAATTTGTATACAGCCTAAGTGATTGGCATATTTAACAATTTGTTTTTAGTGGGAGACTCTTGCACGCATCTTGATCAGTGACCCGAAAGTGCACTATCATTATATCATGATTTTATATATATCTTTCCTAGGTCAATGCTACGTTTGGACTTCATTCCTCAGGAGAACATGGATCCCAACAAAAGGTGTTACAGGAGTATATAGGAGTGCAACACCAAACCATGGATTTGCAAATCATTCATTCAACCATTGTAATTCCTTCACAATTTTACTACACTCAAGCATAGGATTTTCAGTCCATGAATCCTTCGTGGCTTAGCTTCATTATCATGTGCAATTTTCTTACGGGATCCTTACTCTACCCCAAACTAAAATGATGTAGTTTTAACATCTTGGCTCAGATTGCAAAGATTGAGATAAGTAATGAGATGCAATAGTTCCCGATGCATTAGACGTGTCTTCTACTTGAAGTCCAGCTTTGAAACTCAAGAAGTTGCCACTAATATCTGTCATTAAAGCATATCGTAGTATTGGTATTTGCAATTCTCGCCTTATGTTCTTAATCACGAAGAAGTGCGTTGTTTTTAGTATGCACCTTTCTAAATTCCTGCTAATCATTGAACTGTCTTACTTATATCTGGTACTCATCCATGCCACTTCTAACTAGCACATCAATGTGCAGATCATAACGTACCTTTATAAGGTTATTAAGTATGGTCCTTTGTCAATGTTGGTGCTTTGTATGTTCCCAGATGGCGTATATACATGTAAATGTCCACTATTGTAAGTAAAAGTTTGCCCAGTACCTGGAGTCTTCTTTTTCCTTTAAAAGTGACGATAAAGCCATGCCTTGTTATTTAGCTTTAAGTAAGTCAAAGTCATCCACCCCGCCCCTGGTTTTTTGCAAATTGAATTTCATCCAATGGGGCATTCCAATTTGGAACCCCGGATTCTTTCGGGGGCGGGGTGCATTATTTGTGTCATCGGGTAAGTCCTGTAAGTGCAGGTTCGCTATCCACCTGCAGAGAAGGTTACCTGTAATTCAAGCTGGTAGGCACAAGCCATCCATGCTCTGGCATCAAATTAGAATGGTGCAAGGCAGAATTACTCACCTTCTCATCGAAGGTTGTCCTATATGCCAAATGAATGGCATAATACTCAGGCATCTCAATATTTTCTAGGCAAGGCATCACAAATTTTAGGAAACGTGTGGCTAAGTATTTTGTTAAATGCTCTCAGTAGCCTCCTATTGGCTTGCCAAGTTGGAATCGTGGTGTAGTTTTTTGTATGGGTCACCGTTTATTCTGAGAGGCAGAATCCTATGTAGCGGATCTTATTGAGCAAACATTGAGGTATCTCAAGATCAATTGTCTCACTTAATGGGCTCTACATGACCTGCTGGAGTGGCCGGGCTTGGCCGCCATTTTAGAAAATGATAGCAGCTCTCAGCTACTGATCACAATAGCAAAGGACGGCACGTGGGAAGCTCCTATATCTCTGCCTAGGCAAGCATAATTAGTCGTCAGTTTGCGTATACCGCGCATCCAGTTCTTCGCTGCTGGTTTTCGAGGGTTGGTTTGAGACAATTAGTCGATGGCGTTTGGGCCCCTTCTCAAGTTCGTCCCTGTGCTGGAGATTGGACGCAAGAGAATGGCATCCCCTATGGTTCCAATCTCTCTCACGCGCATTGAAGCACGTGTTCACAGGCCTTGCAAATCCACTCAAGGTAATCTTGATAAATGGTCTATCACCAAAGCCATAATTGAGTAGAAGATTATCTGTTAAGTCATGGTCGCCCACAGGTGAACGCAGAGTTGGCATCGCTCTTCATGACTCATTTGTCGTTGATTGGAGGCGATAAAGCGGAGGCTGTCCAGATTGTCAGGCGATTCATTTGCCCCCACCACATTTACCGTGTAGGGCGCGACACGTATGGACAACTTCTTCTTCTCCAAGGCCTTCATTCCGTCTAGCACCACACCTATTTTAAGGAGTACTGCAATGTCCTCCAAATCTGAGGGTGCGTGCCACAACCTAAAAAGTTACGCATCTGGCATAGTCTCTTCAATACTCTACACGTCCTCCCCTGAATCAATCCTAGACAAATGGTCAAGTTCGGAATTACTTTTTCCTGGTTTGACAACCACCGTGAACTCAAATTCTTGGAACAATAGTACCCACCGACATATGCACCCTTATAGGATGGGATTGTTTAAAAATTATCTCAATGCCATGTGGTCAATGTAAAATATGAAAGGACTTGCCAACAAATATTGTCTGAATTTATGATGCGCGTATATCATTGACAATGCCTCGCGCTCAGTCATAGTTTAATTCTGCTTTGTTGGTGTCAATTTCTTACTTGTAAAGCACAAGAGATGATTGAAAATCCCTTCACCAGGTTGTGCAAGTACTACTCCAATGGCGGTCTTTAAGGCATCCACATGAACATGGAAAGGCCTATCCCAAGAAGGGAAATGTAGGATGGGCGTGGTGACAAGCCTATCCTTCAAAGTGTCAAATGCCTTCTGCTGAGCCTCTCCCTAATGAAAGAAATTTTTATTTCTAAGTAAATATTCTAAAGGTACGGTGATCTTGGCATATCCCTTGATGAACTTCCTCTAGTACCTCGTATGCCCAAGAAATTCATGCACTACACTTTGACTAGTAGGCTCCCTCAATCCCACAATTACTGCAACTTCTGTAGGTTCTACTAGTAGGCCCTCCTTACATATGATGTGCCCCAATAATGTTCCAAATGGGGTAGCAAAGACATATTTCTATATGATAAGGGATATCCTCAACTACCAACACCTTTCAAGCATCAGCCTTAAGTTGTCATAATGGTCCTTTACTAACCCATATATTGTTCAATCATCCAAGTAGACTTGAAGGAATTTATGGATGAAGTCCTGGAAAGATTGTACCACAATGTTCAAGAACACAGCAGGCGCATTCTTAAATCCAACGACATGACCGTATAGGAAAAACTTCCCCACTCAGTGGTGAAAGCCGTCTTCCTTTGCTTCTCCTTTGCGATCCTTACCTGGTGGTAGCCTGAGAATCCATCTGTGAAATAATAGACCTCATGCCCTGCCAGTCCCTCTAAGATTTCTTTAGTGAATGGGGTTAGGAAAGGATCAATGATACATACTGCATTCAGGTCCCTATAATCAACACAGATCCTTATCCTTCCGTCCTTCTTAATGCTAATTACCATTAGACTTATCCCTTCTAACTCTTCAACAACTTCAATAATGCCCGATGCTATCATCTTATCTATTTCCTCCTTAACCTTCACACACAGGTTAGGATTCATCTGGTATGGTCTTTTCCTAACTGGGCATGCACCTTCCTTCAACTTTATCCTCATCTCCCCCAAGGAATGGTGGATGCCTTTAAGCTCATGATACCCGCATGGGAATAAATCCTCAAACTCACGTAAAATATCAATGATCTTGGAGACTTTCTTCTCTGACCAATAGTCTTCAATAATAGCCTCTTTAGGCTCTTCTTCTGAGCCAATGTTAACCCTATTTATCTTTAACAGTTCATGATAGGTGCACGCCTGTTCATTAGCAATATATACCACCTTGCGCATCCCTAAAAAATGGTTAACATCAAAGTTTTTTGCTTCATCTCCATCAATAACATACACCATCTTCCCTTTTTCTTTTTCTCTACACACGAGCTCAAGTTGTATCTCTTCTGTTTCTTCCTCCTCAAAGCGCGCTTCCAAGCTAGGTTCATCCAACAACTCCAATTGCCTATCTTATGCCATGGTACTATCCCCAACGGTAAGGCGCTTGTCAACTCGTAATGCCTTATCTGAAAGGAACTATAACTATATTGTACCAATCCAAGAACACATATGCTAATCAAACACCATGATCAATAATATGAAAGTAATTCGTCAGAATAACTTTACATAAAACCTTTACAAACAAATGAGTAGCAATATCATATATTATTATGGAACTCAATACAATACATTAAGAATGGGCCTTGCTTAAATAGGCAAGGAATAACAATTTAAGAACCAGTCAAGGTCATAGATCAAGCCATAAATCAAGGAAATAACTAATCATCAAAGAACTAGTCAAGACCATAGATTTAGGAGAGAACTAGACATCAAGGATCTAGTCAATACCATAGATCAAGGAAATAACTATACCTAACAACTAGATAATATCTCCTAACATCTAAATAAGATAAAAGAAATATCCACACACATAAGTGGGTGAGGATAAATACAATAAAGGTAAATAAAGTACCTAGGTGAACATGAGCTAAGGTAAATGCCTACTTTGACACCCCCCCTCAAGTGAAGCTAGGGGCAAAAATAGAAGTGGCATGTCCATAGTATGAGTCCTGACAACTAGGCCTGATGAGGTACTCATGTACAATAACTGGGGAAAAGGGACACCGCAAGGTACCCAAAACCAATAACAACAAAGTAAAGAGAGTAAAAATCCACTCCAAGGCATCCCAAGAAGCTCAGCTCAAAAAACTCGTACAATGCTAAAGAAGTTTGGTGTGCACTGTGGTCTAAATCCACTGCTCGATCAAAAAACTCAAAAACAACTGACACTGGGTTTCACCAAAATAGCTCCATACAAGGAGACTATCAACGGAGTCATGTCGAAAGTGCAAAAAAAGAAACACCAAACATGATTCGATCAACTACTGCAAATAGGTGTGCCACGATCCAAGAACAAAAACCAAAGCAAAAAGGAAAGGACACAAAATTCAGAGTGTCACGATCCAAGAAAAGCCAAGGTAACAAGGCAAGGACACGAAACCCGAAGAAGCAGGATCAACACCACACCCTCCCATACTGCTGAATGGGTGGAGTGACGCTACAGATCTGTATGAGTTGTCAAAACAACTACTCTAACACTGATAAAATAACACTGGAATGCACCATAATAGATCCCCCATAAGAGATATTGTCAACATGCCAAAAGTGTCAAAAATACAGATACAAAATCTCTCGACAAACAAGAGAGATACACTACACTTGCTAAAGGAAAATGCTCAAAACAAGAAGCATCACAATGCATAAGGTATAAAAAGTGAAGCAAGAGGCCTAATGGTGGAGGAGCCACGCCTGGAGAGTCCTCTCAACGAATGCCTATGTTAATGCCACGAGTGATCAGATATCCACCCCAAATCAACATGGATGGATGAAGAAGATGCCTGCATATGACTTGGTGTGAAATGCACAATGGGTGTGTGCAAAAGAACATCAGAATGTGTGTCAGGTTGATCATGGCTGATAGCTAAAATCTCAGGTTGATCATGGCTGACAGCTAAAATCTCAGGTTTCTCAAGCTTGAGTGAAGGTGCATAACTCATGTGTTGCTCATGATCCTCAGAAAAAGTCAAGCAAACAAAAAAGGAGCTCTATCAATGTGTGATCCCAATGAAGTATCTGCTCGAAAACCAATGTCATGACGAGAATTCCACTTAACATGTGGAATAGAGGAAACAATACCCTGTGAATGTCTACGAATGACTCTGCTAGTGAGACCCATAGAACAGAGCATGCGAGATTTGAATGCAGTAGTATGCTTCTCAAAATTCCATGCAGCTGAGCAGAAGTATGATACACAACATGTGGTACTGTAATAGGCATAGATGTGGAAGAGCATGCAGTAACAAGCTTCATAGGTGTATGAGCATCAAGAGTAGGAATAGACTCAAAGGCTGATAGATCAATGTCAGTGGGTTCAGGAGCAATAGCTGCAATATGATGGTGATGTTGTAGGCTAGCAAGTTTGTTCTGTAGGAAGTGTATTATTGTATCCTTATCGTGAATGAGTGATTGTAGAAGAGAATTTCACTTCTTGAGCGATATATTTTCTTCCACAAATTTTACAATATCCTCTTGCAGTCCACATACTTCAAAGAAAAGCATATCATTCTTAGAATCCATGATAGGTACAAACTGCAACTCCCAAAAATTTAGGACATCGGGCTCAGCTAAAATTGCATCCATAATTGATTACAACACTCCTCCATATTTGGCACTTTATAATTATAGTGTAAGTATCAAAATAAATAACTCCAATGGAAAGAGCACGAAAAAACAAGTACTTTTACAAAAAAATGACACTCAAAACTGAGTTACTGATCAAAAGATACATGCTTTTTAATATTTTGCTATGTTACTTATTTTAGTTGCCATTGAAACAAAATAAATTGTTGATGCCTTCACCACACAAATAAAATTAAAGGGGGCTGAAGTTAAGCACCTACTAGTAGGTCACAAGCTTTAAGCCCTCATATGACCATACGATATGACCAAGGGCTAAGGATTTTAATGGGTGTTTTCTAGTAAAAAATACTATATTTTTTTCTTCATGGCACGAATCTCGAGGTACATCGGTGCGCTTCCCTGTAACAATACAAAAAACCCAAAAAAATGACTGCCCCCAAAAATGGTTGAGTTTACAGTGGATCTTAGGGTTTTCCCACCTTTCGGATCCAATGGAAGCCTCTGTTTTGCATAAAAATGCATGCAGCAACAAAATATGACCAAATCCAAAATATATGAATATATAATAAATTTATTTGCAAAATAAAACTTACAGACGGATGTCAATAGCAATCTCCTGCTTTGATACCAAGAAAGGAACGATAACCATATTGTACCAAGCCAAGAATATAGATGCAAATCAAACACCATGATCAATAAGATGAAATAAATTTACCAGAATAACTTTACATAAAACATTTGCAAACAAATGAGCAGTAATATCATATATTATTACGAAACTCAATGCAATAGATTGAGAATGGGCCTTGCTTAAATAGGCAAGGAATAACAATCTAAGAACTAGTCAAGGTCGTAGATCAAGCCATAAATCAACTAGTCATCAAAGAACTAGTCAAGACCATAGATTTAGGAGAGAACTAGACAAATGATCTAGTCAATACCATAGATCAAGGAAAGAACTATACCTAACAACTAGATAATATCTCCTAATATCTAAATAAGATAAAAAATATATCCACACACATAAGTGGGTGAGGATAAATACAATAAAGGTAAATAAAGTACCTAGGTGAACATGAGCTAAGGTAAATACCTACTCTAACATTATCCACCAAGGGTTTTGTACTCTGATACTTGAATGTTTGAACGAGATCAGCCACTAACTATTTCCAATTCCTTGTCTGGTGGTGTGTCTCAGAATGAATGTACCATGCGCGCGCATAACCTTTTAGGGTGGAATACATCTTGTGCACCCATAATGAAGGTAGTAACACTTATATGCTCCCTATTAAGGTTGTCTCACATGCTTGGATATGAAAGGAAGCAATCTCTTTACGATGGTAACCTTTTATAGCCGTGGGCACGCTGCTCCTGCAAAACCTTACAGAGAATGTAATTCTCACCTTGCGCCATTCCAATAGATTATTCTGATGTGTTTCCCACCAGTGCATAGCAGTTATGAGTAGGATGTAACTTAACATCCCCCTTCGTTCATTTTCCTCCTTCCATTGAGCTTCCATCTTCTACAAAAAGACCTCAGGGAAGGCTCCTCCTAAGTACTTAGGTAGCTCCTTTCCTCCTAGGCGCTGGAATGTACACGCCTTTATCACCTTTGTCATCGATCCCCTCAAATGTCATTCGATTAACTCATAGGTTCCATGCGCCCAATTCCCAATTATCACCCTCTATACTAGTGGTGTCACTTAGGGACTGAGCATCCTCAAACTAGATAACTCCCTCTGTGGGATGAATTGTGTCTGGATCACTGATTGAGTGCACACATATTCTATCCATGACCTTTTCTCGTAAAGGTTCAGTATAGGGTGTTGATTTCCCATCAACTAGAGGTATGATGACTTGTTCCTCCTCATTTTCAAAGATTATGTATCCCTTGTTAAACCAAAGATCTACATTGTTCTTATAGCACCATGGGTGCCCAAGTAGTGCTGGGAAATTGTCTACCTCAGAAAGTGTGAAGACTTCGAAGTCCCCATTAAACTTAGCTCCCTAAATGGTGATGGTTGCATCCTTTAAGACATCGATGGGCATTGCCTTTGTTTTGTTCTCCATATACATCACATTTGAATATGGTTGTAATGCAAGTCTTCCCATTTGATGAAATGCATCCAAGGTGAGAACATTAACCTCCACGTCTGTTTCAATGAGGATATTACTAAGGATCCATCCATCCATGACCACATTTAATGTGATCTCCCTATCATAGTTAAGGCTGTGAGGGGGAAGGTTTGCATGTAAGACCTACCTCTCACACTCTTCTCCAGTTGTGGTACCTTCTCTCTCAACCATGATCCTAGCAAGGGAATAATATTCTCTTGCCTTAGCATTTTACATACTTTTTTGACCTCATCCAGGTCATCTTTTAGCGCCTCGACCTTCTTTATTTGCTCCTCCCTCCTGGACTACTCCTTTAGATAGTGGATTTCTCCTTGTAAACTTCGGATGATGTCCATGGTTTCTTGATATACCTTCTTTTGATGTGTAGGGTCTGGGTACTTCCCATGTAACAATTCTTCCCTTGAAACCAGGTTCTTCTACCATGGCATTTCCTTTACACGCATAGCCTCTGCTCTTGTTGTTACCACAACAAGGTCCAAGCCTTCATCACGTGTCACCCATGGCATCGATTGTGTGTTAGCCTTGTTAATGCTTACCATTGCAGTGCCCTTGTCTTTCCTGTGCTATTGATTTATATGCTCAAACAACTCAGGGCACTCCTCATACTTGTGCTTATTCCCATACCATGAGCATTGCAACAAATCTGGGCACTCGCGATTGTAGTGGTATGTAGACCCACAATTTAAACATGTTCCACATGGGAACTCACTTCTTCCTTCTCCATGACTACAATGACCAAAGAATCCTCCTCGAAATCCCCTTCCATGCGCACCTCCATCTGGGGGCTCCTTATAATGGCGGTCATCATTCTTGGAACTATTGGCAAAGGCTAGTTTGGTGCACACCAAGATTAATGGCCTCATGGATCTGATCAATAAGCCTACAATCCTTAGTGTCATGGGTTGTAGACGTGTAGATCTTATAGTAGCAAGACACGTTCTTCTTAATTGCACGCTATAACAAGGGACATCTACTTGCATCATGGTCCCCATGACAAATCTCACAGTCTACTACTATGGCTTGTACTGTCTTCTAGGGGAAACTATCCTTGGCATGCCCCTCTACCTCATAATATATACACCACATTCCACTGTGAGTCTCATGAGATGAGTTCATAGACAATTTTTCCATCTTCTTAGCCATAACAACGATTTGAGCTTTTAGAAATGGGCTAACCCCAATATTAACACTTTTGATAGCTTCGGTGCATAGGGAAGCTTACAGCACCTCGCGTGGGTCTGTGAAAGTTTTATGAGATAAAGCTCTTGTAAATGGAGTTATCAACCCTCCAAAAAACCATTGAGCATGCTATGAAGGGTGAATGTCATATGACAATTTTGAAAGGAGAGTATTAAACCATGTTTCATACTCCCACACACTCTCTACCATTCCCTGTTGAATCTCCTTAAGGGCATTGATGCTCTTCTGTTCAAACTCAAGGATGTGGAACTCTGCAAGGAAGGCATTTTTCAACACGGTATAATATACCACAAACTTAAGGGGATCATGATTCCTATACCAGTTATGCGTGCGCCCCTGTAACGTCATTGAAAACTGACTTGCCTTCCGCTCTACAGTTATGATCCCCTTCGCGCACCATAGAAACTCACACATGTGAACATGATCTGTAACATCTTTAATACCCTTGTAATATGGTAAATGTAGAGACATCTCAAAGAATACTTGAGGAGGTGGCTGAGGCCCTTGTCCTCTTGAGCCAGAGCCTTGGTTTCCTCCAGTGTTTCCTCCTCCACCAGATCCACTAGATCAACCAAGTCCTGTACCTCCAGATCCACTAGTTTCATCACCAGATCCACTAGTAGCTAATAATGGGCCTGAAGTGGTCATGCCTAAGGTCCCCAACGTCCCACTAAACTGTGTGCCAAGCATCTATGAGATTGTACCACTATTGGATGTGTGTCCCGTGTCACTTCCCGATGTGTTACCCAAGCCTTGTATACTTCCTCCTTGTCCAAAAATTCCCCCAAACACTTCCAATGATATCAACTGGGTCAATGATACTCCTTCCTTAATCTGGAAAACCAAGTGCCAGGGTTTGATCACTAGGTGGGTTCAGATGTGTGCCAATGACTCTTCTTTCTCCACATGACAAAATCTCATCAGAATCTGAAGGGGTCTCTCTTACGCACTTGCTAAGATGGGGTAGCATAGACTGCTCCGGTTCCATGTCCTCCGTGTGAACCTCAACTCCTTCCCACAACATCTACCTCCATAGATCCATCACACTTGCAACCTCACTTTGTCTAGCAATCTCCCTTTTAGGCGCTTCACTATACTTGAGTCATCTCTCCTCCCTTTCTTTCTCTACCGCAATGTCTGCCATCTTTCTCCACCTTAGTTTCCTCGCCCAGCTCTCAGAATAGTTTAGCCGGCCATTGGAAATGCCTCTAAACGCAAGGTAACAATCAAGATCTTCATTTCCAGAGGAATAACACATAGAAATGATCCTTTGGGCTCTCACAGAAACTCAAACTCAGCAACTTCTAGACAAGAATATGTAGAATAGCGTACTCCAGAGTGTAGCTAGCCAATACTCCTTTCCAACAATGATCCATAGCACGAGTCCACGCCAGATCTACATCTTGTAGCCTCTGGTATTCTTCTTGGGTCCACGCGTGTGATCTACAATACAAGTTTGATCTAGACACATACTCCAAGAGCCATTCATATGGTTCTACTGGGAAGCAAAAAAAAAAAGTTTCATACAAATCATTATAGAGGTTCTCTTCTACCCATCTACGTGCATCAAAATAAGGTCCAGTGTTCAATCTCTGAGAAAAAATCATCCTCTGTGCTCTTGAACCATGATTCAACACTTTCCAAAAATAGGCATTCTGTCATCACTTATCACACAGATAATGATGTATGCCATTTCCCACTACAACTTTTAAAATAGGTACCGACAACAGAACCAAGATGTAGTCATCTTTATACCCACTAAAGAACAAGGGAATCCCATGCACGTCAATTGTATTGGCTATGAAATTTAATTTTAAGATATTAAAATATATTCAATTTTTTCTTGTTCAATTAATATTTCTTCTTGCCAAGCAAAGACTAGTCTCATTGCAGCTCTTATTATTCATTGGGATTTGTACCATGTAAAAATTTACCTAAAACAAGGTTATTACTTGATAACTCAAGTAGTATTATCCTTATATGTAGAGTCTTAAACTGATAAACAAATAAAAGAGAAGATACACTCAATGGAACATTCAAGATAAATAGAAAATGAAAATGATAGACACGAGATAACACAAGATTTATCCTAAGAAACCCTTTCGGTAAAAAACCTAGCATAATAACTTCTCTAGTTTTATTACATTAACTTAAATATTTACAATAAAATAATATATTTTCAATTTTTGTTCTACCCTACTGCATGAGCTATGAAAATAACCATAATTGTTCCCCATAAATCATAGGTTTTGACGCCATCCATATACAAATATAAATAAAAAACTACATATCTATACTCTTTAACCTGTAGGAGAGGTGTAGAGGTATGCAAAATGTACAACATATTTTAACATTATTTCTGTGCTTTTAACATGAGATTACTACAATATCACAATATAAATTCTTATAGAAGCACTTCTTTGTAAATCTTGTGTGCATTTCAATATGCAAAAGCTAAAAGGTGGAGCTTTGGCTGTCAGACATCCCTTCTACTGCTACACCAGTATTGGTCTTGTGTACCAGATCTGATATGGTATTTGTTAAAGTGGAGGTTGATTCTGCACTTCCCATCAAAACATTTTTAAGACTCTCCAACATCCTTCCCATATCTCTCATTGTTGGTCATTCTTGTGGAGATTCATTTACGCAAAGTAGGCCAACAAGTATGAATGAAATCAAAAATCTATTTTGCTCCATCAGGTTCACATTACTCAACAAATTACTATCAACAATGTCCATTAGCCTATCTGGATAAGCTTACCGCACCCAATTTTTCATCTTCAGGTCTACCAAAAACATGGCATCAGTCGGCCTCTTCCTTATAACCATTTTTTTAATTATGGGGTGGTGAATATGTGCACAATTTTTTTTCCTTCCAAACCTTTGAGAAATGTTGAAATTTCAATATTATAAGTATTGCTTTGCAATTTTCAATTTTGCAAACAAAACCCCAATGGTTCTTGCCACTTGTGATTCCCATTTTCACGCAAGGAATGTTTCATGTTCCATTAGGCACTACCATGACCACAATTAACATGTGATTGTTTATGTAAGGCTTGCATATTTGGTTTAGCTATACCATTTAAAAAAAAAGGTGGCAGGAGATAATATCCCATACACTCAAAATTATGCAACACCTATATTTTACTAATTGAATTTAAAGTTACTGAATTTGCTATGACCCTTATAATATGTATCAAAAAATATTCTTAATATGTTATGTTCTTTTTGTTCTCAAGTATTTTATATTTTCATTGCATTTGTAGATTATTGTTATTAAACCATATAATAATGTAATTTCATTAATTTCAAAAAGTTACATAGCCATTAAAACAAGATTTTTTAAGTTGACAGTTATTAAGACACATTTAATATTCAACAAACATTAGAATAGTTTTAAGACTCTCCAACGTCATTCCCATATATAATGGACACCTATTGTATTATCTTGTGTTTTGATTGCATTTTGACATGCGTAAGAGCTTCTGCTGAAAATATAATAAAATTTGCAAAGATGGCTCCTTGACCCTACTGTTTTCCTACGTACCCTATAAAGTCAGCTAAACATTCTTGTTATCAACATATCCATTGTACTTATTGAATACGATTGTTATTAGTTTAATACAACATGGCATATCAAATCATATTTAAAACAAATAAAAAAGAATTAAATGACGCCACAACCTATATTATTAGATGTGATGATATTAAATAGTTTAACACTACTATTAAACATGTTATCAACATTTTTGTTAAAAAAAATTAATCAACATATTGTGCATTAGACTACTTCTAAGAACATAGATTATGTGACTTATTTTCATGTATCATTATCGTTGAAGTTACAACTATAATTTATTGTTTCTACTCCAGAATAGGGACTAGTCGCATTGCAACTCTTGTTATTCAATGGGTTGTGTACCATGCATATATTTACCTAAAACAAGGCTATCACTTGATAACTCAAATAGTGTAATCCTTATATGTAGAGTGTTAAACCGATAACCAAACAAAAGAGAAGATATACTTAATAGAACATTCAAGATAAATAGAAAACGAAAAATGATAGACACGAGATAACACAAGATTTATCGTGGGAAACCCGTTCGGGAAAAAAACTAGCATAGTAACTTCTCTCTCTTATTGCATTAACTTAACCATTTACAATATAATAATATGTTTCCAAGTTCTATTCTACCCTACTACATGGGCTAAGAAAACAACCATAATTGTTCCCCATACATAATGGGTTTTGACACCATCCATATACACATAGAAATAAAAAACTACATATCTATACTCTCCAACCCGTAGGAGATGTGTAGAGGTATGAAAAATGTACAACATATTCTAACATTATTTATGTGCTTTTAACATGAAATTACTACAATATCACAATAAAAATACTTGTAGAAGCACTTCTTTGAAAATCTTGTTTGCATTTCAATATACAATAGCTAAAAGGTAGAACTTTGGCTGTCAGACATCCCTTCTACTGCAACACCAGTATTGGTCTTGTGGAACAGATATGATATGGTATTTTGTTAAAGTGGAGGTTGATTCTACACTTCCAAAAATAAAATTTTTAATACTCTCCAATGTCCTTCCCACATCTCTCATTGTTGGTCATTCTTGTGGAGATTCATTTGTGCAAAGTAGGTCAACATGTATGAATGAAACTAAACATCTATTTTTCTCTAGCAGGTTCACATTCCTCAACAACTTGTTGTCAACAATGTCCATTATCCTATCTGGATAAGCTTACCACACCCAATTTTACATGTCCAAGTCTACCACAAACATGGCATCAGTCGACCTCTTCCTTGTAACCATCTCTAACAAAAAAAATGCCATAACTGTAAACATCCCCCTTTACATAAATTCTCTAACCCAACCCATACTTTGCCATCAAATTGGCTACAATCAGTGATTTAATTTTTCTTTTGTTCCTCATAAGTTATATTGTAAAAGAAAAGGAATATAATTCTAATTGTATAAAAGAAAATAAAAGTTTACTTGGGGTAATGTAGCCAATAGATATTCTTAGGGAGAATGTTGTACTTAAGGAATCCATGAAGTTTGTAGATCTCGATATGCCAAAATCCGTTAAAAGGGCGGCATTACTGGCATCTAAAAGCACATTGCCCAGTTTTAAATCACAGTGTAAAACTTGTACATGACAATCACAATGCCGAAATTCCATGCCATGGGCCACATCTATGGCAATGTTCAAACACTCACTCAGCCCCAATCTACAAACATCCTCTTAGTAGACACTATGAGGAGACAAATATTTTTCTAAGCTACCATTGGATGCAAACTGAAGAACCAACACTTTGAAGTTTAGGTATGAACATGCACTGATGAGTCTAATGAAATTGCGGTGTCGAATCCTCCCCAAGACTTTGCACTCTGTTTTAAAACTTTTATGACCTTCTTCCTCGGGTGAATTGAGAAATTTGATGGTAACTAATTTCTCATCCCTGAAATTCCGTTTATAGACTGATCTAAAGTTACCTACTCCAAGAAAATTTTCCTCATTAAATCCATTTGTTGTAGTGAAAAGACCCTGATATGTAAAATTTGGATACCCCAGTCTTCCGAACATAATATTTGATAGATCAATATGTGGTTTCAAAATTTTCTTCCTCTAAATTATTCCTAAGATAAAACAACTTAGTACAAATGCGGTGACTCCACTAGCTGATAGAATTAATTTTTTTATTAGTGAATGATTTCCTTGTCCCTATTTCTGACATGCAGGTAATGCATGTTTGTTTGGACCACAGAGTCCAGGATTTCCTATCAATAATTTAGTTCCATTTTTATTGGGGAACAATCCCTCTTCTAGAATCATACCTGTCAAATTTTTGAAACCAAGATTAATGTATTGAAGGACTTTTAAGTGTCTAAACGACATGGGTACGCTTGAAATCTCTTCATCAAGATAATTTCTAGACATTTCCATTGCTTGAGCACTTACAATCTTACTTATCTCTCCAGGTAGGGGCCCATGTAAGAAATTCCATGACAAATTTACATAGAAGTGAATGTTTTTAAGACTAACCATAACTTCTCCTGGTATTTTCCCCCTCAATTCATTGTGAGAGAAGTCAAGCAGTTCTAGATTGGGAAATCCTCCTAAATTGGCAGGTATTTGTCTTGAGAAATGGTTGTGATGAAGAAACAACCTCGTTAACTGTTGTAGTCTACTGAGAGAATCGGGAATTCTTACAGTTAGCTTGTTCTAACTCATATTTAACAATCCAAGACTTTGCAACTCACCGATATCATTTGGAATATTTCCTTCCAATCTATTATCACTCAAATATAATGTTTCCAACTTCTACAATATTTTAATTCCATGAGCAATGTGGCCTCTTAAAAGACTATGTCTCAAGTTCAGGTAGGTTAAGTTGGTGAGACTAGTAATCTCTTGAGGTATTTGTCTGCTTATGTTATTATGTGATAAATCTAATAGGGAGAGCTTGAAAGAAAGTTGGCTTGTGGATGGAGGCAAAACATCAGTCAGATAATTATATGACATTGTTATTTGTTACAACTACTCTAAGGGGAAATTGGGATGTTACTTTCTATCTACTACTTGGGTAAAAGAAACACTTAAGGACTGCATTTGGATTGCATTATTCACTGTATAGGAAGGAAAAGTTTGAACTTTATCAAACATATTTATCTTGGGGCCAAAGCAGTTGTAGCGTGCTATCTTGGTGTGAATGACACAAGGGAAACCTATCTTCAAGGGACATAATTATATCAAACATACACTAGAACTACATTCATTCTAAAATGTAGTACAACACTCAATGAAAATCACATTGGGGTGACTGATGAGGTCACTCTCACTTAATAATATGCATCTTTTATTATATCAAATATGTGCTTGAACTTTGTGGAAGTAGTTAGGGTTTGTTTTGTAAGTACAGGTGCGAAAAGAAAACCCTATAATGAAGGGAATGCGACATAGAGGAAAGTGAATGTGACATGATCAAACCTTGAAAGGACTAGATCCAAACTCATTGCTAGGACACTAGCGCCCAAGGCGATATTGTTGCTTATGAGCACTACCATCCAGTATAATTTCATATCACCGTCTTCTACATGAAGCATATGTAGTACATATTCATCTTGTTCCATCATTATTCCATCCCAAATATGACACAGACAAGTTATTAGCTAAGTCAATCTTATACTCTTGTTCTTTGTACTTGCTTACCGTATGTTGTATCTGATATACATATGATATATATTTGATTTATCTCAGTTCTCTGATTAAGATTTAATTTTATTAAATCAAGTATGTGAAGGAGATGGTTACATTTATAATAACGATCAAGGGTCTCAATTGGGTGGCAGTTAATCTATTGGACAAGACAAAGACATGAATGGAAAGTTAGAAATAAGGTGGGAGTTAAATACCTACATGTTTGACACTTATTCCATAACTCATATTGTTCCTACCCAAATAATATATGATATCTATGCTCCACTTTATCGTCTCATTTCACCCATATTATTCATGTGAATGCTATTTCTTATTAAAGGGGCCAAAATAAAAAATGGGGAAAATACAATAAGTTCCAAGTTAGAAACTCAACAACAATGCTTTCTTCTTGTAGAACTTTGTAGCCCTCCTTTTCAGTTTTAAACTCAAGTAATTATAGAAAAACAGGTAATGCACGAACAACTATTGATAATTGAACCCCTCTAACAATTGATCATATAAATGAAGGCATTTTTTATCCAACTCCATAGCCGTCAAATGTTGGTTGTTGATACGGTTGTGCCAAAGTCTGTGCATTATAAGATGACATCAAAAATTCCTTCGTTGTAAATATTATAAATCTGGAGTGAATAACAGATATATTGCTTTCACTTTCGCTTAGCCCATGGGAAAAAATGGATGGCGTGATTTCTTCTTCTATTATTAGAATCACACCATTAATCTCACTCTGTTTGGGAAATCATCAATTATCAGCTGACAAGAATTTGGTGTTGTTACAACTAGATCGCACGGTCCACTTGACGACTGTCAGGTTGGCATTACAGCGAATTTTTAGAAATAAAAATAAAAAATTCCTTATTTTTTAAATCAAGATTGTGAAGTTTAGATGAGGATTCCACATGAATATTGAATATCCCTCGATGAGAATGATTTTTTAAAATAGATATTGACCTTGAAAATTGTGTCTTGATTATGTGTGCGAGATAACATTATTAACTTCAATTGTTTTAATAATACAAAAGATTTCTTTCATGAAATATTAACATTGGAATTTACATCATATTTATACATGATGACTGAGTTTACAATCTAAGTTAAATTGAGGTATCCCACATAATAAATGAAATTTAAATTTAGAAGGAAATACCATATGAATAAGATAGCAATTGAGAAGATCATATGCTATTACATGTTGTGTATAAAGTATGTTGTTGAGGTGGAAGTGTTTTTTTTTTGGTAAGATGACAAGCAACACTTTATTGTGCTATAGCCGCCACTTGCTCCACTATTTCAATATTGGTACCATTGTTGTTTGGAAGCTTACTTTGTATTTTCTTCTTTCTCTAGACCATTTTGATATACTTCCAATTTTAAGATTGAATTCTTTAGTATTACTAGAGAGTAAACTGACTTTCACATAAATACATGGATGACAAGGAACATATCCTAACATCTCAATATTTTTAATTCTATAGATTCCTATCGCTTGTTAGATCTACTTCATTTCCTCTTGCAAAGGTAGGGACATTTGAAAATGCCACTTTCAAATCCACTCAAGGTCGTCTGATAGGTAGAATCTGATAAGAGCATCTTACAAAAGTCATGAGCTTTCCTCGTAACACATTGGCACTGCTTTACCAAATGCATAATACATAATAAAAAAGTAGTCTCATGGACAACAACAATTACCGAATATGTACAAAATGGTTTTATTGACGAGGCTCAAATGCTTTTAAAAGAAAATCATCAACAAAACTTGATCCCCTAGAATGTGATGATTATAATATAAGCATATGTTGGTGTCTTTGAAGAGGGTTTTAGTTTTTTTAAATGCCTCAACCAAATGTGGTGTCATGGTATTTCATTATTGGTTAAAAATATCTATAGAGGTTTATAAACAAATGCAATTGGTTGGTGTAAAACCCAACCCAATAAACTTTACAAGTATACACCGAACACATAAAAAAATGTCAACATACAAAGACACACACATGCCAAATTTTTTATTAAGACAATTCATTTCACAACAAAATAAAATACCACCAAATTTTATCCTCCTAAAAAAAAAACTTGAAACATTAACATGTTTTTAATAAAGAATAGTGAAACATTTACACCCTTTTGGCATATTTTGGAACTCATGGACAATTGGTAATTCGCCGGAGGTGTTTACTTTGAAGAAGGCATTGCTGGAAAGTGTCAAATTCCGGTGGCTTAACTTTACAGGTTGCCGGATTATAGATATTTTTTTAAGTCATAGATATTTACTATTCTTTGACTCCACATCTTTTAAATGACATTTTAGACTTGGAAATAACCATTCTTTGGTGCCCTTGCTTTTGGGAGTGGCCGGCCTGAGAACATCATGAGTGACCGCAGTGTTAACTCATGGTACTGTTTTTTATTTTACTTTACTGGCAGCCATATCTAGCCGACAGAAGAACCGACTCTCTACACCTTTCCCTTCTTTATCTTTACACTGGAATTGTTCTTTGAGTAAAATTATACACATAAAATTGAAGCCCTCTCCAACGTAACTTGCAACTCATTTGCAATTGCTAGTTATAAAACCGTCATTTTATTTATAAATTTTTTCTTTAACAATGACAAAAGATAGATGAAGGGTACTTTACATTATTAATTTTCTGGCATTTAAAAAAAAAGATAGATGTATAAATAAACGTCATCATTTTCATTTAGAAGTTGTTCCTCTAAAGAGAAGCGGACACTTCACATGCATTAATAGGAAAGAGAAAAGACAATTTCTTCCTCTCATTTTCCTTGTTTAATGGACATCACATCCTTATAATTGAATACGAGCAGTATTAACATATTTCTAGATAAACACGTAAAAACAGCCATAAGAATAACACACACATGAAACACTTCTTCAAATATAAGAGAATGAACAAAAACTTATTACTCCTGCAATTTTTATTTTTATTAAATTGAAAATGTTTCTACTAATAATAAAAAGTATAAAGTTATAACATCAGACAAGGAAAATTATCAATTTGAAAGTCATATGATGATATTCAAAGGCCCCTTTTTTAATGGATAAGATGGAGCCATAATTTCAAAAAAGAATAGATAAATAAGTCAATATAATTTCAAAACTGTCATTTTCATTTACCAACTTTTTCTTATGAAAGATGTCTGATTGATATTAAGGAGCAATTTCTTCAATTGAAAAGATGGAATCATAATAATGCAATAAGATATAAACAGATGAATAAGCCAATATAATTCCATAAGTGTCATTTTCATTTACAAATTTTTCTATATGAAAGGTGTATGATAGATATTAAAGTGAACCTTCGTCAATAGATAAATGGAGCTACAATAATGTAATAAGAAAAGTAGTAGATGAATAAATCAACATAATTCTAAAATTGTTATTTTCATTTACAAATTATTCCTTATGAAAGACAAATGATCATTACTCCATAAATTTAGCAATTAATAAACAACTAGCAACTATTACACCGTCCACCTAGCAACTACACCGTCCATCTAGCAACTACATACATTTAGGCATTCACATTGCACTGCCCACATGTGATTTCTAGTTTCTACACCTTGATATGTCAACTTTTTTTGAAATAATAGGAAAAAATACAAAATAACACTTCAACCAATATAAATAGTTACTATGTGTGAAACATCCAATTATTAGGTTATTTAATGTTGTCACAAGGCACTTCAACCTATATTTTAGAACATATAATGAATATATTGTTACAATAACTACTTGGAATCATCATTTATTTATTTTTCTTGACTGAAAATTTGTATTTGTCAAGATTTTTCAATAGTCGAACATGAAGGAAATGAACTGTTATCAAAATGACGTGGTTGGTGCCTTAAAAGGTAATCTTTTGCAACAAGACATCCTCACATTCGGATGTAAAAGATTTTTCTAATTTTCAACACCCACTACTTATGATTTGTCAAAGTATAAGAGAATTGTGAGGCATGTTTTGTTGCAGCTATATTTTGGCGGCGAGGAGAGGATGTCGGCAGAAATAAATATGCAAAATGTGTAACTAATTATAGTGGAAAATAGTGATTAGCCGTTATAGTCATTTACGGAGGGGGGTTAACGAGTACCAATACCATGTTGCTGCTGGTGTGGTGGGTCCCAATTTTCAAGATATTTTAGCTTTGGTGATGCCAGTTTGGCGGTGATTTGAGGGCTGGATATTTTACAGGTTTGGCATATGAGGTATGTGGAGCATTTGAAGAAGGTTGGGATTTTGTGGTATGAAAATGGAGTTCATGTGTTTCCTCACTATAATACACTTTGGTTAAAAAAAAATTAGATAAAGTTGGGTGATTTATAGAGGTTAACTAAAGTTAGTTAAAGTTTATAATTTGGTTAAAAAGTTCTTAGATAAGGTTAGGTGATTTATAGCTCGGTCACATAAAGTTAGCTAAAGTTGATCTTTGGAGAATATTGGGCAATTTATAGAGGTCAGCTAAAATTAGTTAAGGTTGATTTTTATTTCGGTTAGCTTGTTATAATGGGGACATTTGGTTTATTTTAGGTTTATTTTAATTAAATTTTATTTTGTTTAGTGGTAATTATACTCATAGACATTCTTTGTTAGAATAAGGGCGAGTAAGATCTGACATGTTATATTAATGATATGAATCAGACTATTGTCAAAAAATCGTCACATTGACAACGTGAATTTGACAATTGTTAAAAAATCGAACTTCTTTTTAAAAATCTAGGGTTCCTTAAGACAATATTCCACCTCACAAACTTTTATACAAAAATCGTTGAGTCCATCCCATACATGAGGGAAAAGCTTTTATTTTATCTTTGCTCATTGGTCGCATCCCCATCAATAAACCTGGATGAATATACCAATCGTGTGGTACGAGTCATATCTATAATGGATGCGAAAGGTTTCGTGAGAAATATAATTGAGAAACGAATTGACACTATGGACATCCACAACAGTGACAACAACATTGATTTCGATTTCTAGATATTTTATTGTGTCTTAATGAAAAGGATAAGTTGGATGGTGAGGACATGGTCTCTGTGCATGAGAGATTCAAACATATATGCAAGTTTCCCTACTGCCAGTGGTAGTTAAGGAGACTATGAATGCATCCTCTTCACATAGGGCACCAACGTGGTTGATGGAATGTTTTTTTTTTCTGTTAAGCAATGCCACCACAACCAACAAGTTGTCGATTATGCACAACCCACTGATTTGGGATTTTCGTAAGCGATTGCCAAAAGAGTGTTTTGTTTTTCACTCTTTCATTTCACTATGTTTTTCCTGCAATAATGTGAAACATTGTTGACACATCATTTTGGTTGGATTTTAGGTAGCCTTAGAATTCTCTTAGATTTAGTGCATATTTTGTTTCTAATATTTTAGATTTCCATCTTTTTAATTATGGGGCGGTGAATATGTGTACACATTTTTTTCCTTCTGAACCTTTGAGAAATGTTGAAATTTCAATATTATAACTATTGCTTTGCGATTTCACTTTTACAAACAAAACCCCAATGGCTATTGCCGCCGCGACCCCCATTTTCTTGCAAGGAATGTTTTATGTTCCATCGGGCACTACAATGACCACAATTAACATGTGATTGTTTATGCAAGGCTTGCATATTTGGCTTAGCCATACCATTTTTTTTTAAATTAGGTGGTGGGAGATAATATCCCCTACACTCAAAAGTATGCAACACCTATATTTTACTAATCAAATTTAAAGTTACTGAATTTGATATGACCCTTATAATATGTATCAAAAAATATTCTTAATATGCTATGTTTTTTTTTGTTCTTAAGTATTTTATATTTTCATTGCATTTATAGATTTTTGTTATTAAACCATATAATAATGTAATTGCATTAATTCCATGAAGTTACATAGCCATTAGAACAAGATTTTATAGGTTGACACTTACTAAGACACATTTAATTTTCAACAATCATTAGAATAGTTTTAAGACTCTCCAATGTCCTTCCCATATATAACGAACACCTATTGTATTCACTTGTGTTTTGATTGCATTTTGGCACGCGTAAGAGCTTCTGCTAAAAATATAATAAAAGTTGCAAAGATGGCTCCTTGACCCTACTGTTTTCTTACATGCCCTATAAAGTCGGCTAAACATTCTTGTTATCGATATATCCATTATACTAATTGAATGCGTTGTATTAGTTTAATACAACATGACATATCAAATCATATTTAAAACAAATAAAAAACATTGAATGACGCCACAACCTATATTATTAGAAGTGATGATATTAAATACTTTAATACTTGTATTAAACATGTTATCAACATTTTTGTTAAAAAAAAATTAATCAACATATTTTGCATTAGGCTACTTCTAAGATCATAGATTATGCGGCTTATTTTCATGTCTTTGAAGTTACAACTATAATTTATTGTTTCATCTTTAAAAGCGCTCAATTGTATTGGCTATGAAATTCAATTTTCAGATATTCAAATATCTCCAATTTTTTGTTGTTCAATTAATATTTCTTCTTGCCAGAGCAAGGACTAGTCCAATTGCAACTCTTGTTATTCATTGGGCTTTGTACCATGCAGAAATTCACCTAAAACAAGGCTATTACTTGATAACTCAAGTAGTATTATCCTTATATGTAGAGTGTTAAACCGATAAACAAATAAAAGAGAATATATACTTAACAGAACATTCAAGATAAATAGAAAACAAAAATGATAGACACAAGATAACACAAGATTTATCCTGGGAAACCCTTTCGGGAAAAAAACCCAGCAAAATAACTTCTCTCTCTTATTGCATTAACTTAACCATTTACAATACAATAATATATTTCCAAGTTATGCTCTACCCTACTGCATGGGCTAAGAAAACAACCATATATGTTCCCCATAAATCATGGGTTTTGACACCATCCATATACACACATAAATAAAAAAACTACGTATCTATAATCTCCAACCCGTAGGAGAGGTGTAGAGGTATGCAAAATGTACAACATATTGTAACATTATTTATGTGCTTTTAACGTGAGATTACTAGAATATCACAATATAAATACTTGTAGAAACACTTCTTTGCAAATCTTGTCTGCATTTCAATATGCAGCAGCTAAAAGGTAGAACTTTGGCTGTCAGACATCCCTTCTACTGTTGCACCAGTATTGGTCTTGTGTACCAGATCTGATATGGTATTTGTTAAAGTAGACGTTGATTCTGCACTTCCCATTAGAATAGTTTTAAGACTCTCCAATGTCCTTCCCACATCTCTCATTGTTGGTCGTTCTTGTGGAGATTCATTTGCACAAAGTAGGCCAACATGTATGAATGAAATCAGACATCTATTTTGCTCCAGCAGGTTCACATTCCTCAACAACTTACTGTCAACAATGTCCATTAACCTATCTGGATAAGCTGACCGCACCCAATTTTGCATGTTCAGGTCTGCCACAAATATGGCGTCAGTCGGCCTCTTCCTTGTAACCATCTCTAACAACAAAATGCCGTAACTGTAAACATCCCCCTTTACAGAAACTCTCCCGCCAAATCCGTACTCTGCCATCAAATTGGCTATAATTAGTGATTTAATTTTTCTTTTGTTCCTCATAAGTTATATTGTAAAAGAAAAGGAAAATAATTCTAATTGTATAAAAGAAAATAAAAGTTTACCGGGGGCAATGTAGCCAATAGATCCTCTTAGGGAGAATGTTGTACTTGAGGAATCCATGAAGTTTGTAGATCTCGATATGCCAAAATCAGTTAGAAGGGCGGCCATATTGGCATCCAGAAGCACATTGCTCGGTTTTAAATCACAGTGTACAACTTGTACAGGACAATCATAATGCAGATATTCCATGCCATGGGCCACATCTATGGCAATGTTCAAACACTCACTCAGCCCCAATCTACAAACATCCTCTTCTTGGACGTTGTCAGGATACAAATATTTTTCTAAGCTCCCATTGGACGCAAACTGAAGAACCAATGCTTTGAAGTTTAGGTATGAACATGCACTGATGACTCTAATGAGATTGCGGTGTCGAATCCTCCCCAAGACTTTGCACTCTGTTTTAAAACTTTTCTGACCTTCTTCCTCGGGTGAATTGAGAACTTTGATGGCAACTACCTTCTCATCCCTTAAAGTCCCTTTATAGACTGATCCAAAGTTACCCACTCCAAGCAAATTTGCCTCATTAAATCCATTTGTTGCAGTGAAAAGATCCTGATATGTAAACTTTGGGTACCCCAGTCTTCTAAACATAATATTTGATAGATCAATGTGCTGTCTCAAAAATTTCTTCCTCCAAATTATTCCTAAGATTAAACAGCTTAGTACAAATGCAGCGACTCCACCTACTGATAGAATTACTTTTTTTAATAGTGAATGTTTTCCTTGTCCCTGTTTCTGACATGCAGGTAAAACATATTTGGTTGGACCACAGAGTCCAGGATTTCCTATCAATAATGTAGTCACAGTTTTATTGGGGAACAATCCCTCTTCTGGAATCATACCTGTCAAATTGTTGAAACCAAGATTAATGTATTGAATGACTTTTAGGTGTCTAAATGACATGGGTACTCCGCCTGATAGGAAATTGGAAGATAGATCAATACTGTACAGGTTTTGTAATTTGTAAAGACCATCTGGTATCGGACCTGCAAAAGCATTGTGAGAGAGATTAAGATATTCCAGTGCTATGCAGTTTTCTAGTACGCTTGGAATCTCTCCATCAAGCCAATTTTTAGACATGTCTATTGCTTGAGCACTTACAATCTTACTTATTTCTCCGGGTAGGGGCCCATGTAAGAAATTCCATGACAAATTTACATAGAATTGAATGTTTTGAAGACTGGCCATAACTTCTCCAGGTATTTCACCCATCAATTCATTGTGAGAGAAGTCAAGCAGTTCTAGATTGGGACATCCCCCTAAACTGGCAGGTATCTCTCCCGAGAAACGGTTGTGATGAAGAAACAACCTCCTTAACTGTTGCAGTCTACCCAGAGAATCCGGAATACTTCCAGTTAGCTTGTTCTGGCTCACATTTAACAATCCGAGACTTTGCAGCTCACCGATCTCATTTGGAATCTTTCCTTCCAGTCTATTATCACTCAAATCTAATCTTTCCAACTTCCGTAGTGTTTTAATTCCATTGGGAATGTGGCCTCTTAAAAGATTATGTCTCAATGTAAGGTGGGTTAAGTCGGTAAGACTAGTAATCTCCTGAGGTATTTGTCCGCTTATGTTATTATGTGATAACTCTAACACGGAGAGCTTGGAAGAAAGTTGGCCTATGGATGGAGGCAAAACACCAGTCAGATAATTATAGGACATTTTTATTTGTTCCAACTGGAGGCAATTTGTAAGAGCACTGAGAAAGGCCAATGAGCTTTTACTGCCACTAACAAGCTGATTATGGTGTAAGTTAATCCTTTCAACTAGAAGCAATTTACCCAACTCTGTGGGCACCAGTCCACTTAGCTGGTTGTTATCTAGATAAAGTATTTTGAGTTTGGAACAATTTCCAATGGAATTTGGTATTCTTCCTTTGATCTGATTTTCCCATAGAGAAAGGATTTGCAATTTAATGAGCTTGGTACCAAGTTCCCATGGAATTCGTCCACTTAGGTGGTTCCGGTACACTACTAAATTTAGAAGACTAGTACAGTTCAGGAGGGAAGTTGGGATTGGTCCAGTGACCTGGTTTTCATAAAGGTGGAGTTTTTGTAGCTGGGTGAGGCTGCCCAATTCAGAAGGAATGGGGCCAGACAAATGATTTGTATGAAGGGAGAGCGTTTTTAGTAGTTTGCTGAGCATGCCTAATTCAGGAGGAATGGGGCCTGTGAGATTATTTGTTGACAACTGCAAATCAACCAAGGCAGAGAGGTTTCCCATAGAGGAGGGGATGGTGCCAGACAAATGATTTGTATGAAGGTAAAGTGTTTGTAGCTGGGTGAGGCTGCCCAATTCAGGAGGAATGGGGCCTGTGAGATTATTTGTTGACAACTCCAAGTCAGTCAAGGCAGAGAGGTTTCCCATAGAGGAGGGGATGGTGCCTGACAACTCATTTTCATAGAGGTAGAGTGTCTGTAGCTGGGTGAGGCTGCCCAATTCAGGAGGAATGGGGCCTATGAGATTATTTGTATACAACTCCAAGTCAGTCAAGGCAGAGAGGTTTCCCATAGAGGAGGGGATGGTGCCTAACAACTCATTTTCATGGAGGTAGAGTGTCTGTAGCTGGGTGAGGCTGCCCAATTCAGGAGGAATGGGGCCTGTGAGATTATTTGTTGACAACTCCAAGTCAGTCAAGGCAGAGAGGTTTCCCATAGAGGAGGGGATGGTGCCTGACAACTCATTTTCATAGAGGTAGAGTGTCTGTAGCTGGGTGAGGCTGCCCAATTCAGGAGGAATGGGGCCTGTGAGATTATTTGTATACAACTCCAAGTCGATCAAGGCAAAGAGGTTTCCCATAGAGGAGGGGATGGTGCCTGACAACTCATTTTCATGGAGGTAGAGTGTCTGTAGCTGGGTGAGGCTGCCCAATTCAGGAGGAATGGGGCCTATGAGATTATTTGTTGACAACTCCAAGTCAGTCAAGGCAGAGAGGTTTCCCATAGAGGAGGGGATGGTCCCTGACAACTCATTTTCATAGAGGTAGAGTGTCTGTAGCTGGGTGAGGCTGCCCAATTCAGCAGGAATGGGGCCTGTGAGATTATTTGTTGACAACATCAAGTCAATCAAGACAGAGAGGTTTCCTATAAAGGAGGGGATGGTGCCAGACAAATGATTTATCATTAGAGGTAGAGTTTTTGTAGTTTGGTCAGGCATGCCCAATTCAGCAGGAATGGGGCCTGTGAGATTATTTATTCCCAACTCCAAGTCAGTCAAGGCAGAGAGGTTTCCCATAGAGGAGGGGATGGTGCCAGACAAATGATTTGTATGAAGGTAGAGCGTTTTTAGTTTGGTGAGCATGCCTAATTCAGGAGGAATGGGACCGGTGAGATTAGTCCTACCCAACCGCAAGTCTGTCAATGCAGAGAGGTTTCCAATTGAAGAGGGAAGAGTACCTGTGATGTAGTTATCTCCCAGGCTAAGGACCTCCAAATGTGATAAGAGATTGAGCTGAGGTGGAATATTCCCCCGCAGTCGGTTAGAAAGGAGATCGACTGACACAAGCGCCGACAGATTCCAAACAAAAGGAGAGATGACGCCCTCCAAACCCATGTCTGATAAATTTAGGCCAACAACTCTGCGCATATCAGAAGAGCAAGAGACGCCTCTCCAGTTGCAAAAAGAGATGTTGGGAAACCAATTCGCCAGTGCGTTGTTGGGATCATAAGTGATGGCAGCCTTGAGTGCCAAGAGCGAATGCTGGTCGGAAGTGGAAGCATTATTATTCGATACAGGAGCTGAGAATGAGAATGAGAATGAAATGAGCAGAATCACCAGCAGTGCTCGCAGCGCAAAATTTTCCATCTCTTGAAAACCCTGTGTTCTATAAACACAAAAATGATAATGTTATTAGAAAATTTAGAGATGGGATTTTAAAATATAAAAGCATACATACAGGTTTGTATATGAAGAAATAGTATCTTAGAATTTATGGCGAAGAAGAGAGCATAGTTTTCCATTACCGTATGCATATCATTCTAAAATGTGTATGAGAGGGCAATATGTACGAGTCGACTGCTGGAATTTGCAAAAGCTGTTATACTTACCTACTTAAAAGACTCTTTATTGAAGTCGTTTTCGATGTAACTAGCGGTTGCTCCACGAGGAGCAAGGCAACACCGAAACGGGGTTGTGGGCGAGAAATGTTGGTACTTTGAGGTATATGTAAGGGTGTGGGACTAAGTAGAATGGGTGTCGAGGTAGTTTCTTGTGGTGGGGAAACTTTGGAATTAGAGTCGTCACAGTGTTAAGAAATATGTGTGGTTTGGAAAAGTACTTGTAATATAAACTAGCAATTTCGCATGTGTACAATGCAATGTGAACGCCGAACTGGTATATGTTATTTGATTTAGAAGGATAGTTATTACTTTTGTAGTTGATGTTGATAAGGGGTGTGATTGATTTTGTAAGTGTAGGAATATAGATGAAGCATTACTTTTAAAGGTTTTTTCTCTACATTTCAAATTTGTTGCAAATTCGTGGATATACATTTGCATATATTATATCATGAGGAATAAAAAACATGTTTTATTGGTCTGTGTATATTTTGAGCAGTTTTGACTGCATGTAATTGCACTTCTATTTGAGTACTAACAAATTTAAAAATTGGTTACAAATTCCACTTCAATCCCCAACTACTGTCATTCTTGACTTCACAAAATTAATACAATAATCAACTACTATACCTTTTTTTGTTATATCAGTTTAATCCTCCAACTAGGTGGAAGTTCATCACAAGATTCATACTAAACCTACATTCATGTTTTTCCATGTCAACATGACCTAGGATCATGCAAGCAAAACATTTAAAGAGAACACAAACCCAATAAGCATATTATTCTTGTCATTTATCTGTAATTATATCTACAATTAAGTTTATCTTGGTCTAAACTACACACGATGCTCTCCGTCCAATGTAGCAAAAATTATATCAACATGAGCTTGCTTGATGTCATTTGATGAACCCATACCTGTAACCTAGCAACATAGGGTATGAAAGAACCCAATTATGCAGGTTCCACTTTTCAGTAAATGAATTACTGGTACTGTATTTTCCTAGTAAAGAATGAACTTGGTAGTGTATTTTCGTAGAAAAACAATGAACTTGGAAGTAGTGTGGCAGTCCCCATACACACACAGATTATCAAAGACTTTGATAGGTGTTACAAGTAGAGCGCTAATTAGCCCAAATGCGATGGCCAGTTTCTCACCATGATGCTAGAGAAGTTTCTTTCTGTTCTTAATACACATCATGTAGAACAAAGTTTGTGTTAGGTGCACACCCTGCTGCTTTAGTTTGCATCGGAAATCTCTCCAATGTTGCATATGTTCTCTATTTGTGGGTGTGATCTATCTTCACCATATAAAAATTTATAGTATTGTTGATTCAATCCACTTAGTCTTGGCTCCTTTCTAACTCCCATGTCTTTCATCATGTATTTTACTTTTCTTGCATCATTTCACCTGCCATCTAGAGCATTGATATTTGAGTAAAAATTACACATACACCAGGAAAAAGATCCATGTCTCAAGGTATAAGAGTCAAATAATTACTGGAAAGCTTTTATTTCGGTTAAAAGTTGCACATTTTCTAATTTTAACTACTCAAAACAAAGAATTATTTCTCATACCTTGAAGTATTTTTGCATGGATTTGGTTCATGTACTTGTTGTTTGCATTCTTCACAACAGAGAGAATGTATAAGAACACAAAAAAATTATAACCAAGCCTTTAAAGTTGTGGTTAGTTTTCTTCCTTTACTGTCACCAAGACCAAGACCCCTCACAAGAATCCAACTCGTCCTTGAAATGATGGAAATGATTGTTCTCAGAGATGAACTTGGTAGCAAGTATGAAATTCACCGCATGCTCAGAGATTCTTAATATTGTTGGTTGGTGTTCCATGCATGTTACTGATTAGACCAAATGCAATGCTCAACTTTACACTGTGATGGCAGAGATAAGTTTCCTTTGGCTCGTGCTCCATTAATGAAGAGGAAGTTTGTGTCAGGTACATACCCTGCTGCTTTAATTTGTTTCATTAATATCTCAAAGACTGTGTATATGTTGTGTGTTTTGTGGGTGTGATATATCCCCTTACTGTAAAACAATTTATTATATTGTTGACTTAATTCCATCTTAGTCCTGGCTCTTTCTTAAGTCCCCTATCTTTCATCATATTTCTTACTTTTCTTGAATCGTCCAACTTGCTGGCCGAAGCATAGATGTTTGAAAGCAAAACATATGTGCCAGAAGTGTGAGGTTCAAGCTCTATGATGCGTTCTTCTGCATGCTTACCCAATTCCAAGTTCCCATGGATTCTGCTGGCTGCGAGCAAGGCACGCCACACAACCGCATTGGATTCAACTCTCATTTCGTTAATGAAGTGTTCTGCTTCATCGAGACACCCAACACGACCAAGAAGATCAACAATACAGGCACAATGCTCTACTTTTGGTTCAATGCCATGATCTCTAATCATGGAATCAAAGTATTGACAACCTTCATCCACTAGACCAACATGGCTGCAAGTAGATAGAACTAATGACATAGGTGATGTGGTTTGGTTTCATTCCTTCTTCCTGCATTTGACCAAAAAGTTGGAGAGCTTCTTTCCCACGTCCATACTGAGCATATCCTGAAATCAGCACACTCCATGAAACTACATCTCGCTTCAGCATTCTACATTCTACCAAACAAAGTCCCTGCATCATCTATGCTTCCTCATTTTCCATACATGTCAATGAGAGCATTTCCTACAACTACAAGCAATGCATATCCAGTTTTGATATTGTGGGCATGGATTTTCCCGCCCTGTTCCCAAGCTGCTAAGATGGCAGATGCACTTAGGACAGTACATCGAGTCAACTAATCTGGCTTCACCCCTTTCCTAAGTACTTGGCAAAAGAGTCCAGGGCTTCTTTGCATACCCCATTCTGTATATATCCTGAGACCAATGTAATCCAGACACAATATCTGGTTTTGGAATTTTACTGAACCATTTTCCATGCATCTTCTACTTATCGGCATTTGGCATGCATATCAACAAGAGCACTTCCCACAGCTTAATTTAATTCAAGTTTACCCTTTATGACGTGATTATGGACTTGTTTTTTCATGTTCACGAAATTCTAGGTTGCTGCAAACTCCAAGAATACCAAGAAAGGTAAAATGGTTAGGCTTCATCCCTATCTCAAATACAGTTGGATAAACATATTAAGTTCCTCCTTCACATATTTTTGACTCAACTCAACATTTGTAGTCTGGAAAACACCTGCAATCATTACATTGTACGTTGCCACATTTCTCTCGGCATTTTGTGGAACGCTACGAGTGCATCCTCTATACCCTCACATTTAGCATACATGTCAACTATTTCAAACCCAACATAGACATCTAATTCAAATACAGTTTTAATGAAGTGAGCATGGACCACTTTTCCATGCTTATGAATTCCACCACCACCACATGCCTTGAGAATGCTACCAAATGTGAAAAATGAAGGCTTTAAACCAACTTGTTGCATTTGGCCAAATTGTTTCATGTCTCCTCATCATGTCAATTCTGGGCATATCCTATAATCAATGCATTCCAAGAAACTCTGTCACATTCAAAAGATTCATCAAACATGCCTTGAGCCTCATCTAACCTCCCACACTTCAGAAGCATGATATAAACCTCAATTCAGTATGCGTACAAGTAGGTTAAAACATTTATTGGTGGTTAAAAGATCAACTAGCTACCTATCAAACATTTTTTTGATATTTAAACACTGTTAATTTATATCTTGTTTTGCATAATATCTAGATATATTGATACAATTTGAACTCCTGCCTACCTAGCATCAAATTATGTATTGGCTGTAGAGTTGAGAATAATATCTACATAATCTGCAAGCTTTTCTGCCACATCTACTTGAATTCCAAGATTGTGCAATGAAACATCTCCGGCAACTGGAACAAGTTTTGACCATACAAACTCCTCATAATGATCTCCATAAATGTCTCTCAAACATCTGAATAACTCAGCTAACATATAATCTGGACACAAAACAACAAACAACAGTTATCTTGTTTAACAATTGTTATCAATATGTAATAAACTCACACATCTAACAATTTTTTCTATTTTTCTTTTACATTTTCCTGACATTGTGATCTATAAACTCGCACATCCAACAATTTTCACTGTTTTTAATTTACCAATATGTAATAAACTCACACATCCAACAATTTTTCTCTATTTTTCTTTTACATTGTGATCTATAACAGAATATAACTTACTTCCTTGTTCAGCTTGTGCAATGCAGCCTCTGAATCATTAACCTTGATAACCAAGAACAATTTTCCAACTTGTGGCTGAGTCCTAAGTATTTTCTCAATAACAACTGCATTTTACCAATTCCAAGTTTAGATATTAAAATCTGGACAAAATCTGGAAACAAACCCATTTTGGTGTATGGAAACAAACCCATTTTCAGAGAAAAAAACATCCATGCAATATTCCAACATTAGAAACTACTTTATCTTCCATGGAGAACAACAAAAACAAAACAAATCTGGAATAGATAAAACCATTCCTTATTGTCTTAATTAATGAAATTGTTTAGTCATTCATGTACATGTTCCTTTACCGTAGTCCAGTGCATTTGATACAAAGACCTGCGACTGATCCCGGTTCTAATGATGTGGGTGTGAATCTGTTTTCCCTGTGCCAAATCACCAAGTTTTGCACATGCACTCAACATGCTAGCAAAGGTGAAGTGGTCCACCTTCATGCCCAGCTTATGCATCTGCGAAAATTCTCCTTGAACATCCTTATGATGTCCATGTTGGGCATATCCTGAAATCAATGAATTCCATGAAATTATATCTGGTTTAGGCATTTTGTCAAACAGTTGGCGTGCATCATCCAAACTACCACATTTCGCATACATATTGACAAGATTAGTGCGGACAAAAACACAAGGCCTAAATCCAGTTTTGATCACATGTGTGGGTATGAATTTTCTTACCTTCTTCTAGTGCTTTCAATTTGATACAGCCTTGTAATAGAGAAGTATATGTATTGCAATATGAAAGTAGGCCATTTTCTGTACAAATTACAAACCTGTTCACTAATGAAAGAGTAGCCATTTTGGCATTGTGCATTCTCTATTGAAGCTTCTTCTAAATAATCTTCACTCCTTCCACAACTACTGTGATACCCAAGAGAACATTGGGTTTTAGTCACACACATGTAAATTCTCACAAACACTTGTGGACATTTGACTTTCTAAAACTGCTACTGCATATTTCACAAGAGCGGTGAGATTCAAATTATCCATCGTTGAACCTGTATGTGCCATTGCCATGGAGGAAATAAAAACCATCTATTGAACGAATATACGTATGTATACATGCAAATTGGTGTTTTCTATGTAAGAACGTCCTTTCAAAAAAATTCGTATTTCCTTGCTTCAAGTCTATGTAGAAAATTTACAACAGATAGCAAAAACCATCTTCCATAAGTGCGAAAAACAAGCAGACCTTGGGGTGGGTTTTGACTTTGTGGTACGAAGATGGGATGGAGTATGAAAAACCCCATCCACGCCATTCATTGTTTCATCAAAGTTTCCTTCTTCTAGAAGGTTTGCTTTCATTATTTTTAGTCTCTCTCCTTTCCGCCAGGCATCTCCCATCGATACCCAATCTTCTCCATAATATCTAATTACAACAAAATACGTCTCCACACTGTTGTCTGCCATTTCTCATGGCCAAATTAACAGTGCTAAATATACCGCGGCATGCAAGTGCTAAAAAAAGGAAAGCTAAAAACAGAACTGCTACAAACAGCTCCAAAATAACCAAAAACGTCAAAACGCCTGTCTAAAATGTCAAAAGACCGGCAAAATTAATCCCTTGAGTAAAACATCAAAAAGGCCGTCAAATTTAACATCACTGCAGAAATGTCCGAAGGTCCTTTACCATAGGGGGAACGCCTTTGGCGTGATGAGGGAAACTTTTTGTTACTCTAAATGTGTGTTATTTATTGTATTCCTAATATTTAAAAAATTAAATGTGATTATTTATTGTAACCAGATATTTGTAATGACCAAAATATGTTTGATTGTTCTCGTAGCTAAGTAAATAACCAGATTCTCTAAAAATGGTGTACGCTATGTGGGCGGGTACACTCATATGCCACTTACAAAGTGTGCAATCTTGTTTGAAATGGGGTATATTAAATTGATGCTGAGTAGTAGTTGTGTGCAAATATGTGGTATGTCATGCAAATATATTTTTCCTGGGAATGCTGGATATATTTACACGTTTAAGGCGTTCCATAGTTTTCTATTACCGTATGCATATCATTCTAAATATCCAAGAAAATGTGTATGAGAGGGCAATATGTACGAGTCGACTGCTGGAATTTGCAAAAGGTGTTATACTTACTTACTTAAAAGACTCTTTATTGAAGTCATTTTTGAGGTAACTAGCGGTTGTGGGTGAGTAATGTTGGTAGGGGAAAGGAGACAATGACCGCGAATGGCCCAATGACCGTGAGTAGTTATGTGAAACAAAGTACCAATAGTTGTTTGGATTAAAGTTAAAAATGAAATAAAAACTAGCCAATAAAGTAAGTCACATCAAGTCACATCAATAAATGAACCAATGAAATGATGACACATAAACAACCCATAAAAGGTAATTTTATTCTCAACTAATGGGTTGCCTTAAATTCCTTTGTATTCAAAAGTACTTATTTTAAATCCCTTAAAAATATATTCTTCACATACTCAAATTTTTTGAAAGAAAATCTCTATATTGAAAAAATCATGCTCTCCAAAAGGGTTTTTTTTTTTTAATTTTTATGATTGTTAAGTGGCTCTAACAACCTCCCGCATTATGATTCACGATAACTGGCTCTTTCCTCCTACATTGAGGTATATGTAAGGGTGTGGGACTAAATCCTCCAAGACATACAAGTAGAATGGGTGTCGAGGTAGTTTCTTGTGGTGGGGAAACTTTGGAATTAGAGTCATCACACTGTTAAGAAATATGTGTGGTTTGGAAAAGTACTTGTAATATAAATGAGGGCAAATTTTTGTTACTCTAAATGTGTGTTATTTAATGTATTCCTAATATTTGGAAAATTAAATGTGATTATTTATTGTAATCAGATATTTGTAACGACCAAAATATGTTTGATTGTTCTCGTAGCTAAGTAAATAACCAGATTCTCTAAAAACAATGTACGCTACGTGGGCGGGTACATTCATATGCCACTTACAAAGTGTACAATCTTGTTTGAAATGGGGTATATTAAATTGAAGTTGAGTAGTAGTTGTGTGCAAATATGTGGTATGTCATGCAAATATTTTTTACTTGGGAATGCTGGATATGTTTACACGTTTATAGTAATGTGCATAGAATGTTCTTTTGAGTTTGAATAGGTGTTGTATGCAACGACTAACACTGTCAAAACACGAAGCTATATTATAGAAACTACATTTTTGGAAATTGAATTTCTAATATTGAGTAGCATATTTCTAAAAATGAGCTGAGTAGGGGTAGTGTCGTGTTGCCAGAAGTTGGTGGTTAGCATGACTAATGTTGTGAATTGTAACCATAACATGTGTCTGTATGTGCTTGATACGTACAACATAGCATATTTAATTAGCGGTAGTTGTACCAGGTCATTAATGAGTATGACCGAACGGTCCCCAAATGGCATGCACTTACAACTAGGGAGTGTCTCCTCTAGGTGCATATGCATATGGCTTAGCAGTTTTGGACCAACAAAGCTTATCTCATCAATCACAATGTATTCCACGTTGTGCATTTCCTCTTGAAAAGAAGCAAGTGTTGGGTCATAGAGGGCTATAACCTCTGATATGGGGATGTGAAGAGCGAAATGTATAGTGGTGGCACTAATGTTAAATGTTGATATACCCATGGGAGCTAGAAGAAGTAGGCGGCGTGCATGTGTTGGGAAACATGTGGAGTGCAGTTGTAATTTTCCGTATTAGGTATGATTTCCCTATACCAAATATGTCATGGATTATCATGTAAAGGGGTGCCATGTTGGGTGTGGCAGATGCATGTGTGATGATTATTTAGAGTTATCGATTCTGATCATCTGATAAACTATAAGTAGTTGTAATAGGGGGTTCCATAGTTGCAACAATTGCATTTTTAATATGGGAAAATTTTATGAAAGTGGGGTCCGCTTCCTATAGTGTGTTTCCCGCCTCAGTTTGTGGCCAACTGTGACTCTGATCATGTTGCGATTACCAAGTAGTTCTAGGTCACTGATGGTGAGGACCACTGTTGGGTGTAGGCATGAGAATAATTTCCATTCCACCATTTCTTGTAGGTCTATTTATGGCATGTTTGTTATAGAGCTAGCTGTATCAGAGCTATAGGTAGTAGTTAGAGTTGCACGTTCTAGATGCCAAGGGTGATATGTCGGTAGGAATAGATCCCAATCATGGGTTAGGGTTTCAGTGTATGTGCATATGTTAGTTGGACTATTCTCGAATGGTTTGTTTAGTAAGAGATCTATGAAGCGGAAGGCCTTATATGTTGGTGACCCAATAGTGGGGGACAATGTAGTGCGGGGAAACACTCTAACAATTGTTTATAGCTTTGTTTCCATTGATTCTGTGTCCGGTGTTTATTGTATGACTAGAATGGTGCACATTCTATCAAGTTGTGGGCTTCTAAGTAGATGGATCTTTTCATGTGCACATCAATAAAGGTTGATAGTACTCCTCGTAGTTCATGGCACAATATCCTCATGTAGATTTTCTAATCGATAGAGAGAGTTATAAACATACGACTACATACTGAGAGCAGTAGTTTCAGTAGCATGTGGTACATTTCTTGTGCACCAATATCATGGTCACATTTTGTTTCAAAAGTATCTTGTTATATGGAGTCTTCATAGTGCTTTCACGGGTGGTGGTATCTGGTAGCCGTACTCCCATTTGATGGTATGTTTTTTAGTTTTACTCTGCTTTACTCTGTATCTAGCTATATATTCCATAACTACATGCTGGGAAACAACTGGTTAGAAATCAATATTTTCTCACCATGTGGTTAGCGTGGATCGGTTGTGTGTTTTTAACCTGTCATCATTACGACCTGGAGTATACACTGGTTCCCCATGTATGTTTTGGCACAATGTGGAGATGTTTTGAATAGGCCAAGGGCATTTATACCAGCATTGTATTTAGGTTCCTTTCTTGTGTAGGCATGTAGATGTTGTTATGAATAAAACTTAGCTTAATTTATCATTAGTTGATATTTGAATAAATGTAATAACTTAAAGTATTTAATTAAAATACTTTAAACTTATGCCAATTGGTATTAGTTGCCCTTAGTTTTTAGTTAACTAAGTGATAGTGTTCCCATCCCTATGTTTGTGGGATCATGTTCCATCTTGCATATTTTTTTCCCAGAAGATTTCCATGAGGGGCAATAAGGGCAGTTAGGGCCAATATGTTATTTCTGCATATTTGCTTGGATTAGGTTATTTGCTTCCATATATTGTGGATGAGATAGAAAGCGTCCAATATCTATAAATATTGCAGCTCTCTCATTTGTTTGTAATGTTTGATTTCATATTAATAAAAATTATGCAATATGCAAGCATCGTCTTGTTTTCTGGACTTAAATCTGGTTTTCCAGACAAGATTTTGTATTAGAGCAATATTTTGATCTAGAGAGAGTGTAGGAATTTTTAGGGAAGTTTAGAGAGATCTGGAGAAATTACAGAGCTAGGAGGAGCCATAGATGCCCCCAGCCATTTCACAGCCCCTACCTGAATCCCCACCTCGGTTCCATAGTTGATTCGCAGTTACACGGACACCTCGAGTGCAATCACAGGCCCTTGCAAAACATGGACTGTAACTCTCTTGTAAAAGGTGACATTGTCTCATTCTTTGTTGTTGTGTTTTTTTTTAAATTACCTATACGTGTAATTTTTTTAAAATTGGAAGCATTTTTAATCTATATATATATAACTATATATATATATATATATATATATATATATAATATATACTATATATTATATATATCTACACATATTTTTGTATTGTGGGGACCCAAGCTTTTCAATCTCCCCACATAACTTCTACTTCCTTTTCTTTGTGATTTGTCTTTTCATATATCTGGTAAGAGAATTCTATATGCTCTGTGAGAAGAATCTATGTCCAAAGCGACAACTCGAAGTCTCCAATCAACCTGTATATTGCATTCACAGTTCAAGAGCATTCAAGAGAAGAAGAAGACGTTCCTGCAAAGAAACAGAAAACAAATTCAATGTAGAGGAAGCAATAAATTCAATGTTGCCTGCAAAATATATTTGGCGTCCAAAACTGCGGCCTATTAATATACCTGTGTGAAGCCAAAAGTAAGGAGGAAATCAATAAATTAAAAAAGGCGTGTCAAGGGTTGTTATAACGCTTAGGCAAAATGCAGTTGAATTGCAGTTGTGCCCTAAAACGCACTACGCATGCATATAATCCCTTATCTGTGTTTGGTTTTAAAAAAAATTGCTTCTAAAAAAAATTCCATTTTTTGGACGTTGTGAAAAAAACTAGAATTATAAAAAAAATTCCATTTTTGGAAAAGGGCCCGGAAAGATATTGAAATCAAAAGTTAAAAACGTCATAACTTTCAACTGGTACCTAATATTGAGGTGCCTTTTTTTGAAAGTGTGTTTTTGCGAGCTCTACGTCTTGGTCCACAATTTTAAAATGATTTCTTTTGTAAAACATTGCACAAATTAGAGATTATTTGTATTTAAAAAGATGCCAAAGAGCCCCAAAAAAATTTAAATATATATTATCAATTGGACCAAGAGAGCCATTTTTATTTTTGAAAATCGGCCACAGAGCAAAAGTTGCACTAGGACCAATAGTGCCCCGAAATTCATTGTAAATTGCCGAAAAACAACATGCCCAAAATAAACTAAATTTTTTTTTTTTTGGGGGGGGGATGTGTATGCTTTCAGGGGAGAAATTTTTCAATTCTTCTTCTTTCATTATTCTAGTTTTCACAATGGCCGAAATTACAAAACCAAAATTATTTTTGCCAGATTCTCAACTTTTGCGTTTTGATAATTATCCAGCATGGAAAACAAAAATTCAAGCACAACTTGATTTTTAAAATATATGGTCCGTTATTTATGGTACATTAACAAGATATGCAACAGATGTTACACAAAAAGCTACATTTGATTGTGCAAATAAAAAAGCAAAATTAATAATACTTGTTTAGTGTTTCAGATGAGGTACAACCTCATATTCGTGAGACCATACCAACAAAGTAATCTTGGGAAAATTTGAAAACAATATATGAGTCCAAAAATAAGAACACAATACTTCATTTCCAGAGTCACACTATTATACTTGAAAATGCAACCAACTGAAAAAATTTGAAATGTTTTTTTAGAAGAGTAGACACTATCACTTTAAGCTTTGGAAGAAGAAGTAACTGACACATCACTCGTGCCTATAGTATTGAGAGCTCTTCCTCCTTCTTATAGGATTTTTGTGACCCATGTTAAACATAACTGGTCAAAACCAACAACTTTTGAAGAGTTAGTGAATATGCTACAACAAGAGAAAGCTATTCACTAAACTACTGAAGACTGAAGAGCAGACACTTGCTTCTAATTAAAAAAGGAAAAAATAGGCTAAGTCAAGTAAACAACCTCAGAAGCAAGGTAATACTCAAAAAGGCCAAAAAGGGCAAAAAAAAAATGTCTTATTTGTGGTCGAAAAAGGACATGAGTTAAACAATTGTTGGTACAACACATTCCAACAAGGATCATCAAGTGGTAAAAAGATTAGTTACCAACAAACAAAATTTGGTCAACGATAAAGTAAACATGGAAAAAAAAATCAAAAGTGGAAGAAGAAACCAACTCAACAAGGAAATGTAGCTAAACATGAAGATCAATTTGATGATGATGACTTCCTATATTTTGCACAGGTCAAATGAAGTATCCAAATCTATAAATCAAATTTCGCAAGTCGACTCGGGTGCAAACTCGACACATGATGGGAAAGAAAGATTGGTTCTTCATAATGAGTAAAATACCCACCAGAAATCATGTCTCTTTGGGTGATGATACATCTTACAGTGTCCGAAGGAATTGTGTTCCATTTACACTACCACTTGGGAAACATAATTGTAAAATTACAGATGTTTTTTTTATGTCCCTAGTTTAACCAAAAAATCTATGCTATCCATGAGTCAATTATTAGATCACAATCTCAAAATTGAATTTTATTGTAAAGGCAGTAAAAATATGTGCCTAATTCGAGATAAGTCATGAAACCTCCAAAATTGTTGTAAAAGCTTCAAATGTGGGTAGAATGTTTTAGTTGGATTTTGTTCAACAAAATGATCAAGCACTTGTAACCAGGGATACATAATCAGATCAACTAATGGCATCGAAGGCTTGGACATGTGATTTTTGGCTATCTTGACACACTTCGTCGATACAACATGGTAATGGAATTACCACCTCTAAAAAAAGGGTACAGATATAAAATGTCAGCATTGGTTTGGCAGGAAAACAACATAGAGCACCATTCACACATAGTACATTTCAGGATAAAGAAAAACTTGACTTGGTGTATAACGATATGTGCGGACCAATGAGACCTAGCCACTCTGGGTTTCAATATTTCAATTTCTTTGTTGATGGTTTTTCAAGAAACATGTGGATATATTTTCTTGCTACAAAATACCCAAGCTTTTAAAACTTTCAAGAAGTTCAAAGCCCTTTTTGAAACAGAGTCTGGTAGGAAAATAAAAACACTCAGCTCAAATCAAGAGGGAGAATACACCAACAATGATTTCAGTGATTTTTTGGAAACACATGGAATTCATCATTAAATGGTTCCTACTCACACACACTGCAACAAAATGGCACTAGTTTTGAGACTTTTCTAATTCTTATTTCATGTTTTGGGCCTGCCTTTAGTGTCACTAAGTGTCAAAATTCAAACAAAGGAGTCATTATATACACACAACATACTAACTACTCTAAAGGAACAATTATGCTATTATTTTCTATCTACTACTTGGGTAAAAGAAACACTTAAGGACTACATTATTCACTGCATAGGAAGGGAAATTTCTTAACTCCATCACACACATTTATCTTGGGGGAAAAGTAGGTATATCTTGCTATCTTGGTGTGACTGTAAATAGGGAAACCTATCTTCAAAGGACACGATTCTATCAAACAGACACCAAAACCACATTGGTTTGAAATATAGTGCAACACTCAATGATAATCACATTGGGGTGACCACTGATATCAGTCTGACTTAAGCATACACATATTTTAGTTCTATCTAATATGTGTTTGAACCTCATGAAAGTAATTAGGGTTTGTTTTGCAAGTACATGTGCGACATGAAAACCCTACAGTGAAGTGAATGCAACATAGAGAAAAGTAAAGGTGACACGATCAAACCATGAAGGGAGTAGATTTGTAGTCACTTCTAGGAAAATAGTGCTTAATACAACTCTATGCTCTATCACCCGAGGCGGTACTAATCCCCCTTCTGAGTGATACCTTCCAGTATTATTTCATATTACTATCCTCCACATGAAGCATATATAATCTAGATCCATCTTGGTCCATCGTTATTCTAGCTTAGATTTGGCACAAAAAAGACAAGTTATTAGCTTAGTCACTGTTATGATCTTGTTAGTTGTACTTTATTTCCATTGCAGTGTTGTATCTTATATGCTTGTGATATATATTTTATCGATCTCATTTTCACTTATTTAGATTTATTTTTTTAAAATCATGTATGTGAAGGACATGTGAGGTGGATTCATTAGCTAGGAAATATCCTAGCATGTTCATTCATATTGAGGTAATTGAAATTGATAAAATAAAAGTCAATATAACGGTAGACATTAGGGGGTGAAAGGTTCTAGTTTATTAATATTTTTAATTAGGTATTGAGGATAGGTGAGAGAGGTGGACCAAAAGAGAGGTAGGGTTAATTTTAATATAAAACTAAAAAATTTGAACCCTCATTTTCAAACTAAATCCTCAAGTTTGCAATAGGAGTATGGTAATAAAATAAAATTATAATATCTCTTTAAATAAGAAAATCTTCAATTAGGAGCTTCCTAACCAAGAAATAGTTAGATAGTAGAAAAACTAGGATTGATAATGTTTTTCAACACAAATGATATTATTTCACCATCTTAATTATTTAAATAATTATTGATAAATGATTAAATCTTTACATTAAGTTAATTGGTATTGATTGGCTTCAAACCCTCTTTATAGAGTAAAGGCGTATTAATAAAATTATAATTGAGTGGGAAACATGATATAATTTTTTTTTGATATATCAGGGTAGAAATAAAAAGGGGTAAATAAAATTGTAATAGAAAAATGGGTAAGGTACATGGAAAAAAATATGGGGTATTTGTATTCTAATAATATAATGTGGAGGGTGTATTATAAATTGAATAATTAGAGATAAAAACGATATATTATAAGTATTTTTTATTACCCTTTGAATGAACGTTTTTATACCATACTTTTACTAAGTGAACCCCCCATTAGGAGATGGTTACATTTATAATAACTACTAAGTATCTCAATTGGGTAGCTGTTAATCTGTTGGACACGACGAAGACATGAATGGAAAGTTAGAAATAAGAAGGTGGAAATTAAATACCTACATGTCCAACACCTATTCCAAAACTCATATTGTTCCTACCAAAACAATATATGTCATCTTTGCTCCACTTTATCATCTCATCTCACTCATATTATTCACGTCAATGTTATTTCTTATTTAAAGGTCTAAAATAAGAAATGGGGAAACTATAATAGGTTCCATGTTAGAAACCAAACACCAATGTTTTGTTATTATAGAATTTTTTAGCCCTCCTTTTCAATTTTAAGCTCAAGTAGTTATAGAAAAATAGGTAACGCACTGAAAAAAATATTGACAATTGATCCCTCTCTAATAGTTGTTTCATATGATTGGAAACAAAATATAAATCCATACAATTTGTTAGGTTAGTGAGAGCAAATTTCTATCTAATTTACTAGAAGTAATTTTTTACTAGTATTAAAACCAGAAAAGATATTGTTTAATGTCTTAATTCTTGTATTCCTAAATACACATTCACCCTATATAAATTATACTTACACATTCAATGCTATGAATTAGGGAAAGGTACTAGTGTGGAATATTGAGAAAAAAATACAAATAAAAACGTATTCCTTCTTCTAAAACATTTCCACCTGTATTCACTTATGATAAAAATGTTGGCACTTGTCAACCTGTAATGGATTTGAAAATGTAGTCCTCCTGTTAAAAACATTGCCCTCTTGTGAACCTATGATGGATTCAAATCTAGCTGTGTAATTCATGACCATGGAATTCGTGATGAAAAGAATCTATCCGTCTAATTTTCAGCCAACTCCATAGCCATCAGATGTTGGTTGTGATATGGTTGTGGAAACCTTTGTCAGAAGCATTTCTATCTTGCATTATAAGATGACATGAAAAAGGCCTTCTTCATTAATATTATAAATCTAGATTGAATAACATATATGTTTTGTACTCTATTTTGTTCCATATTTAATGATAGAAGTGGATACATAAGTAAAACATAATTACATCGAAGGCATTGTTATTTGAAGAATATTTTTTCTGATAACTATTTGTATTCCGACATAACATTTTTGGTAATAACAAATGAAATGAAACTTGAGTAAATAGTTTTCAAGACAAGAGGGCATGCATGTGTTTCAAGCGTTGTGATATTTTTTGTCTCAATATTCAACGATCCAGCTCCATTGCTTTCACTTCTGCTTACACCATGAGAAAAAATGGATGGCATGATTTCTCAGAGATGACCTAACTTGGGATCCAATCCATACTATTTATCGAGAAATTTTCTATTTGACTAAGTTTACACCCTTATACCATAAAGTAAGGACAGTGAGACATCATTTCCTATCCTTATCCTTTTTATGGGGGTTTCCTATGACTAGGAGGCAAGGTAACAATTGGTTTGTTTCCATCTGCAGCGATGGAAACCTCTTTTGAGGAGGTGTCATGATAAAGAGAAAAGTTGGCCACTTTTCCAATACTATTCCTCTAGTGTCATGATGCTTCAATCCTTAAGAGTATTCACATTGGTTTAGGAATTGATCACTCATGATCCCTCCTTCCATTTGCAAGGTTCATTTTTTTACAAAAAATTCTAATAACATGTTTGTATCCAACTACACCTTTGTGACAATACATTCATCCATCATGGATCATAACAATGATCCATGGATTTGTGTTGTGATTCTTACTTCCAGCATGCCTTAACTACAACTTCTTTGGCCCTTTAAAGGTGTGTTATTCTTATGTTCTATTATACTATTGAATTTCATCCAAATAGCATAAAGTGGGGCCAAATGTAGACACAAAATTATGCACTTATTACTATTAAATTATGTCTCTAGTATTTTGTTATATGCATGGATTCCTAAGTGTGAAAATTAAACATTAGTGACACATCTCCTACTCATATTGCTTTCAATTGATTTTGATTGTGACATTGTCTTATAATTCCTGGATTTATGCTTTCTAATTGTGGTCACAGGGATCCCTTTCCCCCACATATGGTCTAGTTTATGTTTCATGTCATTGGCAAAATAGTTCACAATAAGGACATTAATGCCTGAGTGCTAATGACCCTTCTTGGCACTTTTTCCCAAACCTTGCTTATTTTTCAAATTACCACTTGGTGCCTAATTGTGGGTCTTGTCTAATTGTTATTTCATATTTTGGGTTGGCCTTTGGTGTCACTAAGTTTCAAAATTCAAACAAAAAGATTTGTATATATATACACCACTACTAACTACTCTAAGGGGAAATTGGGCTATTTGTAGTGCCCACTTCCCTTCGACACCTTTTTTATTATTGATTTCGATATTGTCGACTACACTTATGGATATACTATAGATTTTGATTTAGTATGATGTTAGATGTTAGAGATACTGGACTGTTGTTGATTCGATTCATATATGATGCATGTGGACCATTAGAGACATTTGATATTGATGTTGATATACTGTGGTCATGGTTATTTATATATATTTCTGACATGTGATATATTTAGTCATATTGAGTAGACCTTTGATAATTGGATTAATGTTGTGATCATTTTGGCATGGATGAAATGTGGAATAGAAGTGTTGCTAGAAGTAAAAAAAATGATATCGTATTTGCCTAGATGATATTTGATTCGTATATAGATGATCTTAGATTTATATTGTATATTTTATCATAGATATTTTTAATGTGGCCACAAGGTAGAAGAGGGTATTTACATGTTTTTTAGGTTAAATTATTCACAACAAACATTAGGGGGGATTCGAGACCAACCACATTGGAATTCTAGGTGAATTCAACAAGGGTCACCATGGCAACATGTAATTGTGTGTGTTAGAATTTTTGGTTAAGGGAAAATTGTGACCAAGGGGCCATGTGTTGTCTTTTATTATTAGTTCCTTTTTTATTAATGTTAGTATGTGTTTCTTTTAGTAATGTAATTTACTTGTTTTAATTATTTAGATTTTGATGTATGTTTTACCCCCTTTATTATTAATGGGTTGTAGTGTCCTAATTAAGCTAATTGAACCTTGTCCTAAAATAATTAAAGATGTGACCATAAGGAGTTCATTTATTAGACTTGATTTGCTCTTGGTTTTTGTGTTGTGTGTCGAATGCTTGAGATCTTGAGTGTGGTACACTCTACCCTTCATGGGAAACTCGAATTTGGCCTTAGAGGCCAAATTTGGAAGCTTGTGGGACAAGTTAAACTTGTCCCACACCTCTTAAATCACTATGAAAACCCTACCTATGGGTTGGGGGGTCAAAATTAGACCCTATTAGGTGTTTTGGGAAGATAAAAAGGTGAAATGTTTAATTGCACTTTCTTTCAAGTAATTATTTTTTTCCTTAGGGGGTGTGGGCTTAGATGGTGTGTGTAAGTAACTTGTCATTCCTTCAACCACTTATTAATAGTGCATTGGAATATGAGGTTGACTAGGGTGATGTGGAGTGGAGAGGAAATGAGGTGGCATCCTACTTGGAGCCACATCATCCTCCTCTCTCCTTTTTCTATTTATTGAAATCATTTTGCTTGTTTGGGGGTTACTTCATTATTTTGTGCTCTTGTATTTTTGGAGAGTTAGAGGATTTTTGGAGAGCTTGTGGATTGTTGGAGCTTGTGGATGCTTGCTTTGGTTTTGAGGATCTTGGAGACTTACTCTTGGAACAAGCTCTACCATGGAAAGGTAGGAGCTTTCCCTTGTTTATGTTATGCTTATTTTTGTGTTTATATGCTTGTGTTGAGTATTGTCTTCTTTGGAATGCTTGTTGGATGTGGGTAGATTGCCTAAGTTTGGAGTAGGAGGAGTCTATGGGGAGATTTCATGTATGGAGGCATAAGAGTTTACTCTTTTTGTGGAGGGAGTTTGGGTTGGATGCCCCACCTTGTACAAGGAATGCTTGCATTTCCTTCTTGGTTCTTTTATGTGGGAGGCATAAGAGATTGGGGGGAGGCATAAGAGTATTTGGGAGGTATAAGGGGTACTTGAGGGAGGCATAAGAGTAGGTAGGGGATTTGAGATATGCATTGGAGGCTTTAAGGTGGGCATCCATTCCCATTGGGAGGCATAAGTGGCCTCCCCATAGGTCTTGCTCCTTTGGCTTTCATTTTAAGCCTTGTTTTTGGTTGTTTTGTTATTCTTCCTTCTTGTTTTGTTGTTGTTTTGAGTGTGGTTGAAATGGTTGTAAAATACTTGTGTGTGTTGTGGAAGCTTGTTGTTGCCATGAGTTGGAATCATCTCCCATTGTAATGTGGTTGGGGCTCGGGGGCCAATGGAGAGGATGGCTTCTCCTCTTCATTGGATATCTTGGTTGGGTGGAGAGCGTTGCCTCTCCCCCTACTTTTTTGTGAATCAAGAAAATTCTTGGAGGAGCTATCTTGTTGGTGTTTGAAGCTTGGAGCCTTGTTGGAAACCTTGTGAAAATTCCCACTTAGAGTGGAAGAACTTGTAATATTGTATTCTATTTTAACTTGCATTATTGTATGATCTTTCCCACTTCGAGTGGAGGACATTGTATTGAGCTTGTAAAGAAATGTTGTATTCAAATAGTTATTTTTTGATATTGTATTGCATGTGGAAAGAAACAATTAAGAAAAGAAAGAAGAAAGAATGGTAGTGTAGAGTTAGTTTTGCAAATAGAAAAGAAAGTAATTCTCCTTGTTGAAATCTTGGTTGTATTGTGAGAAAAGTAGTTCTTTGTGTTAAAATATTTAAGCTATATCAATGGAAAAGAAAGTTCACTTTCATTGTGAAGTTGTTTTATTGTAAATGTGAAATAAGAAATATAGAAGTTGTAGATGTTGAAAATGTATACATAGTAAAATTTGAATGGAAAATAAAGTTGTTATAGTTGTTTTGAACATACGTATGTTTTAGTAAAAAAAATGAGAACAAGTTTGAAGTTTATTGTGTTTGGAAATATTGATTTTTGTATTAGGAAATAACAATGTGAAACTAGATATAAATCATGTAATTTTTCTCTTGGAATTCAAAGAAAGTTAGTTGAACATAATGGAATAGATCTTGTAGTTTTTTATTGATATTATTGGATTTCAAAAATTTTTAAATGAGTAATTTTAATCAAGAAATGATCAAATGGAAAGAAATCACGAAACTGGAAACTTTAAGAGCATAAAACCAAGTTCAGAATGTATTTTATAACTTTGTAGTAAAATTTAGTTTTGTGAAAATTCCAGATTTAAGGTTCTGTTTTTCAGAAACATGACCGCCGCCCTATGCAGAGCGGCGGTCCCGTAACCCCTGCTCAGGCTAAGGTGGCGGTCTCAAAACTGATGATCAGTAGGGCGGCGGTCTGTGGTTTGTCACCCAGGTAGGGTGGCGGTCCCAGGACCGCCGGTCTGCTCTGGGCAGGTGGTTCTGTCACTTACGATAGAACTCTTTGGATCCACGCCTGTGCATAAATTTTAACTGGTTTATATCCAATTTATAAGTTGTAAAATTCATCTAATAACTTACAACAAGCAAAAAATGAGTAAAACCCTTGGATTTGGCCAATAAAAACCTTTAACTGGTGGATTAAAACTATTTCTTTTTCATTTATAACAATCGGGGTAGGGTTTTCCCCAAATTTGAAAACCCAAATACAAATGGTTTAGAGTAAAAATAGATTGGGGAAAGAGATCCCTCCCAATCCTTGAATGAAAATGGAAACAACATTAAACCTTCAATCTAAACCTTCTAAGCTTGGTCCTTGTAGAGTCCTCCATGATTTCTCCCCTCTTGCTCCCATGGCCTTCCTCTTCTCCAACCTGTATTTTTTTTAACAAAAGAAAACAAAACCAAATGAGGATAAATGAACACAAGGAAAGGCTTCAATAAAAACTCATAAGGATTTTTAGGGTTAGTTTGGAACCCTAGGATCTTGTGGTCAAAATTGATTTGATCTAAGGGTGGAGGTTTCACCCTACTTTTGTTAGGGTGGGAATGTATATTTTAAATGTTTAAATTAAATCCTTAAGAGTATGTGTAATTGGGGAGTGGGGCCATTTAAATTGCCTTAGAGTGTTAAACCTTTATTAGCCCTTAGTATGCCTTAGGAAATTGATAAAGAGGGATATAAGATATTAGGATAATGAAACTAATTTAATTAAGCATGAAGGTTAGTCATATCTTGGATCAAATATTAACTAAAGAAGAGAAAACAATTAACCAAGTAAATTAATCCTATGGCACCCTTCCTAGTTGGCTAATTAATTAATGGAACTTAGAAGATAAAGCGTTTGATAATAAGGTAATCTTCTATCTAGGCCTGGTTCTATCAATCTTAAAATTTGAGTTTCGTGATGTAAATTATTTTAATGAACTCTAAGGGTCAAACACCCTTGTAACCTTCTTATAACTTAAACAAAAAAAAATAGTCGTACATCAGGCTTCTAGGTTGATGTTCAGGCATCCAGTGTGATTGCACAACATGGAAACCTCTCTCCAAGCGTGGGACTTGTGAAACTGAGAGAGGAATCTCCAGAGAAGGCTGGTTCCTACTCCTAAACTACCTGCCACAAGCTATTCCAGTGCAGGCAAGCTAATCTGATCCTAATCTAACCATGCCAAGGAGACAGAGAGAGAGAGAGAAGGGAAAAACAACAAAAGCCTACACTAAAACGGTGATACACCAGAGAAGGAGAATGTGGAACATCTATCAAAACTGCCATGGGACAAAGAGAGGTGAGCAATGGGAAGGATGGACAGATGCATCACAGGCCCAAGGATAGATTTCACACAGAAAATGTCCCAAAACTCCATGAACACAGCTCCAGATCTGCAATGAACGTTCAAACATGCACAAATACCTGCAATGAAGAGAGGCAAGAAGAAAACAAGCAAAAATGAGAAAGGATAGACAGATGCATCACAAAACACGTTTTGTTGCTTCAGAAGTATGCACAGAACATCATTCCATTAATAAGAGGCAAAAACGCCATTACAGAGCAAGGGAGGAGGCTCGAACTCCATTTTCGACCCTAGAGAAGAAGAGAAGGGAGGGCAGAGTAGAAAAGATGAACCACTGTCATGTCTAAAAGAAGCCCCTCTGTACAATATATAGGAAGAAAAAGAGAGGGAGAAGAGAGAAATTTGAAATCTGCTCCAACCACCTCCAGACTGCATTTAAATCATATCATTATGGCGGTAGGTGAGATCCCCAACAACTCAAAATATGGCGAACTGTATTTTGCATTTTTAAGAATTTGTTCTCACCCAACTAAAGATATCCAGTCGTAGTTGGATAGAGGACCTCGTAAGCTTTCCAAAAAGTCCAACCTTGCATGAATCTGAGCTCCCAGTCAAAAGTTATGGCCATCTGAATATCTGTGCCAGGGTCTGCTTCCTGTTAGCGCTCAAAATGTTGCGCCTCCTGAAGGTGCACCATAGGCGCATCCGTGTGTGTGTCGACATCCCTTTATGTGTGCCAAGGGCGCAACTTTTCTATTGTCGACACTCTGTGTCATGCGCCTTTTCTGTGCGCCAAGGGCGCAACTTTTCCTGTGTCGACAGTCTGTGTCGTGCGCCACTTCCCTGTGCCTTGGCGCATACATTTTAGTGTCGACACTCATTTCTGTGCGCCACTTTCCTGCGCCTTGGCACATACATTTTAGTGTCGACACTCATTTCTATGTGCCACTTTCCTGTGCCTTGGCGCATACATTTTAGTGTCGACACTCATTTCTGTGCGCCACTTTCCTGCGCCTTGGCCCAACTTTTGTCATGTCGACACCCTCTTTCATGCGCCAAGGGCGCATCTATTTCCATGTCAACATCCCTTGCCGTGCGCCTTTTACCTGTGCCAAAGGTGCATATATATTTGTGTCGACACCTATTTTCATGCGCTTTTAGCCTACGCCTTGGCGCATCCGTTTACATGTTGACATTCCTTGCTGAGCGCCATTTCTGTGCGCCTAGGCAATAAATTTTTGGGGTCTGAGTTTCTTTGATTTCCATATTCTCCTGTTTGTCTATATCTACCCGGGGGGGAGATATATACAACAGTACCCTTGTAACATTCTTCTTAACTTAAACAAAAAAAAATTGGTCACAATTTTCAGGTAAGTTTTGGGTTGTAGCGTGTTCTTAGAATGCCGTTTTTGCGGGCGTTACACTATTATTTTCTATCTACTACTTGGGTAAAAGAAAAACTTAAGGACTACATTTGGACTACATTATTCACTGTATAGGAAGAGAAAATTTTGAACTCCATCAAACACATTTATCTTGGGGGCAAAGCAGTTATAGCGTGCTATCTTGGTGTGAATTGCACAAGGGCAGCCTATCTTCAAGGGACATAATTCTATCAAACATACACCATAACTATATTGATTCAAAAATGTAGTGTAACACTCGGTGAAAATCACATTGGGGTGACTGATGAGGTCACTCTGACTTAACCATATGCATCTTTTATTCTATCTAATATGTGTTTGAACCTTGTGCAAGTAGTTAGGGTTTGTTTTGCAGGGATAGTTGTGACAAGAAAACCCTATAGTGAAGGGAATGCAACATAGAGTAAAGTTAAGGCAACATGATCAAACCTTGAAAGAACTAGATCCAGACTCATTGCCAAGACACTAGCCCCCAATATAGACACTAGGTTCTAGCGCCCGGGGTGACATTGTCGCCTTATGAGCACTACCATCTAGTATAATTTCATATAACTATCCTCTGGATGAAGCATATGTAGTACATATCCATCTTGTTACATCATTATTCCATCCTAGATTTGACACAGACAACAAGTTATTAGCTATGTCACTCTTATACTCTTGTTGTATCTTATATACATTTGATATATATTTGATTTATCTTAGTTCTCTAATTAAGATTTAATTTTATTAAATCAGGTATGTGAAGGAGATGGTTACATTTATAATAATCGATATAGAGTAAAAAAATAGTATTCATACTTAAAATATACAAGTCATCATATATGATTATTTTAGAAATTTGCAAGTATTTTGCAACTAAAAACACAAAAAACATATAAATTGTCCTCAAATCTAAATCCGAATCCACATATTTTGCTAAATAAACATGAATGGCGAAGAACTTATCACCATGGTGAAGAACGTATCATTATTATTAAAATGTTTGGGATACTAATGTCAATCATTATAATTTAATACTCTTAATTGAGAGAAATTGGAGGAAAATTATATAAACATTATAATAACTAGAGTGAATAACCAATATATTACTTTCACTTTCGCTTCATCTCCAAGGGAAGTTATGGAAATATTGAATCACACCATTACTCTCACTCTTTTTATTGAAGAATATACAGTCCACGATGCCAGGGAGTCTGTTGTTATAATAATAATAACAAGCAGCTTATAGCATATGAGACTCCCTCGTACTCACATGCGGGAGGCAACTAACTTTGCTACGAAAGAGGCTTACATACCATACCCCAACTCGGCAGGATATATTAACTTGTGACCTCTATTTCAAAACTGCACTATGATATGACCCCCGACCATAGGGCCCACCAATGCATGAGCATGTCTTTTATGGGGCATTACAACGCATTCTATAAAGAGAATACCCATAACAAGTTTCACTTATCTTCAACGGCATCACACCATTATTGGATGTGATTAGCTGACGATTAAACGAAAAATGATGTAAGCACGACACATTAAACAAACATGAAAAATGACGACGTGGGGACCTGTGCAATTGAATTTGAACAACTGGTACATGATGGCCTTGGAAATTGTGTCTTGATTATCGTGTCATGTATGTCAGACTTAACGTTCAATTGTCTTTAATAATACTTAAATACTTTCGCCATGAAATATTACGACATTGGACTTTGTATCATTTTCATATATGTTGAAGACTGCAGTTTACAACCCCTAAGTTAAATTACCAGTGGCCCACATAATAAATGAATTTAGAAGGAAATCATCGTATGAATAAGATAGGAAACAAGCTTGATTGAGGAGATCATGGATGCTCTAGGAGCAAAACTCCCATGGTGGATGAAGCAGTGTTGCTGAGATTCGAAGTGGTTTTTTCCTGGTAAGATGACAAGAAATGACTTTCTTTTGTTACAAATTCACCACGATTGTTCCGCCTACGATTTCAATTACGAAGCACCGATCCTGGTCTGTTTGGAATCTTAGCTTTGTACATTTCTTCTTTCTCTACACCATTTTGATATACCTCCAAGAAAAAAAAGATTAAACCCTTGAGTACTACCAAGGAAAATTAGATGGCGATTTCACATAAAGACATGGATGACATTGAATTCTATCCTAGCATCTCAGATAATTTGCGAATCTGCTCATAGATTCCGCATCACTTGTTTTATCAACTCTGCTGATTTCCTCTTTCAAAGGTAGGGACAACTGAAAACCTAGCCAATTTCAAATCCAGAAAAAGATTTCATCTGATGCAGGTAGAATGAATGATAACAGGCATCTTATAGAAGTTGCATGTGGCTTCCTCATGAGACATTGGCACGGCTTCCTTACCAAATGCATTTAATACATAATACCCAACGTAAATGTAGTCTTATGGACAACAAATGTGATTACTAAATATGCACAAAATAGTTTTATTGATTAGGCTCAGTAAATAGAGTATTTTTAAATGAAATTGTTTCGGATTCAAACTTGATACCCTAGAATGTGGTGACTGTAATGTAAGCATCTGTTGGTGTCCTTGATGAGGATTTTAGTTTTTTTAAATGCTTTAACCAAATGTGGTGTCATGGTCCATTATTCAATGGATATTGAGATGGTTGAAAATCTCTCTGGAGGTTTGTAAACCAAATCTAATTGGTTGGTGTAAAACCTAACTGTATTTAAGCTTTACATGCATACACCCAACACATACACAAATGTCTCAACACACACACATATATCTATGGTTGACACTTCTTGGACAAAGTGGCTACACTTGAGGAGGCATAAAATTTATGCATTGAGTATATGTCAATGCTTGTATGGGCAAACCTTTGGTTGTGGATGTTGTTATATCAATTGACGATATCTAACCCAGTCCCATAGCATACAGTTATGTGAAATGTATATTATGTATAGTATGACCTTCTATATCAGGATGAGTCCATATAGATGTAAGGGGGATTTCTGCCCACAACACTTAATCATTTCGAAATGTCGATTACCTAAAATTTCAATATGATTGTGTTGAGTGTGTTTTTCTAGGAGCTTGTAGATCACATAAACAAATAGGGTTGAGAGATCTCTGGTGTCAAACATTTATCCAATAATGGCCAGGTGGGATGATCTTCAAAAGGTAATATTATTGATGGAATATGAAGGAATTAAAAATATGATGGCATGTAATTGGATTGATGTCCATTAAATGGATCATGCATTTTTGTGTGAAATACCACTGATCGGACACAAGAAGATCATAGGAAATCTATTTAAAATTAGAGAAATTGTGTTCAGGACACAGGGTATATTCCACATAAAAGTGTTTTCATTAAATGATGTGGAGGGTGGGGAGAAATAAGATAAATTCCTTACCTACCATAGTGAGAAGTTGATTCTAATTTGTTTTTGACCGTTGTTGAACATGTCCCTTGGAACATCTATAATAGATCTCTTGTCTCAAAAACCTTCAAGTGTCTGGTGACTAGCACAGTCTGCAACCAAGCTTTTCTTCAAGATTGGATCCTTGCACATGGAGAAATTTAGGTTTATCTTCAATATTATTGATCCCTAAGATCTGAAATAATTATAGAGAGATACATGAAACTTGTTCCATCATTTTGATCATGGAAATCTGTCTTGTGAATATTATCGGTAATGCTTAGTGGAGCTATAAATAAAGATTGCATTATAACTAGGTGCACATGGTGTTAGACTTGCATAAGTGGTAAGAAGAAATCCATTAGTACTCATTCTCTTGAGCAAGGGATTTTGTATAAGTGTTTGGGCATATTAGACCCATTGTGTTGACTTGGTGTAATCAAGTTGTATATGTTGAACTCATGTGCCCAGAGCTATACTAATGGGATATATGTTGCCATGATTATCGAGAGTTTTAGAGTCATCAAGCAATGTGCTGACCAAAAACCTTAGAGTGAGTCAAAATCCTCAAAAAGTTGTGGCTCTTCTGAAGATTGATGTGCATGGTTGTCAATATTGGTAAATAGCTTTCTCAGCTGGTTATTTTCAAGACAAACTAAGGATCTATTCGCCAATGGGATCCTCTGCAAACAAGGGAATCACATTTTTTATTTCAGAATTCATGGTTTGTCACATCCAAATTTTTGATTGAGACAATTCATTTCACAATAAAATCAAATCCCACCAAATTTTATCCCCAAGAAAAAAAGAAATTAAAACATTAGGATATTTTTAATAAGAAATAATTGAACATTTACACCCTTTTGGCATATTTTGGAACTCATGGACAATTGCTAATTGTGAAACCGTCATTTTTTTTATAAATTATTTGTTTAACCATGACAAAAGATAGATGAAAGGGTACTTCACATTATTAATTGGCCAGCATCAGGAGCAATTTTCTTCCACTCATTTTTTCCCGTATAAAAAGAAAAACACACAGTTTAATCTTCCATCAATTTTTTTGGCATTTAAAAAAAATAGATGTATAAGTAAACGTCGTCATTTTCATTTACAGGAAAGAGAAAAGAGAAAAGACAATTTCTTCCTCTCGTTTTCCTTGTTTAATGAACACCAACTATTCACATCCTTATAATGAATACGAGCAGTATTTTGTACTCCATAAATTTAGCAATTAATAAACACATTTCTAGATAAACAAGTAAAAACAATTGCGAGTGCACCTTAATTTTCCATGCTCTTTTCTACTTGTAATGGGATCCGCTGGCATTGAAAAATAGCCATACATTTGTACGAAAAGAAACACAAGCATGAACACTTTTTCAAATATAAGAGAATGAACAAAAACTTATTATTCCAGTAATTTTTATTTTTCTTAAATTGAAAATGTTTGTATTAATAATAAAAAATATATAAAATTATAATATCAGACAAGAATAATTATCAATTCGAAAGTCATATGATGATATTCAAAGGCCCCTTTTTTAATGGACAGGATGGAGCCACAATAGTTTGTACTCCATAAATTTAGCAATTAATAAGAAAAATAGCAGATGAATAAATCAACATAATTCTAAAATTATTATTTTCATTTACAAATTCTTCTTTATGAAAGGTGCATGATAGATATTGAGGGGCACCTTCCTCAATAGATAGATGGAGCCACAATAGTGTAATAAGAAAAATGGTAGATGAATAAATCAACATAACTCCAAAATTGTTATTGTAATTTATAAATTCTTCTTTATGAAAGGCACATAATAGATATTAAGGGGCACCTTCCTCAATAGATAGATGGATCCACAATAATGTAATTAGAAAAATAGTAGATGAATAAATCAACATAATTCTAAAATTGTTATTTTTATTTTCAAATTCTTAATCTTTATGAAAGACGTATGATAGATATTAAGGGGCACCTTCCTCAATAGATAGACGGAACCACAATAATGTAATAACAACAATAATAGATGTATAGATCAACATAATTCAAAAATTGTTATTTTCATTTACAAATTCTTCTTTATGAAAGGTGTATGATAGATATTAAAGGGAACCTTCCTCAGTAGATAGATGGAGCTATAATAATGTAATAAGAAAACGAGCAGATGAATAAATCAAGATAATTCTAAAATTGTTATTTTCATTTACAAATTATTCCTTATGTAATACAGATGATCATTATTAAGGGGCACCTTTGTCAATAGACAAGATAGAGCCACAATAACAGAATAAGTAAAAATAATAACATAAATTAGTCAAAATTTAATTTCAAAAATGTCATTTTCATTTACAATTTTTTCCTTAGTGATGACAAGTGACATAAGAAATCAGCTGGCATTAATAGGAAAAATTGACATTTTCTTCTGCTCGTTTTCCTTTCTCTTTCTCTTTCTCTGTGTGATTATCACTAACCTTTTAGATTGAGGCATAAAGATGTAGAGCATATGAGCACCATCTAGTACTCCATTAAATTTAGTAATTAATAAACACATTTATTGAAGGTGTCATTTTTTAAATGGAGATTCTACATGCTTCTACTATTTCAAGGTTTTTTTGTTTTGATGAATAATAGTTTATATATAATATAAACAAACAACATGATACAAGATAATTCACAAAAAAATGAGCGGTATGGAAGAATGCCCCAAAACCACAGACCAAACTAAGCTAAAAAAGCCTAGGAACAAGGGATATTATAAAGCATCAAGAAATGCAAAGACAAAAATAATTAAGTCACCATTGTGAATTGTTGTCCTATAGAGGGCAGATCCTTATCATGCCAACCAAAACCAGGTAGATTTTTGCCACTATTCGGCACGTCCCAACATGAGTCGAGATGAATTCCTTCATTTATTTCTTTGGAAGGGGCCTGAGAGGGCGAGATGGTGAGAGCCATCGAAGCAAATTTATCAGGCAGAGGATGGAGGCTCCACCTATTATGGGTGTGTGGCTCGAGGGCAATTGGTGAGCTCAAACTGAGCTGATTGGGTGGTGGGGGGAGGGCATCCCATCCTTGGTGGTGAGCTGAAGGTGGAGGAGAGAAGCTCTTCTAAGGAGGCTGGCTGCGAGGGGAACACAATTTTTGAAATAATTGTTCTACAAAATAATAAGGTATGAAGAAAAAAAAGTTGAACAAAAAAAATTTGTTATTATTCGACTTAAGAGCATAAAATCATTTTCTTATTAAAATTAAACAAGATGAAAAAAACATATAATCTAAGTAATGACAATATTTTATAGCACAACAATGTTTTTTATGGATTAAAAGAAATGTATTTGATTTCATGTATATTTTGAAACTATCATCAAGAATGGTTAGTAGAACCTGATAAATTTCTTAACAACTTGAGTAACTCACCAAAATCATCAAGTAACATTTTTGGAATTGTCAAGTCACCTTTCAAATACCATCAAGTCATCTACAAGGTATTGTTAATTTGTATTTTCCAGCTTAATTATCGCAAAAGAAAAAATGATTTGATGACACTTGATTTACATTAAGATGAAGAAGACGTTGGTGTACGAGAGAACCTTGCATTTAGAGACAATTTGTATGTTGTAGAAATCATGGGGAGATCTCAACACTTGATAGAAAATCAAACACATACGAACAAAAATTTCTTCTTGCATAATGGTATATTTCTATTTAGTAGAAAGAATAAGGAATAGAAAAGGGGGAATTACTCCCTTAATTGATTGACCTAGATGAACACAATCTAAGGTGCATATGGGAGACAATACACACTCAAAGTTTACAATTATTCAATATTATATGCTCTATTATTGTTACCTTTTTCTTCCAACTCTCTCTATACATGCGCATGCATGCATATATACATCATTATAAGAAGGTTGTAACAACTATATGATTATTAAAAGTAGTGTTAGAATAGAAATTTATAAACTTTTTCATCTCTCTAATTGAGAGATGGTTGGTCTTCCTCTAGGTGTGGTAGTTAACCTTCAATCATGTTATCTATTGATAAATGCTCAGACATGTCTTGAGGGGTGGGCCACATGGAAGATGAATGTTGACATGTGAATATTAGATGTGGAAGTCCTATGCATGACTATGGAAGTGTTTTGAATGTTGTGATATAATCTGAGGTGTTGTAAGCCAACTTAAGTAGTTATAAATATTACATAATGTAGACACCCCAAAAATACCCATTACACATTACAATATCTAATAATAATAGATGGTTCCCTATTACACCTATATCTTATTACTAGGATTAATTAATTAATCCTATCACTCTTATTATTCGTCCCCTATTCCATTAGCTAATTTAATTGACTAATTTAAATATTAAAATAATTAAATAAATATAACACATCCATTTCCACCTTCTCTTATCCACTTTCACTTCACAAATTAACATCTCAAGTAAACTAGAGAAAAAAAAATCAAATAAAGATAAAATATTTAAATATATGCAAGAGGACAAGTTTAGATTAAATAAAATCGTGTATTTAAGTTAACTACACATATCCCATAATGCATGGCATTCCTAAATTAAACAAAATCTCCCTAAAGAGAAAACTCATGTCACTTTTTTGGGTGAATAATACAAAAAACGTGAATTTAATATTTCAATGCAAACGTTAAGAATATTCAAAAGACATGCCACCTTTGCCAACTCAATGATAACTAACTCAATCAAGATAAAAAAATAAATTACCTTTCTAATAAGATTGAAAACTAATTTTTTTAATTTCTGATCATGCTTTAATTAGCTTCAGATTAGAAAAATCAATCACACAAATCAAAAATTTTGGGATTCTCCTCCCTCATCTATAAATAAGCACTCATTCCACTCCATTTTTCATCTTTGGAAGCTTGAGAATTTGTATTGTTATTGTGTTGAATTACCATTCAATTCTACATGCTATTACATTTTCTATTTGATCAAACATATGCTAATCAATTCAATCATCAATTTTTTGCATTTCTCATAGTTGAAATCCAATTCCATTCAGAACATTTCTTGGAGCATCTAGATCTAATTGGTCTAGAGATGCAACAATCTTGTTGTTTCATTCCAAGCTTCAGTGAATCTCATTTGAGGTTGCAATGAGGTATGAAGGAAGGATTAGGTTGAGTGAAGAGAATCTATAGGATAGTTAAAGCACTGATATTCCCAAATGGCGATATGAGATAACTCATCTAGTGTTGAAATATTGTATGTCCCCATTTTTTGGAGGGTGTCGTAGTTCCAAATATTGGGATCCACCTATAATCTTATAAATAGATCATTGGTGAGAAAATTTGACACATTGACAAGTGGAAGAAGTGACTGCGCACATGTGATGAGTCTAAGGTCATCCTAGGAGAATATTATAGGATAGAGGAAAGTTGAAGACCATGACTTTGACTCGGATAGTTTTAGAAGGATCAATGATAGGAAACCAGATGCAACCCATGGGTGGCATCTATTGGAAATCATACCCTTGGTAGGTAGTACGTAGAGATTTTAAGTTATCTATGGATTAACCAAGATCCTTCATGAATTCTAGTGAGTCGACACATGTGCCTACTTCCTCTTTAATGAGGGCATGTTAGACCATAGTGTGACCAATATGAACTAAAATGAAAAGACGTGGATCATTTGCATAGACCAAGAGCTCAATAGGGATCATGGAGGCTATAAGAAAATGAATGCAGGATTGAGCATCGATGACAAGGTTAGCATAAATAGAGAGCTCTTCACCCTGATGGTAGATGTTTTCTTTTGAACCATTCTATACAGAACTCTACCCCTAAGCGAGAGGAAAGGGAATGTTCATATAAAATAATGCTATCATAAGATGCTCACCATGGCGAAGTGACGTGCACATGAGATCTAGAAAGGGGACTTAGATAGTAAGTTGTGAAATTGCTTCAAGAGGATCATACTCGTCATGACTAAGTTGTGTAATAGGCTAAGAGTGATGGGAGTCCTTGAAAACAAATCTAGAAGAAGGGGTAACTAGAGACTTCTGAAACTTTGTTTTACAAAGTATCTACACCATCGAACCTGCAAGTCATATTTCCATATGGTTTGATGGTGTTTGAAGTTATAGGGACAATTTCACACAACATCATCTATGTAGAATATTTTTCATAGGAGCCGATGGAATTTGGAGAAGTGAAATTGTTGCTTTTTTAGCATGATTCTGAGGTACAGAAGGATATATGACTCTATGAGTTTGAGGATGGAATGATGTGGGGTATTTAAACTCTACATAGGTTATGACACTCGTCACATCAGTAATCGTAACCATGTTTTTAGGAGGATAGTATGTGTCAACTATATTGGTCATAACATGTTCATGTTTCTTGGAGCTATCCTATGGAAGAGCTTCAATTCTTCCATCTCCTTACAAAGAATATTTTGTCAACAAGGAGCCACCCCAACACAAGATTCCTTTTGCCAATTATTTCTCCACATTCACAATTTAACTCCTTTCTTTGAGGACTAGGAAATTATGTCTCGGACCAACTCAATCTTTTCTGATTAAGAGATCCACAAATTCAAGGATGCACCCCATTTGTTTGCAAAGAGCAACGAGGTCAACTCCCCCAACCTTGAACTTTCAAATGTTGAAAGCATTGAACATTCTTATTGCCTAGTCCATTGCTCAGAGTACCAGACAATTTGATTCAAGGGAGCATGATGATGATCAATTTCAGCACAAAGTCCTTATTTGAAAACACTAAAAATTCATGCTTATCACCAATTTGTGGGTTGAAAATAGGCCTTGTAAATGGTGCAACATGAACAATCGTCGACATTGCTTATGACTTATCTATGCCGCCACCTGAACTTTTAATTTTTGTTGTAATCAAATTTGATAGATACATCAATCTTTGTTAGGATCCCTCCAACCCATTGCATACTCTAGTGGTCCCTATTACAAGAGAAAACCACATATAATTGTTGCTCAAAATGGATTTGACATTCATTATCCACATGTCCTAGGGTCGTACTTTTTATAAAGTAACTATCAACATTGGCAATGTTCACTAAGAGACAAGGTCTTACATTCACAACTATCTCTAGAGTTCCCTCACTTATAGACCTTTGCATTTCTCCACCTTTTTCATTTCAACGATACTCTAAAAATGGCCAGCACCTCAATGGTTCAAGCACACATAAATGAGGATTCAATATTAAATTCACTCAGCTTCATCCCTCCTTGAAAAGGACTCTTTACTTGCCTCTCCCAACCACAACTTCTTCTTTTACTTTACCCTACCCCGTTTTAGCTTTTCCTTTCCTCGAGCTTTAAATGTAAGCATCTTTTCAATAAATAAATATTTACTTCATTGATTTCAATAATGTTTGCTAATGATACTCTCAAAGAAATGCAATACAATCTTGTTTCCATGAATAACCTTACTGTTATAAAAATAATTTTATAGTTTTTCGGTATCATGCATCCTCTCTCTTTCACTGCGATTACAACCAATAAACCTTCCCCCCTCTCAACTAAATTATTATTTATCTTCCTTTCAACCTCCCTCACGAACTCATTCCACCACATTCCTTATTTTCATAAAAGCATATGTTTTCTTCCCTTCCACTGGTCCACACCAAATATTCCAAGCCTCATATATTACACCGTCCTATTGGCAACTACATACCTTTCAACGTTCACATTACACTCTCCACATGTGATTTCTATGTTCTACAACATAATACATCAACTTTTTTTTGAAATAATAGAAAAAAACAACATATGACACTTCAACCAATATAAATAGTTACGATGTGTGAAACAACCAATTATTACGTTATTTAATACTGTCACAAGGCACTTCAACCTATATTTTAAAACATATAATGAATATATTGTTATAATAACTTCCTGGGATCATCATTTATTTATTTTTCTTGACTGAAAATTTGTATTTGTCAAGATTTTTCAATAGTTGAACATGAAGTAAATGAACTGTAATCAAAATGACGTGGTTGAGGCTGCCCAATTGAGATTATTTATTGCCAACTCCAAGTCAGTCAAGGCAGAGAGGTTTCCCATAGAGGAGGGGATGGTACCGGAAAAATGATTTGTATGAAGGTAAAGTGTTTTTAGTTTGGTGAGCATGCCTAATTCAGGAGGAATGGGGCTTGTGAGATTATTCGATACAGGAGTTGAGAATGAGAATGAAATGAGCAGAATCACCAGCAGTGCTCGCAGCACAAAATTTTTGAATGACTGAACGACCCCCAAATGGCATGCACTTACAACTAGGGAATGTCTCCTCTAGGTGCATATGCATATGACTCAGCAGTTTTGGACCAACGAAGCTTATCTCATCAATCACAATGTATTCCACGTTGTGCATTTCCTCTTGAAAATAAGAAAGCATTGGGGCCATAGAGAGGCTATAACCTATGATATGGGGATGTGAAGAGCAAAATGTATAGTGGTGACACTAATGTTAAATGTTGATATACCCATGGGAGATTGAAGAAGTAAATGGTGTGCATTTGTTGGGAAAACACGTGGAGTGAAATTGTAAATTTTCGTATTAGGTATGATTTCACTGTACCAATTGTGTCAAGGATTATCATATAAAGGGGTTCCATGTTGGGTGTGGAAAATGCGTGTGTGATGATTATTTGGAGTTATTGATTTTGATCATCTGATAAACTATAAGTAGTTGTAATATGGGGTTCCATAGTTGCAAGAATTACATTTTTAATATGGGAAACTTTTATGAAAGTGGGGTCTTCTTCCTATAGTGTGTTGCCCGCCTCGGTTTTTGGCCAATTGTGACTTTGATCAATGTCGCGATTACCAAGTAGTTCTAGGTCACTGATGGTGAGGACCTCTATTGGGTGTAGGCATGAGAATAATTCCCATTCCTCCATTTCTTGTAGGTCTGTTTCTGACATGTTTGTTGTAGAGCTAGTTATATCAGAGCTATAGGTAGTAGTTCGAGTTGCACGTTCTAAATGTCAAGGTTGATACGTCGGTAGGAATAGAGCTCAATCATGGGTTAGGGTTTCATTGCATGTTCATGTGTCGGTTGGACTATTTTGGAATGGTTTGTTTAGCAAGAGATTTATGAAGCAGAAGGCCTTATATGTTGGTGACCCGATAGTGGGGGACAATGTAGAGTGGGGAAACACTCTAATAATTATTTTTTATCTTTGTTTCCATTGATTTTGTGTCCGGTGTTTATTGTATGACTAGAATCGTGCACATTCTATCAAGTTGTGGGCTTCTAAGTAGGTGGATCTTTTGATGTACGCATCAATAAAGGTTGATAGTACTCCTCGTAGTGCATGGCACAAGATCCTACATGTATATTTTCTTACCGATGGAGAGAGTTATAAACATATGACTACATACTGAGAGCAGTAGTTTTAGTAGCATGTGGTACATTTCTTGCTCACCAATATCTTTGTCAACATTTTATTTCAGAAAGTATCTTGTTATATGGAGTCTTTATATTACTTTCACGGGTGGTGGTATCTATTAGCCGTACTAACAGGTAATGGTATGTTTTTTATTTTTTCTCTGCTTTACACCGTATTTAACTATATATTCCAGAGCTACATGTTAGGAAACAACTGGTTAGAAATCAATATTTTGTTGCCATGTGGTTAGCATGGGTCGGTTGTGTATTTTTAACCTGTCATCATTAGGACTTGGAGTATACACCGGTTCTCCATGTATGTTTTGGCACAATGTGGAGATGTTTTGAATAGGCCAAGGGCATTTATACTGGCACTGTATTTAGGTTCCTTTCTTGCGTAGGCATGTAGATGTTGTTAGGAATAAAACTTAGCTTAATTCATCATTAGTTGATATTTGAATAAATGTATTAACTTAAAGTATTCAATTAAAATACTTTAAACTTATGCCAATAGGTATTAGTTGTCCTTAGTTGTTAGTTAACTAAGTGATAGTGTTCTCATCCCTATGTTTGTGGGCTCATGTTCTATCTTGCATATTTTGTTCCCGAATGATTTCCGTGAGGGGCAATAAGGGCAGTTAGGGGCAATATGCTATTTCTACATATTTTCTCAGATTGGGTGATTTGCTTCCATATATTATAGATGAGATAGAAGTTGTCCAATATCTATAAATATTGCAGTTCTCTCATTTGTTTGTAATGTTTGATTTAATATTAATAAAATTAGGCAAGAACCGTCTTGTTTTCTGTAATTAAATCTAGTTTGCGGACAAGATTTGGTAGCAGAGCAATATTTTGATCCAAAGAGAGTGTAGGAAGTTTTAGGAAAGTTTAGGGAGATCTGGAGAAATTACAGAGCTAGGAGGAGCCATAGATGCCCCTAGCCATTTCATAGCTCCTACTTGAATCCACACCTCGGTTCATAGTTGATTTGCAGTTAAAGAACACCTGGAGTGCAATCACAAGGCCTTGCAGACATGGATGTAACTCTCTTACAAAAGGTGACATTGTCTCATTCTTTGTTTTTTTTAAAATCCCTGTACGTGCATTTATTTATTTTTTAAACACATGTATGTGCATTTTTTTTTAAATTAGAAGTATTTTAATATATATATATATATATCACAGGGAGTTCATTAGCTAGGCAATATCCTAGCACGTGGGTTCATATTGAGGTATTTAAAATTAATAAAATTAAAATCAATATACTGGTTGACATAAGGGGGTGAAAGGGTTTAATTTATTAATATTTTGAATCATGTATTGGGGGTAGGTTAGAGAGGTGTGCCAAAGGAAAGAGAGGTTTAATTTTAATATAAAACTAAAACATTTGAACCCTAGTTTTTAAAAGTAAATACCTTAAAATTGAAAAGGAGTGTGTTTATTAAGTTAAATTATAATCTATTTTTGAATAAAGACATCTCAATTAATAGATTCTTAACCAAGAAATAATAAAATGGTAGAAAACTAGGATCGAGTATGTTTTTAAATGCAAGTGATATTATTTCACCATCTTAATTATTTGAAGAACTATTGATAAATGATTAAAGCTTAACATTTATAAGGTGATTTGTCATAGGTCTTCACTGGCTTCAAACTATCTTTTGAGAGGAAAAAGATATTAAAAAAAATTAGAGTGAGAAATATAATATATTTTCTGTGTAATATATTAGGGTAGAAATAAAAAGGGGTGAATAAAATTGTAATTGAAAAATGGCTAAGTAAGGTACATGGAAAAAATAGAGGGTATTTTCATTCTAATAATATAACGGGAGGGGGTATTATCAATTTAATATTTAGAGGTAAAAATAGAATTAAGGGTATTCTTTAATACCCTTCGAACGCACGTGCTATACCATAATTTTACTAAGTGAACCCCCCGTGATAGACACACACACACACACACACACACACACACACACACACACACAATATTTGTGTATTGTGGGGACCCAAGATTTTCAATCTTCCCACATAACTTCTACGTCCTCTTCTTTGTGCTCTATCTGTTCATATATCTGGCAAGAGAATTCTACATGTCTGCGAGAAGATCTATGTCCAAAGCGACATCTCGAAGTCTCCAATCAACCTGGATATTGCATTCACAATTCAAGAGAATTCAAGAGAAGAAGAAGACGTGCCTGCAAAGAAAAAGAAAACAAATCTAACGTAGAGGAAGCAATAAATTCAACGTTGCCTGCAAAATATTCGGCATCGAAAACTGCGGCCCATTAATATACACGTGTGACGTCAAAGTAAGGAGGAAATCAATAATTAAAAACACGACCAAGGGTTATTATAATGCTTAGGCAAAGTGGTTGAACTACAATTGCACCCTAAAATGCACTACGCATGCACGTAAGCCCTTATCTGCGTTTGGTTTTAAAAAAATTGCTTCTAAAAAAATTCTATTTTTTGGACGTTGTGAAAAAAACTAGAAGTATAAAAAAAATTCCATTTTTGGAAAGGGGCCCGGAAAGATATTGAAATCAAAATTTAAAAAGGTCATAACTTTCAACTGGTACCTAATATTGAGATGTCGTTTCTTTTAAAGTGTGTTTTTGCGAGCTCTACGTCTTGGTCCAAATTTTAAAATGATTTCTTTTGTAAAAATTGCACAAATTAGAGATTTTTTGTATTTGAAAAGAGGCCAAAGAGCCCAAAAAAATTTAAATATATATTTTCAATCGGCCAAGAGAGCCATTTTATTTTTGAAAATCGGCCACAGAGCCAAATTTGTAACAAGGCTAATAGTGCCGAAAATTCATTGTAAATGGCCGAAAAAGCATGCCCAAAATAAATAAAATATTTTTGGGGCGAGGGGGGGGGGGGTGGTGTATGCTTTAAGGGGGGGAAATTGTTCAATTCTTCTGAACTTTTGTTATTCAGTTTTCACAATGGCCACAATTACAACACCAAAATTTTTTTTGCCATATTCTCAACTTTTGTGTTCTTATAATTATCCAACCTAGAAAACAAAAATTCAAGCACAAATTGATTTTAAGAATCTATGGTCCATTATATATGTTACATTAACAAGATCTGTAACAGATGTTACACAACAAGCTACATTTGATCGTGCAAATCAAAAAGCAAAGTTAATAATCTTGTTTAGTGTTTTAGATGAGGTACAACCTCATATTCGTGAGACCACAATAAAAAAATAATCTAGGGACAAGTTGAAAACAATATATGAGTCTAAAAATAAGAACATAATATTTCATCTCCAGAGTCAACTATTAAACTTGAAAATGCAACCAACTGAAAATAGTTGAAATGTTTTTTAGAAGAGTAGTAACTATCACTTCAAGCTTTGGAAGAAGAAGTAACTAACGCATCACTGATGCCTATAGTATTGAGAGATCTTCCTCCTTATAGGATTTTTGTGACCATGTTAAACATAACTGGTCAAACAACAACTTTTGAATAGTTAGTGAATATGCTACAACAAGAGGAAGTTATTCACTAAACTACTAAAACTGAAGAGCATGCACTTGCTTCTAATAAAAAAGGAAAAGAATAGGCTAAGTCTAGTAAACAACCTCAGAAGCAAGGTAATACTTGACAAGGCCAAAAGGACCAACAAAAAAGTCTTATTTGTGGTCGAAAAAGACACGAGTTAAAAAATTGTTGGTATAACACATTCCAACAAGGATCATCAAGTGGTAAAAAGATTAATTACCAACAAGCAAAATTTGGTCAGCAATATAGTAAACAAGGACAAAATAATCAAAAGTGGAAGAAGAAACCAACTCAACAAGGAAATGTAGCTGAATCAGAAGTTCAATTTGATGACGATGACTTCCTATAATCTGTATAGTCAAATGAAGTATCCAATTCTACAAATAAAATTTGGCATGTCGACTCAGGTGCAACTTGACACATGACGGGAAATAAATATTGGTTCCTCACAAAGAGTAAAACACCCGCCAAAAATCATGTCTCTTTGGGTGATGATACATATTATAGTCTTGAAGGAATTGGTTCCATTTCACTAACACTTAGGAAACATAATTGTAAAATTACAGATGTTCTTTATTTCCCTAGTTTAACAAAAAGTTTACTATCCATGAGTCAATTATTAGATCACAATCTCAAAATTGAATTTGATTGTAAAGGTGGTAAAAAGATGTGCCTAATTCGAGATAAGTCACGAAGCTCCAAAATTGTTGAAAAAACTTCAAATGTGGGAAGAATGTTTCAGTTGGATTTTGTTCAACGAAATGATCAACCAAATGTGGTGTCCTTGAAGAGGATTTTAGTTTTTTTAAAATGCCTCAACCAAATGTGATGTCATGGTATTTCATTATTGGTTTAAAATATCTATAGAGGTTTGTAAACAAATCCAATTGGTTGGTGTAAAACCCAACCCAATAAAATTTACAAGCATACACCCAATACATAAAAATATCTCAACATACACACACACACACACTTACATACATATATGCATACATATATGTATGCTTGTATACGGGCACACATATACACATACATATATGTATGTGTTTATATATCACATACATATCTACATACGTACATACATACATACATGTATATAATGTATGACTGTGTGTGTGTGTTTGTATACCTATATAAACTATATATATGTATGTGTGTGTGTGTGTGCGCGCGCGCACACACACACACACACACATCTTTAAAATGTCAATATATTGTGTGAGTGTTTTTATAGGAGATTGTAGATCACATAAACAAATAGGGTTGGGAAATTATGCATCAAACATGTATCCAATAATGGGTAGGTGGGATGATCTTCAAAAGGTAATATTATTGATGGAGGATGGAGGACTTTAAAATATATCTAGATGTAGTTGGATTGATCTCCATTAAATAGTACATATACTTTTGTGTGAAATAGATCACACACAAGCATAGGAAATATATGTAAAATTTGAGGAATTGTCTTGGGAGCAGGGTATATGCCACATAAAAGGTTTACACTTAAATGATGTGGAGGTTTAGGAGAAATAACTATTCCTCTACCATCATAGTGATAAGTTGGAAATTGTTTCGAGTTGTTGAACATGTCCCTTGGTATATCTAGTAGAGAGGTCAAAAAATTCAAGTATCTGGTGACTACCATAATGCAACCAAGCTTTTCTTCAAGATTGTTGCAAGAAATTGAAATTATCTTCAAGATTGTTGTAAGAGAAATTGTTTAGAGAGATACAAAACCCATTCCATCATTTCAATCATGGAAATGTTGTCATGGAGATTATCAGTAATGTTTAGTGGAGCTATAAATAGAGACTTGCACTATAACTAGGTGCACATTGTTATAGTCACAAAAATGGTAAGAAGAAATCCATTAATACTCATGCTCTGAGAAGGTATTGTATATAAGTTTATGGGGAGTTAACCCTTGTTGACTTGATGTAATCAAGTTGTATATTATGAATCATTGCCTAGATATACTAATGGGATATATTTCAAGGAAATTGAGAGTTTTAGAGTCATCACGAAATGTGCTGAGTGAAATCAATAGTTGTGGTTTGTCAATTGTCAGATGTTATATTTTCTATTGATTTTCTCTTGATTGTTGTAACACAAACAAAATCTAGAGGACCTTCAAACAAGGGAATCACATTTTTTATTTCAGAATTTAAGGTTTGTCACATGCCAAATTTTTGATTGAGACAACTCATTTCACAATAAAATCGAATCCCTCCAAATTTTATCCCCAAGAAAAAAAAATGAAACATTAACATATTTTTAATTAGAAATAATTGAACATTTACACCCTTTTGGCATATTTTGGAACTCATGAACAATTGCTAATTGTAAAACAGTCATTTTATTTATAAGTTCTTTCTTTAACCATGACAAAAGATAGATGAAAGGGTACTTCACATTATTAATTGGCCAGCATTTGGAGCAATTTTCTTCCACTCATTTTTCCCGTATGAAAAGAAAACACACAATTTAATCTTCCATCAATTTTTCTGGCATTTAAAAAAAATAGATGTATAAGTCAACGTCGTCATTTTCATTTACAAGTTCTTCCTAGACACCTCACATCCTCTGGTATAGGATGGACATCACATCCTTATAAGGAATACGAGCATAAATTTAGCAATTAATAAACACATTTCTAGATAAACAAGAAAAAACAATTGCGAGTGAATCTGCTGGCATTGAAAAATAGCCATACATTTCTACGAAAAGAAACACAAGCATGAACACTTCTTCAAATATAAGAGAATGAACAAAAAATTATTATTCCAGTATTTTTTATTTTTTTAAAATTGAAAATGTTTCTATTAATAATAATAAAAAATTTAAAATTCTAACATCAGACAAGAATAATCATCAATTTGAAAGTCATACGATGATATTCAAAGGCCCCTTCTTTAATGGACAGGATAGAGCCACAATAGTGGAATAAAAAAAGAATAGATAAATAAGTCAGTATATTTTAAAACTGCTATTTTCATTGACAAACTCTTCCTTATGAAAGATGTATGATTGATATTAAGGGGCATCTTCCTCAATTGAAAAGATGGAGTCATAGTAATGCAATAAGAAATAAACAGATGAATAAGTCAATGTAAATCTGTAAGTGTCATTTTCATTTACAAATTCTTCTTTATGAAAGGTGTATGATAGATAGTAACGGGCACCTTCCTGAATAGATAGATGGAGCCACAATAATGTAATAAGAAAACTAGCAGATGAATAAATCCACATAATTCTAAAATTGTTATTTTCATTTACAAACTCTTCTTTATGAAAGACTATGATAGATATTAAGGCGCACCTTCCTTAATAGATAGATGGAGCCACAACAATGCAATAAAAAAATTAGCAGATGAATAAATCAACATAATTCTAAAATTGTCGTTTTCATTTACAAATTCTTCTTTATGAAAAGTGTATGATAGATATTAAGGGGCACCTTCCTCAATAGATAGATGGAGCCACAATAATGTATTAAGAAAACTAGCAAATGAATAAATCCACATAATTCTAAAATTGTTATTTTCATTTACAAACTCTTCTTTATGAAAGGCTATGATAGATATTAAGGCACACCTTCCTTAATAGATAGATGGAGCCGCAACAATGTAATAAGAAAAATAGCAGATGAATAAATCAACAAAATTCCAAAATTGTCATTTTCATTTACAAATTCTTCTTTATGAAAGGTGTATGATAGATATTAAGGGGCACCTTCCTCAAGAGATAGATGGGGCCACAAGAATGGAATACAAAAAAATAGCAGATGAATAAATCAACATAATTCTAAAATTGTTATTTTCATTTGCAAATTCATTTTTATGAATATTAATGGGCACCTTCCTCAATAGATAGATGGAGCCACAATAATGTAATAAGAAAAATAGTAGATAAATAATCAACATAATTCCAAAATTGTCATTTTCATTTACAAATTCTTCTTTATGAAAGGTGCATGATAGATATTAAGGGGCACCTTCCTCAATAGATAGTTGGAGCCACAATAATGTAATAAGAAAAATAGCAAATGAATAAATCAACATAATTCTAAAATTATTATTTTCATTTACAAATTCTTCTTTTTGAAAGGTGCATGATAGATATTAAGGGGCACATTTCTCAATAGATAGATGGAGCCACAATAATGTAATAAGAAAAATGGTTGATGAATAAATCAACATAACTCTAAAATTGGTATTTTAATTTATAAATTCTTCTTTATGAAAGGCACATAATAGATATTAAGGGGCACCTTCCTCAATAGATAGATGGAGCCACAATAATGTAATAAGAAAAATAGTAGATGAATAAATCGACATAATTCTAAAATTGTTATTTTCATTTTCAAATTCTTCTTTATGAAAGACATATGATAGATATTAAGGGGCACCTTCCTCAATAGATAGATGGAGCGACAATAATGTAATAAGAAAAATAGTAGATGAATAAATCGACATAATTCTAAAATTGTTATTTTCATTTTCAAATTCGTCTTTATGAAAGACGTATGATAGATATTAAGGGGCACCTTCCTCAATAGATAGATGGAGCCACAATAATGTAATAAGAACAATAATAGATGTATAGATCAACATAATTCCAAAATTGTTATTTTCATTTACAAATTCTTCTTTATGAAAGGTGTATGATAGATATTAAAGGGAACCTTCCTCAGTAGATAAATGGAGCTACAATAATGTAATACGAAAAGTAGTAGATGAATAAATCAACATTATTCTAAAATTGTTATTTTCATTTACAAAGTATTCCTTATGAAATACAAATGATCATTATTAAGGGGCACCTTTGTCAATAAACAAGATAAAGCCACAATAATAGAATAAGAAAAAAGAATAACATAAATTAGTCAATTTAATTTCAAAAATGTCATTTTCATTTACAAATTTTTCCTTAGTGATGACTAGTGACATATCAAATCGGCTAGCATTAATAAAAAAATGACATTTTCTTCTGCTTGTTTTCCTTTCTCTTTCTCTGTGTGATCACCACCAACCTTTCAGATTGAGGCATAAAGACATAGAGCATACGAGAACCATCTAGTACTCCATAAAATTTAGCAATTAATAAACACACTTATTAAAGGTGTCATTTTTTAAATGGAGATTCTACATGTTTCTACTATTTCAAGAATTTTTTTGTTTTGATGAATAATATTTTATATAATATTAAAAAACAACATGACACAAGATAATTCACAAAAAAACCGAGCGGTATGGATGAATGCCCCAAAACCACGGACCAAACTAGGCTAAAAAGCCTAGGAATGAGGGATATTACAAAGCATCAAGAAACACCAAGACAAAAATAATTAAGTCGCCATTGTGAATTGTTGTCCTATAGAGGGCAGGTCCTGATCATGCCAACCAGAACCAGGTAAATATTTGCCACTATTCGACATGTCCCAACATGAGATGAGATGAATTCCTTCATTTATTTCTTTAGAAGGGGCCCGAGAGGGCGAGATGGTGAGAGCCATCTAAGGAAATTTATCAGGCGGAGGATGGAGGCTCCAACTGTTATGGGTGTGTGGCTCGAGGGAAGTTGGTGAGCCCAAACTGAGCTGACTGGGTGGTGGGGGGGAGGGCGTCCCATCCTTGGTGGCGAGCTGAAGGCAGAGGAGAGAAGCTCTTCTAAGGAGGTTGGCTACAAGGGGAACATAATTTTTAAATAATTGTTCTACAAAATAATAAGGTATGAAGAAAAATAAGTTAAACAAAACAAAAAAAATTGTTATTATCCAACTTAAGATCATAAAATCATTTTCTTATGAAAATTAAAAAATTAATATGACACGAGATGAAAAAAAAACATATAAGTTAAGTAATGACAATATTTTATAGCACAACAATGTTTTTTATGGATTTAAAGAAATGTATTTGATTCCATGTATATTTTGAAACTATCATCAAGAATAGTTAATAGAACCTGATAAATTTCTTAACAACTTGAGAAACTCACCAAAATCATCAAGTAACATTTTTGGAATTGTCAAGTCACATTTCAAGTACCATCAAGTCATCTGCAAGGTATTGTTATTTTGTATTTTCTGGCTTAATTATCACAAAAGAAAAAATGATTTGATGACACTTGATTTACATTAAGAGGAAAATGTCATTGGTGTACGAGACACCCTTGCATTTAGAGACAATTTGTATGTTGTAGAAATCATGAGGAGATCTCAACACTTGATAGAAAATCAAACACATATGAACAAAAAATTCTTCTTGCATAATGGTATATTTCTATTTAGTAGAAAGAATAAGGAATAAAAAAGGGAGAATTACTCCCTTAATTGATTGACCTAGATGAACACAATCTAAGATGCATATGGGAGATAATACACACTCAAGGTTTACAATTATTCAAGATTATATGCTCTAATATTGTTACCTATTTCATCTAACTCTCTCTATACATATGCATACATGCATACATACATCATTACAAGAAGGTGGTAACAACTATATGATTATTAAAATTAGTGCTAGAATAGAAATTTATAAACTTTTTCATCTCTCTAATTGAGAGATGGTTGGTCTTCCTCTAGGCGTGGTAGTTAACCTTCAATCATGTTATCTATTGATAAATGCTCAGACATGTCTTGAGGGGTGGGCCACATGGAAGATGAATGTTGACATGTGAATATTAGATGTGGAAGTCCTATGCATGACTATGGAAGTGTTTTGAATGTTGTGATATAATCTGAGGTGTTGTACGCCAACTTAAGTAGTTATAAATATTACATAATGTAGACACCCCAAAAATACCCATTACACATTACAATATCCAATAATAATAGATGGTTCCCTATTACACCTATATCTTATTACTAGGATTAATTAATTAATCCTATCAGTGTTATTATTCATCCCCTACCCCATTAGCTAATTTAATTGACTAATTTAAATATTAAAATAATTAAATAAATACAACACATCCATTTCCACCTCCTCTTATCCACTTTCACTTCACAAATTAACATCTCAAGTAAACTAGAGCAAAACAAATCAAATAAAGATAAAATCTTTAAATATATGCTAGAGGACAAGTTTAGATTAAATAAAATCATGTATTTAAGTTAACTAAACATATCCCATAAAGCATGGAATTCCTAAATTAAAGAAAATCTCCCCAAAGATAAAACTCACCTCACTTTTTTGGGTGAATAATACAAAAGATGTGAATTTAATATTTCAATGCAAACATTAAGAATATTCAAAAGACATGCCACCTTTGCCAACTCAATGATAACTCACTCAATCAAGATCGAAATTTTTTTTATCTTTCTAATGAGATTGGAAACTAAAACAAATCTCTCTGATCATGCTTTAGTTAGCTTTAGATCAAAAAATCAATCACACAAATAAAAAATTTGGGATTCTCTTCCCTCATCTATAAATAAGCACTCATTCCTCTCCATTTTTCATCTTTGGAAGCTTGATAATTTGTATTGTTATTGTGTTGAATTACCATTCATTTCTACATGCCATTACACTTTCTATTTGATCAAAAATATGCTAATAAATTCAATCATTAATTTTTCACATTTCTCATAGTTGAAATCCAATTCCATTCGGAACATTTCTTGGAGCATCTAGATCCAATTGGTCTAGAGATTCAACAAGCTTGTTGCTTCATTCCAAGCTTCAGCCTATCTCATTTGAGGTTGCAATGAGGTATGAAGGAAGGATTAGGTTCAGTGAAGAGAATCTATAGGATAGTTAAAGAACTGATATTCCCAAAAGGGGATAGGAGATAACTCATCTAGTGTTGGGACATTATATGTTCCCATTTTCTAGAGGGTATCATAGTTCCAAGTATTTGCATCCACCTAAATCTTATAAATAGATCCTTGGTGAGAGAATATGACACATTGACAAGCAGAAGAAGCAACTGCGCACATGCGATGAGTCTAAGGTCATCCTAGGAGAATATTATAGGATAGAGGAAAGTTGAAGACCATGACCTTGACTTGGATAGTTTTAGAAGGATCAATGATAGGAAACCAGATGCAACCCATGGGTGGCATCTGTTGGCAATCATACCCTTGGTAGGTAGTATGTGTATATTTTAAGTTATCTATGGATTAACCAAGATCCTTAATGAAGTCTAGTGAGGCGACACATGTGCCTGCTTCCTCTTCAATGAGGGCATGTTAGACCATAGTGTGACCAACATGAACTAAAATGAAAAGAGGTGGATCATTTGCATAGACCAAGAGCTCATTAGGGATCATGGAGGCTATAAGGAAATGAATGCAGGATTGAGCATCAATGGCAAGGTTAACACAAACAAAGATCTCTTCACCCTGATGGTAGATTTTTTCTTCTGAACCATTCTATACATAACTCTACCCCAAAGAGAGAGGAAAGGGAATGTTCATATAAAATAATGCTATCATAAGACACTCATGATGGCAAGGTGACGTGCACATGAGATCTAGAAAGGGGACCTAGATAGTAAGTTAGGAAATTGCTTCAAGAGGATCCCACTCATCATGACTAAGTTGTGTAGTAGGCTGAGAGTGATGGGAGTCCTCGAAAACAAATCTAGAAGAAGAAGGGGTAACTAGAGAGACTTCTGAAACTTTGTTTTACATAGTCTCTACACCATCGACCCTGCAAGTCATATTTTCATAGGGTTTGATGGTGTTTGTAGTTATAGCAACAGTTTCAGACACCATCATCTATGTAGAATATTTTCATAGGGGCTGATGGAATTTGGAGAAGTGAAATTGTTGCTTTTTAAGCATGATTCTAAGGTACATAAGGATATATGACTCTATGATTTTGAGGATGGAATGATGTGGGGTATTCAGACTCTACATAGGTTATGACACTCGTCACATTATTAATCGTAACCATATTTTTAGGAGGATAGTTCGTGTCAACTATATTGGTCATAACATGTTCATGTTTCTTGGAGCTATCCTATGGAAGAGCTTCAATTCTTCCATATCCTTACAAAGAATATTTCGTCAACAGGGAGCCACCCCAACACAAGATTCCTTTTGCCAATTATTTCTCCACATTCACAATTTAACTCCTCTCTTTGGGGACTAGGAAATCATGTCTCGCACCGACTCAATCTTTTCTCAGTAAGAGATCCAAAAATTCAAAGATGTACCCCATTTGTTTGCAAAGAACGATGAGGTCAACTCCCACAACCTTGAACTTTCAAATGTTGAAAGCATTGAACAATCTTATTGCCTATTCCATTGCTCAGAGTACCAGATGATTTGATTCAAGGGAGCATGATGATGATCAATTGCAGCACAAAGTCCTTATTTGAAAACACTAAAAATTCATGCTTATTGCCAATTTGTGGGTTGAAAATAGGCCTTATAAATGGTGCAACATGAACAATCATCGACATTGCTTACGACTTATCTATGCCGCCACCTGAATTTTCACTCTTTGTTGTAATCAAATTTGATAGATACATCTGTATGTGTTGGGATCCCTTCAACCCATTACATACTCTAGTCGCCCCTATTACAAGAGGAAATGACAGATAATTGTTTCTCAAAATGGATTTGACGTTCATTATCCACAAGTCCCAAGGTCTTACTTTGTATAAAGTAACTGTCAACATTGGCAATGTTCACTAAGAGACAAGGTCTTACATTCATAACTATCTCTAGAGTTCCCTCACTTATAGACGTTTGCATTTGTCCACCTTTTTCATTTCAACGACACTCTAAAAATGGCCAGCACCTCAATGGTTCAAGCACACATAAATGAGGATTTTATATTAAATTCACTCAACTTCATCCCTCCTTGAAAAAAACTCTTTACTTGCCTCTCCCAACCACAACTTCTTCTTTTACTTTACCTTGCCTCATTTCAGCTTTCCCTTTCCTGGAGCTCTAAATGTAAGCATCTTTTCAATAAATAAATATTTACTTCATTGGTTTCAATAATGGTTGCTAATGATAATCTCAAAGAAATGCAATATAATCTTTTTTCCACGAATAACCTTACTATTATAAAATTATTTTTTTAGTTTTTCGGTATCATGTATCCTCTCTCTTTCACTGCAATTACAACTAATAAACCTTCCCCCCTCTCAATTAAATTATTATTTATCTTCCTTTACAACCTCCCACACGAACTCATTCCACCACATTCCTTATTTTCATAAAATCATATATTTTCTTCCCTTCCACTAGTCCACACCAAATATTCCAAGCCTCGTATATTACACTGATTCATATGGCAACTACATACCTTTCAAAGTTCACATTACACTCTTCACATGTGATTTCTACATTCTATAATGTAATACATCAACTTTTTTTTGAAATAATAGAAAAAAACAACATATGACACTTCAACCAATATAAATAGTTATGATGTGTGAAAAAACAAATTTATTAGGTTATTTAATAACGTCACAAGGCACTTCAACCTATATTTTAAAACATATAATGAATATATTGTTATAATAAATTCCTGGGATCATCATTTATTTATTTTTTCTTGACTGAAAATTTTTATTTGTCAAGATTTTTCAATAGTTGAACATGAAGTAAATGAACTGTAATCAAAATGACATGGTTGGTGCCCTAGGCATACGAAGCCTTAAAAGGTTATCTTTTGGATTCGAATGCAAAAGCTTTTTCTAATCTTCAACACCTACTACTTATGATTTGTCAAAGTATAAGACTGTAAATGTTACGACGATAACCTTCTATTATCGAAATAATATGGACAACATGGGGACATAGGTGGGGACGTTTCGCGTGAGAATTGTGAGGCATGTTTTGTTGCAGCTACATTTTTGCGGTCATTTATGCCGAAGGGGGTTTTGTTTTGTTGGAAAATAGTGATTGGCCATTGCAGTCATTTATGCCGAAGGGTGTTAACAAGGACCAATACCAATGTTACTGATGGTGTGGTGGGTCCCAATTTGCAAGATATTTTAGGGTTTAGTGATGCTCGCCAAGTTTGGTGGTGATTTGAGGGCTGGATATTTTGTAGGTTTGGCATATGAGGTATGTGGAGCATTTGAAGAAGATGGGGAAGAAAGGTGGGGATTTTGTGGTATGATAATGGAGTTCATGTGTTTCCTCATGATAATATAATTTGGTTAAAAAAAATTAGATAATGCTCGGTGATTTATAGAGATCACTTAAAGTTAGCTAAGGTTAATTTTTGAAGAATTTTGGACAATCTAAAAAAGTCAGATAAAATTAGTTAGGTTGTTTTTTATTTAGGTTAGTTCGTTATATTAGGGATATTTGATTTATTTTAATTAAATTTTATTTTATTTAGTGGTAATTATATTCATAGGCATTCTCTGTTAGAATAAGGGTGAGTAAGATCGGATATGTTATATTAATCATGTGAATCAGACTATTGTCAAAAAAATGCCGCATTGACAATGTAAATTGGACTACTGTTAAAAAATTGGAACTTCTTTTCAAAAATTTAGGGTTCCTTAAGACAATATTCCACCTCATAGGACTTTTATTCAATAATCATTGAGTCCATCCCATACATGAGGGACAAGCTTTTATTTTATCTTTTCTCATTGGTCGCACTCCGATCGATAAACCTAGTTGAATATACCAGTCACATGGTACCTAGTCATAAGTATTATAGATGTGATAGGTTTTGTGAGAAATATAATCAAGCAACGACTTGACAATATGGACATCCAAAACAGTGACAATAACATTGAGTTTGATATGTAGACATTTTGTTGTGTCTTAATGAAAAGGATACGCTCGATTGTGAGGACATGGTCTCTGTGCATGAGACATTCAAACATATGCAAGCTTCCCTATTTGCTAGTGGTAGTTAAGGAGACTGTGAATGTATCCTCTCCACATAGGGCACCAACGTGGTTGATGGAATGCTTTTTTCTGTTAAGCAATCCCACCACAACCAACATGTTGTTAATTACGCACAACCCATAGATTTGGGATTTTCGTAGGCGATTCCCATAGGAGTGTTTTGTTTTGCACTCTCTCATTTCTACTATGTTTTTCCTGTAATAATGTGAAACATTGATAACACATCATTTTGGTTGGCTTTCAGGTAGCCTTAACATTCTCTTATATTTAGTGCATATTTTTTTTTCTAATATTTTAGATTTCCATCTTTTTTATTATGGGGCGATGAATATGTGTACACATTTTTTTTCCTTCCAAACCTTTGAGAAATTTTGAAATTTCAATATTATAAGTATTGCTTTGCAATTTTCAATTTTGCAAACAAAATTACAATGGCTCATCGGGTATATAAGAAAACAGTAGGTTCAAGGAGCCATCTTTGCAACTATTATTATAATTTCAGCAGAAGCTCTTACGTGTGCCAAAATGCAATCATAACACAAGTGAATACAATAGGTGTTCGTGCATGTGAAGTCATGCGTGATTTTCTATGCAAGGCTTGTAGATTTGGTTTAGATATACCATTTTTTAAAAAAAAATTAGGTGACGGGAGATAATATCCCCGACACTCAAAAGTATGCAACACCTATATTTTACTATTTAAATTCAAAGTTATTGAATTTACTATGAGCCTTATAATATGTCTAAAAAAATATTCTTAATATGTTATGTTCTTTTTGTTCTTAAGCATTTTATATTTTCCTTGCATTTATAGATTTTTGTTATTAAACCATATAATAATGTAATTGCATTAATTCCAAAAAGTTACGTAACCATTAAAAATGATATTTTTTAGGTTGACATTTATTAAGACACATTTAATATTCAACAATAATTTCTATCAATTATTAATATCTAAGTTTGTAATGTCGCAAAATTACATTTTAATTTTTATCTAAATATTAGTGTGCACATGATGCCAACAATGACTTATTAGAATGGACATCAACTAGAATGAAAATGTTAAAACGGAAATAAATAAACAAGGTTTCCAAAATCAATTATAGTATAGGAAGATTTGATACAGGAGGGATTTGCACATGTGGGAGCTTTCAATTGGCCTATTTTTTTCCCCTAACTTCACATGCATGAACACATTTTGTATTCACTTGTGTTTTGATTGCATTTTGGCACATGCGTAAGAGCTTCCGCTTAAATTATAATAAAATTTACAAAGATGGCTCCTTGACGCTACTGTTTTCTTATGCACCCTATAAAGTCGACTAAAGATTCTTGTTATTGACATATCCATTGTACTTATTGAATGCTATTGGTATTAGTTTAATATAACATGACATGTCAAGTCATATTTTTTAACAAATAAAAAAACATTAAATTACGCCACAACCTATATTACTAGATGTGATGATATTAATTAATTTAATACTACTATTAAACATGTTATCAACATTTTTGTTAAAATAAATTAATCAAAATATTTTGCATTAGACCACTACTAAGAACATAGATTATGCGGCTTATTTTCATGTATAATTGTCTTTGAAGTTTCAACTATATTTTGCTGTTTCATCTTTAAAAGTACTAAATCGTATTTGTTATGAAATTTAATTTTCAGATATTCAAGTATATTCAATTTTTTGTTGTTCAGTTAACATTTCTTCCTGCTAGAGCATGGACTAGTCCCTTTGGAACTCTTGTTAGTCTTTGGGCTTTGTACCATACAGAAATTTATCTAAAACAAGGTTATTGCATGATAACTTGAGTATTTTTATCCTTATATGTAGAGTGTTAAACTGATAAACAAATAAAAGAGAAGATATACTTAACAAAGCATTCAAGATAAATAGAAAACGAAAATGATAGACACGAGATAACACAAGATTTATCTTGGGAAACTCTTTCGGGAAAAAACCCAGCAGAGTAACTTCTCTCTCTTATTGCATTAACTTAACCATTTACGATACAATAATATATTTTGAAGTTTTGTTCTACCCTACTGCATGGGCTAAGAACACAACCACAACTGTTCCCCATAAATCATGGGTTTTGACACCATCCATATACACATATAAATAAAAAACTAAATATCTATACTCTTCGGACCCGTATGAGAGGTGTAGAGGTATGTAAAATGTACAACATATTCTAACATTATTTAGGGCTTTTAACATGAGATTACTACAATATCACAATATAAATACTTGTAGAAACACTTCTTTGCAAATCTTGTCTACATTTCAATATGCATCAACTAAAAGGTAGAACTTTGGCTGTCAGACATCCCTTCTACTGTTGCACCAGTATTGGTGTTGCATACCAGATCTGATATGGTAGTTGTTAAAGTGGAAGCTGCTTCTGCACTTCCCATTAGAATAGTTTTAAGACTCTCCAACGTCCTTCCCACATCTCTCATTGTTGGTCATTCTTGTGGAGATTCATTTGTGCAAAGCAGGCCAACATGTATGAATGAAACTAGACATCTATTTTGCTCCAGCAGGTTCACATTCCTCAACAACTTGCTGCCAACAATGTCTATTAGCCCATTTAGATAAGCTGACCTCACCCAAGTTTGCATGTTCAGGTCTACCACAAACATGACGCCAGTTGGCCTCTTCCTTGTAACCATCTCTAACAACAAAATGCCATAACTGTATACATCCCCCTTAACCGAAACTCTCCCTCCAAATCCATACTCTCCCATCAAATTGGCTATAATTAGTGATTTAATTTTTCTTGTGTTCCTCATAAGTTATATTGTAAAGGAATAGGAATATAATTCTAATTGTATAAAAGAAAATAGAAGTTTACCCAGGGCAATGTAGCCAATAGATTTTCTTAAGGAGAATGTTGTACTTAAGGAATCCATGAAGTTTGTAGAGTTAGTTTATCTTGATATGCCAAAATCAGTTACAAGGGTGGCCATACTAGCATCCAGAAGCACATTTCTTGGTTTTAAATCACAATGTACAACTTGTACAGGACAATAATAATGCAGATATTCCATGCCATGGGCCACATCTATGGCAATGTTCAAACACTCACTCAGCCCCAATCTACAAACATCCTCTTGGACACTCTCAGGATACAAATATTTTTCTAAGGTCCCATTAGATGCAAACTGAAGAACCAATGCTTTGAAGTTTAGGTATGAACATGCACTGATGACTCTAATGAGATTGCGGTGTCGAATCCTCCCCAAGACTTTGCACTCTGTTTTAAAACTTTTCTAACCTTCTTCCTTGGGTGAATTGAGAACTTTGATGGCAAATACCTTCTCATCCCTTAAATCCATTTGCCTCATTAAATCCCTTTGTTGCAGTGAAAAGATCCTGATATGTAAACTTTGGATACCCCAGTCTTCTAAACAAATATTTGATAGATCAATGTGTTGTCACAAAAATTTCTTCCTCCAAATTATTCCTAAGATTAAATAGCTTAGTACAAATGCAGTGACTCTAGCAACTGATAGAATTACTTTTTTTAATAGTGAATGCTTTCGTCGTCCCTGTTTATGACATGCAGGTAACACATATTTGTTTGGACCACAGAGTCCAGGATTTCCTATCAATAATGCAGTTACAGTTTTATTGGGGAACAATCCCTCTTCTGGAATCATACCTGTCAAATTGTTGAAACCAAGATTGATGTATTCAATGGCTTTTAGGTGTCTAAATGACATTGGTACTCCGCCTGATAGGAAATTGGAAGATAGATCAATACTGTACAGGTTTTGTAATTTGTTAAGAGCATCTGGTATCGGACCTGCAAAAGCATTGTGAGAGAGATTAAGATACTCCAGTGCTAGGCAGTTTTCTAGTACGCTTGGAATCTCTCCATCAAGCCAATTTCTAGACATGTCGATTGCTTGAGCACTTACAATCTTACTTATCTCTCCGAGTAGGGGCCCATGTAAGAAATTCCATGACAAATTTACATAGAATTGAATGTTTTGAAGACTGGCCATAAATTCTCTGGGTATTTTGCCCCTCAATTCATTATGAGAGAAGTAAAGCAGTTCTCGATTGGGACATCCTACTAAACTGGCAGGTATCTGTCCTGAGAAACGGTTTTGATGAAGAAACAACCTCATTAACTGTTGCAGACTACCGAGAGAATCGAGAATTCTTCCAGTTAGCTTGTTCTGACTCATATTTAACGATCCAAGACTTTGCAGCTCACTAATCTCATTTGGTATCTTTCCTTCCAATCTATTATCACTCAAATCTAATATTTCCAACTTCCGTAATCTTTTAATTCCATTAGGAATGTGGCCTCTTAAAAGATTATGACTCAAGTCCAAGTAGGTTAAGTTGGTAAGACTAGTAATCTCCTGAGGTATTTGTCTGCTTATGTTATTATGTGATAAATCTAACACAGAGAGCTTGGAAGAAGGTTGGCCTATGGATGGAGGCAAAACACCAGTCAGATAATTATATGACATTATTATTTGTTCCAACTGGAGGCAATTTGTAAGAGCACTGACAAAGGCCAATGAGCTTTTACTGCCACTAACAAGTTGATTATCGTGTAAGTAAATCCTTTCAACTAGAAGCAATTTACCCAACTCTGTAGGCAACAGTCCGCTTAGCTGGTTGGAGTTTAGATAAAGTATTTTAAGTTTGGAACAATTTCCAATGGAATTTGGTATTCTTCCTTTGATCCGATTTTCCCATAGAGAAAGGATTTGCAATTTAATGAGCTTGGTACCAAGTTCCCATGTAATTCATCCACTTAGCTGGTTCCAGCACACTACTAAATTTAGAAGAGTATTACAGTTCAGGAGGGAAGTTGGGATTGGTCAAGTGACCTGGTTTTCATAAAGGTGGATTTTTTGTAGTTGGGTGAGGCTTCCCAATTCAGAAGGAATAGGGCCTGTGAGAATATTTGTTGATAACTGCAAGTCAACCAAGGCAGAGAGGTTTCCCATAGAGGAGGGAATGGTGCCTGACAACTCATTTTCATAGAGGTAGAGTTTCTGTAGCTGAGTAAGGCTGCCCAATTCAGGAGGAAAGGGGCCTGTGAGCTCATTTGTTGACAACTCCAAGTCTATTAAGGTAGAGAGGTTTCCCATAGAGGAAAATTAAATGTGATTATTTATCGTAACTAGATATTTGTAACGGCCAAAATATGTTTGATTGTTCCCGTATCTAAGCAAACACCTTGATTCTCTAAAAACGGTGTACGCTATGTGGGTGGGTACACTCATATGCCACTTACAAAGTGTGCAATCTTGTTTGAAATGGGGTATATTAAATTGATGTTGAGCAGTAGTTGTGTGCAAATATGTGGTATGTCATGCAAATACTTTTTTGCCAGGGAATGTTGGATATATTTACACATTTATAGTAATGTGCATAGAATGTTCTTTTGAGTTTGAGTAGGGGTTGTATGCAACGACTAGCATTGTCAATACACGAGGCTATATTGTAGAAGTGGGTTACAATCTTTAGGGTCCTTGCATATGCATTGGATAGAGTTCTTATGTTAGGAAAGGATGGTTAGGCGATACATATGCAGTGTACGATTGAGTGGATTTACGTATAGGAGGTGTGTAGGAGGAGCAACAGTTTTCGAGAAATGTATCTGCTTGCAGTCGAGCTTGGGCATGTCCATCTTTATGTAGTCATTTGTACTAGTTAAAGGAGAATGCAGGAGAAATTCGTAAGTCCTCAAGGGCACGTACACGTGATAGGGTTGTAAAAATTAAGCCTTGTCATTCGGTGTGCCCTATATCAATGGTTTCCTTATCAAGAGTGAGGCCTTGTGAATTGTCAGGGTCCACGCCATTTTCAGGGGGACCTGATGATAGTTACCTCTTGCTATTGTTGGAATTGGTAGTTATGTTGCGTTGGTAGTATCCCATGGTGGGCCCGTGTAGTTTTTGAAAGCCACAACTAATATAATGGTAGAGTTGGTGTTTTGCATCCTGGTGCGCACATTGTAGTAATGATTTGGCCCCAATTGCCATTACAAGATCGGCTTGTACCCATACATTTGCAGTTAGCATTGCTTCTTCATCCTCACAGAGGAGGAGGGTACTTTCAAGTTGCATATTGTTTGTCCTGTCTGATTTGGTATGTCGGTTTTGTTCTGATTTGCTCAGTGCAATTGGCAAGTTGAGGGCTTGCATCATGTGTTTATTGTGTAGAGTGGCTAATGCATTGGTAGCTTATAGATGTGTTGTACCTTTGAAGCATTTTTATTATGTAGTGGAGATGCATGTTTTAGTTCTGGACATCAAAAGGTTTGAGTCTTCTTTTTTGGAAATTGCATTTATAATATTGAGTAACAAGTTTTTAAAAATGAGTTGGGTAAGGGTAGTGTCGTGTTGCCAGAAGTTGGTGGTTAGCATGACTATTGTTGTGAATTGTAATTATAGCATGTGTCTGTAGGTGCCTGATATGTACAACAGACTATCTTTAATTGGTGATAGTTGTACCAGGTCACCAATGAGTATGACAGAACGGCCCCCAAACGACATGCACTTACAACTAGGGATTGCCTCCTGTAGGTGCCTATGCATATGGTTTAACAGTTTTGGACCAACGAAGCTCATCTCATCAATCAAAATGTATTCCATGTTGCACAATTCCTCTTGAAAAGAAGCAAGTGTTGGACCACAAAGGGTTGTAACCTATGATATGGGGATGTGAAGAGCGAAATGTATAGTGGTGACACTAATGTTAAATGTTGATATACCCATGGGAGATTGAAGAAGTAAATGGTGTGCATGTGTTGGGAAAACACGTGGAATGAAATTGTAAATTTTCGTATTAGGTATGATTTCACTATACCAATTGTGTCATGGATTATCATGTAGAGGAGTGCCATGTTGGGTGTGGTAGATGCGTTTGTGATGATTATTTGGAGTTCTCGACTCTATTCATTTGATAAACTATAGGTAGTTGTAATAGGGGGTTCCATAGTAGCAATTGTTGCATTTTTAATATGGGAAACTTCTATGAAAGTGGGGCATGCTTCCTGTAGTGTGTCGCCCGCCTCAATTTGTGGCCAACTGTGACTTCAATCAAAGTCACGCTTATCAAGTAGTTATAGGTCACTGATGGTGAGGGCCTCTGTTGGGTGTAGGCTTGAGAATAATTCTCATTCCTTCATTTGTTGTAGGCCTGTCTCTGGCATAATTTCTACAGATCTAGCTTTATCCAAGCTGTAGGTAGTAGTTGGAGTTACACGTTCTAGATGCCAAGGGTGATGTGTCAGTAGGAGTAGAGACCAGTGGTGGGTTAAGGTTTCGGTGCATATGCCTATGTCAACTGGAATATTATGGAATGGTTTGTATAGCAAGAGATCTGTGAAGTAGAAGGCCTCATATGTTGGTGACCCGACAGTGGGGTGAGTGTAGTGTCGGGAAACACTCTAAAATTTTTTCTTTTTTTTTAATCTATGTTTCCATTGATTATGTGTTTGGTGTTTATCGTATGACCAGAATTTTGCACATTCTATCAATTTGTGGGCTTCTAAATAGGCAGGGCTTTTCATGTATGCATCAATAAAGGTTGATAGTACTCCTTGTAGTGCCTGGCATTCCAAGATCTTCATGTATATTTTTTTACCAACAGAGAGAGTTATAAACATAAGGCTACATACTGAGAGTAGTAGTTTCAGTAGTATGTGGCATGTTTCTTGCGCACCAATATCACGGCCAACAATTGTTTCAGAAAGTATCTTGTTGTATGGAGTCTTTACAATGCTTTCATGAGCGGTGGTATCTGCTAGTCGTACTAACATGTGATGGTGTGTTTTTTTTGCTCTTCCTTTGTTGCATATTTAGTTATCTTTTCCAGAACTACATGTCAGGAAACAATTGCCATGTGGTTAGCATGGGTTGGTTGTGTATGTTTAACTTGTCATCATTACAAGCTGGAGTATACACCAATTCCCCGTGTATGTTTTGGCACAATGTGGATATGTTTTGGATAGGCCAAGGGCATTTATATTGGAACTGTTTTTAGGTTCATTTCTCGCACAGGCATGTAGATGTAGTGCACATTGTATGGCGTTTGACATGATTAACCAGTTCTTCATAATCTATTTCATTTTTTGTGCCTATTATAATTGGAGAAGCTACTAAGCATGGGTCATCAAGTTCAGGGCGACTCATATGAGAAGTGATTGCAAATTTGACCCTAGGATTCCATGTTGTGACGTACCTATTGAAGTATGATCTTGTAGTGTTGTTGGCTTCAGTGTTGTTCTAGTCTAATGTGTCTATGTCGAGACTATTATGTAGCCATACGAAACCATGAATGTGTGCGGAGCCTCGATGTTTTCATTCGAATCTGGACAAATATTGTTTGTTAGTATGTAAAGGATTGAGCATGGTATTTTTAAGTAAAGGATATTGCAAAACTGAGTTGTGGCTAACATTACCTATACTAGAAGTCCTTTGTGTGTAGGTATTTCTCTAGGATTTCTTCACGAAATATAGAAAGCAAACATAACCATTTTCATGAAATATAGAGAACCGAACAACCATATACATGACTATCAAATGCGGGTACGTAATGATGTTATGGATTCTCCAAGTATGTACAGTGTCGACTGATGTAGGAGGTTGGCTAGGAATCTATCTATGTACATCATGCCATTTAGTGCCATTGACACTTAGGGTGAATAATAATGTTAGGGATCCTAGCCGACTAATCGTATTTGAAAGTTTGTTTTCTGCATTGTGCCCAATGAGATCTTGTGTCTCTTAGATTGACACCGAAGTGCATGAGTTGATTTGTTATTTTCTCATCTGGAAGGTATTCCAATAAATTGCATAGGTCCTCAACAAATGTAAGTGAGTTGTCTTCAATATTATGCTTAACAAATATAGATGATACAACCCGTCCTCTATGATGCATCATAAAGTTCAACAGGAAATAACGAACCATGGGTGGCTACCAGAGCGGATGTCATGGTACCATATTAAGTGGAGGGCATACTCATGTATTTGGACCTCAGTGTTGTGAGGTTGGAAAAACATAGCCACACCAAATGGGAATAAGGTGGGAAAGGCCATAGAGAATAAACCCTTTGTTGAATATTCGTTAATGTGGTCAGTACTTATTTGGGGCCAATCAACCAAGGGTGGGGTGGGGTGAGATTTGTTTTTCAAGTAGCTTTTAATATCTTCAACCTTTTTACAGGTGGGTGGAATGAATTAAATAAATGATGATGTGTTGAATGTGGGGGGACAATTGTTGTTGGTTCAGCTGTGTCAGTGGTACAAGAAGGTAGTAGCAAGTCAAGGGGTTGCTCAAGCATGAAAGGTATGGTAGTGAAGATATCTTTAACAATTGTGGGCAAGTTTGTAAGGGAGGCCTCATCTATAATGACATCCCTACAATATGGGTCATGTCGTATCTTGTATCAGAGTGCATCACTCACATGTGTCCGACTTACAAAGAATTCATACGGTTTTCTTTCTACTCCTAATTTCTTTAGTATTAGGATATCTAGGTCCTATGACCATCAGGGCAAGTAGTGTACTATTGATGAGATGTCTTGGGGGAAGTTTATGGTATTGACACTATACATGTATTGGTCCTTATGAGCATGGGTGACCTGTAGAAGTGGGGAAACCCTTGTAATAATAATTTCTTCCATCTGTGTTAAAATGGCCAATTTGGTGGGCTGGGGCCCGGGATCCATATTGTTCGACAAAGAGAACCAGTGTGTCCGTTTATCTTTTAAAAACCTACAACAATTAGGTCATGTATATTTGGCTTTGATTTAGATCCCTGGGTATAATTCATTTCATATGGAGCAACTATGTTTATAAAATAATGAATCTATCCAATTGTGGAAGCTTTTCTAAATGTTACTGAAACTAATGGGGTTACTTTCATGTGGGAGGGGAATATTTGTGTCAAGGCGGGTGAAACAATATATATTCATCACAATAAAAAAACACAAACTAAGGGGTACACTAAGTGGTACCCTTATGAGGAGAACACCATAAAGCGAAGATGCCATCTCACAAGACTTCAAAAAAGAGAAAAAATGGTCTTGGAAATGGCATACATTATAAGAAGTTAGAGATTTTAAAGTATGTTTTCGAATCTCCTAGAAATTTTATTAAAAATTTGAGAAATATTCTAGAGTATTTTAATCAGACATGAAAATTCTTTAAAATAGTAAACAAACCAAATAAACTATATACATTGCATTGCCTTGGGTAGCAAATAAACTATTCTTGCTAAAAGTGAAATTTTTTCATATCATAGTTGCATTCCAAAGCAACTTTGTTGACAAATCTAGGAGCTTTATTAGGAATGTGTGTGAGGTCAATACAGAGCTGCATGCATGAGAAAATAAGGGTAGTATTTAGAAATCCCATATGTTGTGATCTTCTTTCCAGATCTTTGATTGGGGCAAATGGTAGGAATCTTATTTTCTTTTTTGACACAACCATAGCTATAGAACCTATCTCTAGTTTCTAGACTCTATTAAACCCCCCCAAAAAAATGTTTTTGCTTAAGGGCACAAATATCTCACCTTGAGGAGACTAATGAAGAGCCTTGGGAGACCTTTTGATATGAAAAATTCAATGATTTTAATTTTTTTAATAGGAAACTCTGCACAATGCAAAAGATAAAATCTATAGACATCATACATGAAAAGACATCTCAAACCTACAAAAAATACAATGCACTCATTATACACCTTTTTAGAAAGACCAAACACATTTAGAAAAATCAAACACTGGTTGGCATTATAAGTGGTTATAACAACACCAAAACAACCGAAGTTAAAATACACAATACTAAAACTAGAAAGCCCAAACATGCAATAATAACAACTTTAATAAGGCTTACAAAACCTAGACAAACAGGCAAGAACTCGCTAGAAAAACACCATAGATGATGATTGACAGTTAATAAACTAATAACGAAATCTCTTTAAATGTGTTGTATTGACAGGTTCTGGTTGGATGTTTTAATATCTCAGCGTTAATTGTATACAGTCGTAAATACTCACCGTGTGTTTAAAGGATGTAAATAATTTTATGTGCAAGATTAACAGATTGAACCACAAGTATGATATTGGTCTCTATCACAATCGTTTACTCCAAATCAGTCGTAGAAACTATTGTATATATCACATTAATTTTAATAAATTTTGAAATCCAAATAATTGTGAAGATCTATTATTTCCAGACCTTATATATTAAAAGCTACTAAAAATGAAAATTAATCTTATTGAAATACCCCAATTTATGTTGAAGAAAGCCAAAGAAAATCCAAAACAACTTATGGGGAAATATGCATTTATTGGTTGTGTGAAAAATCTATATAATGGAAGAGTAGAAGTTAAAGAAAACACAGATATAGATACCATCTATTTACATCCTCTTCTATTATATATACACATCTAAACATTATTGTGACTAAATGATTTGAATAGCATGTTTGATAAACTTTACGAACATTTAACTGAATGTCAAGAACATTTAAGAAAAATTATCCATCATTTGAGTCTGCAATTGAGAATTTGTTGTCCTAACGTGTAAATTTTACGATGATAGTATATCACAAAATTCTCCCCTTCTTACACACATTTCAACTCCTCCAACCTTCATCTTCTGAGTGGAATGTATCGTAGAATCACAAAAAAAATAAATTAGCTTGAAAACAAGTAGAGATTTCATGGCATCTTATTTTTGACCTCCGAAATGAATTAAAATGTGTTGATGTTATAAATTGAATAAGAAAATTCAAGAGGATAAATTCAAATATGTTAAAATTAAGAAAATGGCTATGTTACCACTTACCAGCATTCAAGAATGACTCTTTATTTCTGTTATTTTCTGAAAACAGTCTTCAATTTTGAGTTATAATGAGTAAATTTAACATACATGCAAGCTTGGCTAGGGAAACAAACAATTTCTAGAAGAGAGAAAGTGTTTAAAGTTTTTATTCAGAATTACCAAGCTTTATATGCCTGAGACGACACACCAACAACAACTCATCAATGTGACCAACATTGCATTACATCAACTAATAAAGAAAGGACATTCAGAATTAATTAGTATTTGAGGAAGGGAAGGTGTAGGGGGGAGGGCATGGGCTTTGAACTCTGACTTGATATGATGTTTGCATTTCCAACTTGATATGGGAGGGGTAGTGGCTTCTAATCTCGACTTGATGTAATGTTGTAATGCATTCCTGACCTAATATGAAGTTGTAATGCGTTGTAGCAATTAAAATGTTGGTATTTTCTATGTTTTCATTATTCATCTCAATAATAAATAGTCACGTTGATACCTTGCAATGTATTTGTAACTATTTCCATATTACAATTTGTATTTGAATGTTTGTTTTTCTTATTTTTCTTTTTTCCCATAACTTTTTCGTCATAGAGTAGTCACAAAATCAAAGTGGAGAGGATAAAAATTAATGCACATGCAAGGCCTCTTGGGCTAATGATATCAATTTAATTCTATCCTTTTAGTAGTGCACTCATAAGTAAATTACACAGACTCCTGATCAAAGCTGAAACTATATAATTTTATCCAGAGACTGTTTTTGGAAATAGGTAAAATGGTGAGGGTGTTGAAAGGACCCACATCTTTGTACAAAGAGTCCCAATGGCCAAATATAATAATGAAGCAAAGAAAAGAAGAATCCCAGAGGCAAAAGGAATAAAGGACCCAAAAGGCCTAAAAATAAAAGAAGAAAACAAGAGTAACACAAGAAAGGAACAACTACGAAAAATTGTAACAATCAAGAAGGAGAAGAAGCACTTCCAGGATAGTTACACCTAGTACCGACAAAAGGAAGAACAAAGGAAGAGGGGAGATACATCCCGAGAGGGCTACGAGACCATGAAAAGGGGGGTGGTAGGATAGAAAGGGGAAAAAAATATGGGGAATTTAATGCCTTCCCTTCTTTCCCTTCTTTGAATGCACTAATTGCCAATTATCCTATGTAAGTATCTCTGAAATAAGAGGATTATATTCTGTTAAATCCACGTACGAGGATCCAACAAGGGAAAGGCCACTATCCTTATCCAATTTAGAGTGATCAGATTCATGAGGCCTCTTTGGCATTGGAGAAGGACCTTCTGAAGAGGGAGTGGTTACCAGTAATTGCCCAATCTTTGTAGAAAGATCTGTAGCTGCAACTGATGGATTTGTAGCTGCAACTGAAGGAGTTTTAGCTGTGATTGAAGTTGTAGCAGATGGAGTTGTAGCTACAACTGAAGGTGTTTTTGTTATACCTATTTTATCTTCTAAATCAAAATCTTCCTCTTCAAGTATCATCATCTTCTTCTAAATCTAGTGGGCTCAAATGCTTTAGAATCACTCCTTTTTTTCAAGGAGCTTGGTTTTTTTCTAAGGGCATGCAACATGGAGATGACCTTGTGTTCTATAATTAGGACATCTGAAAGCTATATTTTCATAGTCTAAAATTTGGGAATAGTTTGTATCACCCATTTTGAGGGTCATTTTATCCAGCAAACCCTTGTTGAGATCAACATCAACGTAAATCCTAACATAAGTATGCAAACTGCTTCGTATCCTTTAGATGTCTTCTTTAATAAACCACACGAGGAGGTTTCCAATTTCCTTCAGTGAGCACATAAAATGAAGGGGAAGATTTGGTAGCCTCACCCAAACTAGAACCCATGTGATGGAGAAGGTATTTGGGTCAAAATTTGGAAACCATGGGGTAGTGGAAAGTCTTTTCGAACCCCAGAACCAAGGACCCTCATTAATAACTCTGTATTAATCCTTCTTTTCATTGAAAAAGATAATGAAGAAGCCTCGGGTACAGAGGAAATATTTACAATTTTCTATCCAAGAGGAGTGGATCAACTGGACCACTGCATTAGATGATAGACAAACACCATTACATATCCATATCAAGGCCTTTGATTTAATCTTTTGCAACAGGTTAAAAAATTCTTCACCCTTGATTTCCAAGATCGTGGTTTCAGAAGCTTGCTCAACAATGTATGTGGGTGAAGGAATAGGAGTTGTGAGAGATTTTGAAGATGAGGCATTTTTAAAGAGTGCCTCCTTAAAAGAGGTAAAACTATGATCCTTTTCCTCTCCCAAAAGAAAACCTGTCATAAAAATCATTGAATCACTAACTATTTCGTAGGAGATGAGCATAAAGGCATTTGCGATAGGTTTTCCAACAAAAACCAATCCAAAATTCCCAACCCTACAACAAAATTTATGAGCAAGAGTAAATTTCAAATCCATACCTTGAGCAAGTCGGTGAATCCAAATACACAAGGTATTACAGGCTAGGGTGTGAACTAGGAGTTGTAGCATATCAGTATGGCTTCCAAGAGTTTCTAAAAATTTTAAGTAGGGTTCCTAAAATCATAGACCTCTCATTAGGCAGAAGTCATCCATGCATTTGGCAGTGGTCTAGGTCAAAAAGCTTGGATGTCACCACCGTTTGGGAGAGAACCAAAGGTCCAAATGTTATAGAACCAGTGGTCAAAAATGGAATAGGGAGAAGCCAAAAAGGGGATGCAGAAGAAATCAAAATGATCCTAGAAGGATACTTGCCTCTACTATCCCAAAAAATAAAGGAGCTGAAGGCACACAATGATCTAGAGCTATGGCTCAAGAGGGAAGACACAACAACAACGAGAGCCATTGATAAATCCTTGGTTTCTCTCAATAGCATCCTTGATTGAATCCCTTCGTGAGCTAAGATTGACATCGTATAGAATTTTTCTTTTTCTATCCAAAGATTGTTTAACTATAAGGAAGAGATTCTCATTTTCTCAATCTGGGCATTGAGAGAGTCTTGAGTTTAAATTTGATGAATAATGTAATGAATTACTACACCACAACTAGGATTATTAGTGAATGTAGGTGAGTGAAAGGTCATAGAAGAAATGAATACTACTTGGAAAAAAACACTAAAGCAAAGACTTAAATAATCCAACAAAGTGGAATATCTAAATAAAGATTAATCACTCCCTTCAGAAAGTCAATTATGAGGAAATTGAACAACATCGATCTCAAAACCAGACATTGTTTACATTTGTTTGGGTTTAGTAATATTATTGTGCATAATTATAGTTGTGTGCCATTTAAATCATCCAAAGGCATTTACGAATGGCTCTGCAAATGAAATGGAGCAAGGTGATATAACTTACATGGCTAGACATTATTTCTTATTGTATAGATTATTAGACAACAAACCACAAAGTAATATCTTATTAAATTTTCTTTATTGACACATCTATTTGTTACACTTAGGTTCTCCAAGGTTAGCGAATGTTCCAGCTAAGAAGAAAACAAAACAAAATGCAAGTGCAATCTTTGCAAAATATTGAATTAGATCTCCTCGGTTTTGATGTTGGATGAAACTCAAAAAGATTCTGTAATGAAGTGATGGCCAATTTACTGAAGAGGATGATACCCAGCTGGTCTAGGAGGTATAAGGAAGTGTTGCGATAGGATCACAGATTATTTATGCAATTCCCATAGAAAATGAATCCATATAAAAAAGACCTAGATCATTTAGTAGTCCCGCGAAGATGAAAATTTCACCAAATTTCAAATTTTCAAAAAATTCCTAAAGGTTCAAATATGTATAACATACAAAATTATACACAAACACAAAAATATAATATGTACATTGATATGGAATAGATATTCCTAGTACTATTGTTGTTCAAGAGCACAATTGTGATGCTCATATGAGATTAGAATCAGATCTTTCAAGTGACTTTGAGGTATATCCAATCAACTATATTGGGGATTATAGGGTAAATTAATTGAAAGTTTGGTCAGACCATTACGAAAAAGGTGAACAATCATCTAGCTTTTGTTAACGTAGGATGAGAGAAATGATGTAGTAAAATTAGAGTGGGGGTGTCATTTTAAGTAAGGTAGTTTTTAGTGTAATCAGAAACCCCAAAAAATTGTTGGATATTTTGATAACGGTTGACCTTTAGTGAGGCACACATCTAGTTGTTAAACATAATAAATATGTAAATCCTAAAAGTTATGATTAGCTTGTTCATTTTATACTTTTCATGATGACAATCCTATGTATCTGACATATTGAAGAATCATTTTTTGAAACCATAACTTAACTACATGAACAAAGTGTCCTATATTGGATTAAAGTTATTTTTTATGGTCTGAACACTAGACGATATGCACAAAAAAAATTAACATAGAATTGTGTTGTCTATTTTCAGACACACAATATGACTGTAATTTATTGATGTATAAATTTTTTATTGTCGTTGGGATTCTTATCACACACTTGTGATTTCCAAGTATAAGCTCGATGTTGTTATCTCGTACTCTTCTAACACTTCTTGAATAAGATTTGAGAGGATATGAAGAGCAGGACAAAAGTAACAACTAAATCGACATGTTTAGAATAGAAAGAATAAGAAAATTGGATGGCATTCAATGTAGTATTCTTTAGGGTATTTTGTCAAGAAATTCATGTCCATACCAAATTTAAAAAATTGGTTACAAATTTCACTTCAATCCCCAACCACGTCATGTAATTGTAGATAGTAGAACATGTAAGTGATTTTGTTATGTTTATACGTGGATTAATGTAAGAAATAAATTTTGTCTAATTAACACGGAGTTCATTAGCTAGGAAATATCCTAACACACGGGTTCATATTGAGGTAATTAAAATTAATAAAATTAAAGTCAATATACCGTTAGACATGAGGGGGTGAAAGGGTTTAATTTATTAATGTTTTGAATCAGTTATTGGGGGTACGTTACAGAGGTGGGCCAAAGGAAAGGGAAGTTTAATTTTAATATAAAACTATAACATTTAAACCCTTCTTTTTAAAAGTAAATACCTTAAAATTGCAAAAGGAGTGTGGTCATAAATTAAATTATAATCTATTTTTTAATTAAAAAAATAGATTCTTAACTAAGAAATAATAATATGGAAGAAAACTAGGATTGAGTATGATTTTCAACACAATTTATATTATTTCACCATCTTAATTATTTGAAGAACTATTGATAAATGATTAAAGCTTAACATATATAAGGTGATTTGTAATAGGTCTTCAATGGCTTCAAACTATCTTTCGAGAGGAAATGCATATTAAAAAAAATTGAGTGAGAAATATAATATATTTTTTGTCTAATATATTAGGGTAGAAATAAAAAGGGGCAAATAAAATTGAAATTGAAAAATGGGTAAGTAAGGTACATGGAAAAAATAGGGGGTATTTTCATTCTCATAATATAACAAGAGGGGGTATTATCAATTGAATAATTAGAGGTAGAAACTAGAATTAAGGGTATTATTTAATACTCTTCGAACACACGTGCTATACCATACTTTTACTAAGTGAACCCCCCATGCTAATTAATCTAGTTTAGTCTAGCTAAGAAAAATAAGGATCGCTATGGCTGAAACACTTGTCATACCAAATTAGATAAGTCTACGTTAAAACAAAGTGTGATATAATAGTTGATTTCATGTTAGTAGCATATTTCAGGGTTTAGATTCAGATTTTATAGCACAAAATTTGGATTGTAGGTACATAAGTCTACAATGGTAAAACATTATTTTTTAGGTGCATAAAATAATATTTGATTTCATGTTAGTAGCATATTTCAGGATTAGAATCAGATTTTACAGCACAAAATTCACATAAACAAAAGTTAAATGACCTAGAGTTTACCATACATTTGGAATTTGGAGTTCAAATCCATACTTAGTTACACATGTCATGTGTGATTTTTAACCCACAAAGAACATAACAGATCTCTGTACATACAACACTTTGATCCAAAGATAGTAAAATATATAAATCATGACACTTTCCTTTTACAAAATATACAAAAGATGTCATAAGATCTTGATACATACATATCATCAAAATTCACAATAGTAGTAGTTATTAAACAAAAACTAAAATCACATATTTCAGTTTTTATTATACTCATAACATTTATTATAATTTAAAGGCTATATGCTCCCAATCTGCAAATCTGCATCATTATCCAGATCAATATGACCATCAAATCTATTTAGCTCACAAGCTATAATCAACAACCTTTTAGATAGAGACCCTCCTGACAAACTTCCACCACCAAGCCCAAGCCTGCCTCCCATGCCACCACCACCTCCAAACAAAGTTCCATCACCAATTACAGGAAATCGATCATAATCTCCCCCAATGCCAAGAATTCCATACCTTGGACCTCCATAAGGAAAAGGAAATCTTCTTAGCAGTGGTCGAGGAGGCTACCAAATAGGCCCATCTCTAATCCTCCCCATCCTCCTCGGACCTGCCCTCTTCCTCTCCATCTAAATCCTTGCAAAAACATCATTCCATATTTGCACACCTTGTGTCCTACTAAACCCAAATTTATCTAGATAATTTTTCTTCCATAATTCATCATTTGAATCTAGATACCGAAACTCCATGCACACACAACCCATCCATCTTAGCAATATCCACAATAGGAAGCCCTTGCAAAATCATCATATCCAGCTCTGTAGGAAACATTATAAGCGATGAGGGAAATGGAAAGCCAACCTTCTCACAGAGTGCAATATACACATGCATACAAATCTCATTCTTCAAAACCTTCCACAGCTCAAACAACACCTTCTCATATCCCAAAAAATCTTGGCCCTCACCAATTACATTGTTCCTTTCTAGGTATTTTTCAACATTCGAAAATCCTATTAATCAATTTTTAAACAAAAGGAATTTAGTTTGTAAGTAATCACCTCCTTCAACACCTATAAATTTACACCATTTTCTGAAAGATTTATTATGTGGGTATTGCCACCATGACATATCTAAACCCGAGCTTCATACTGTTACCAATGAATCAAGTAACTCCCTCAGATCGTCAGGAAAAATCTTCACTTCTTCTATGTAATTAATGTAAAAACAAAATTTTCAATGTGAAACTTGTGATTAGAATCTCAATCTTGCACACTACATTCAACATGCAACTCCTAAAATAGCGAAAACATCAATAATTCTACACACTACATTCAATATGCAACTCCTAAAATAGTGAAAATGTTAAAGCGCTCGTCAAATTTGAACTTATTTGAGCATGGTACATAGTGATTTAATTGCATTGTACATTGGAAACTCAGGGGTTGCATATGCTAGGTAATTCCAGTAGATTTTGGACCACATCCTAACTATTCACAAAATCACATGCCATGATAAAGTTTCCTTTTCCTTAGATTACAATTTTGATCTATCCACATCTTCATATTCATGCGTCAAATAAGTTAAACATATTCATGCATCATTTTCAAATCTTATAAATTGGGTGAACCTTTTCAAACAAGAAAGTAAATCATAGTTTATATTTCCTAATGACTGCACATTTACCCAAGTCAAGGTTTAGACATGGGCACCAAATTCATGCAGTGTAGGGTTTAAATCCCGAGTCTCACCATCAAGAATCTGAAGTAACTCTAACAAGAATTAAATTAAGATACAAATGAAAAACCAATAGATAAGTTTAAATGGATTTTAATATAAAACAAACATGCATGACATAACAGCTTACCATTCAGGAAGACAAGTCCAAATGAATGAATTCCCACAAACCCTGGCTGACAACCCGGTAGTTGATAATGAGAAGTACCACCAGCTACAAGCCCCAGAGATACAATCTTAGGACTGCCTGCAGGGTCTAGGCTACTGAGCCCTTAGACTAATTTTGTGTCTCTTTTTAGCCATACCACTCACCTCATAATTGGCCTCCAAATCAACATTGACATTTGCGGGCATCATCTTAGAGCTTATATGCTACAAATGGTTCTCTGAACTGAATGGTAGATTTCCTGATAACATATAGAAATCTATAAAATGAGGGGAATCTTTTGATTTCCTTCGATCATTCATACTGCTATAAATTTAGTACAACGTTCGAGATATGTCATTACAAAACTTGAGTTTAGAAGATGTTTTCTGTGTTATTTCCCTCACAAATATGTTTGAAAAATGTGGAAACCTACAAATGCTTGTTGATTCTTTTCTTCACAAATTACATATTAATAAAGTCAAATTACATATTAATATATGAGGTTAAATTTACATATTATTAATAAAGTCAAGTGCTTCATCCAGAAACCTTGCATGGCCAAGAAGGTCAACAATGCAAGAATAATGTTATCTTAATTCATAAAAATCAAACACCACCAGCCATCCTCTATCATGCCTATATGACTACAAGTATACATAACATAAATGAAAATGACAACATTAGTGTTTATACCTATCCATTGCATTTGAAAATACAGTGCCAGGGAATCCTTACCATGCCCATGTATTCAAAATACTAAAATTATTACATTCCATACAACATCTCTTTTGGGAATTTTATCAAACAATTTCCTCACAACCACAACATTTTCACATTTAGCACAAATGTTAATTACACAAGTTTCCACAAATAGTTGATATAAACCCACTTCTAATAACAAACTCATGGACTAATTTTCCTTGTTGCAAAGCTCTTAAATGTGAACATGCTGGGAGGATGCTTATAATGGAAAAAAGTTAGGATGATCATTATAAGCTACTACCATTTGATCAAATATTCTCAAGGCCTCCTTTGCATGTCCATTTTAAGCATACCCAACAATCATTTGATTCAATGAGATTTCAACATTTTAGAATTTTTTTCAAATAATTGGCATGCAATCTTTAGAGTCCCACATTTTTCATACATGGACACAAGGGAATTCCCCACATATACATCCAACTCAAATCCATTTCTAATTACATAATCATGAAGCCACTCACATTCCTCCAGAGATTGTAGTTGTCATTGTTAGTGAATCAAATTTCACACCTGCTAGTAAAATTTCATGGAAAAACTCCATTCTAACATCTAAACTCTACACTTTAATTTTATATTCTTAAGAGAGCATTAACATTACTAAGAACATTATATATTATGAACAAAGTATTGAAACCCACAATAATTGTAGTCTGTGAGACCATATATCTTTTAGGCATTTTGTCAAAAATGTTGCAGGTTTCCACATTTTGCAAACATATTTGTGGGAGATGTAGTTACTGTAAATTGAAGCATCTGATTTGAATGAAATAAATAACATAAGTTTTTGGAATATACGTTAGGAGATAGGGAAATAGTCAACTGATTTCCATTCGAAGATAATAAATTCTGCCAAGATATGGGTAGCGAAGGTCTCCCTTAAAAAGGGAAAAATGATAACACGATAGGAATCAAATGGGTTCCTCCACCCAAGTATATATAGGCATGACAGGGAGTGGTGTTATATGCACCAGACAATGAGGGGAATATTTTGATTGCTACAATTTAACTAACAAAATGTAACAACAAGAAATACTTTAAAGATGTTGTTATATCTAACTTAGTTAATTTAAATTGATTTCAAAACAGTACATTATCTCACTTATTTTCTCTCATGGGAACTTGATAATGCCTCAATAAGTACACATTTCTATGCCTAACCATCTCTTCAACTAAAATCCATAAAAAAGTTACAAAGAGTTGGATTTTGATGACCCGATGGAGCAAAAGGCAAATTTTGTAACACCCAAACCAAAAGATCGTGTGGAAGGAGAAGACCAAACATATTCTGTGATATGTGAACAAAGTTCAAATAAGAAATTCATTGGGGTTGAAAGAACACCCCTATTTTTGTAAGCAAGGAAAGTAAGAGGTTGCATATGCTAGGTAATTCTAGTAGATTTTGGACCACATCATAACTATTCACATAATCACATGCCGTGATAAATTATCCAAATCCTTGCAAAAAAATCCTTAAATATTTGCACACCTTGTGTCCTACTGAACCAAAATTCATCTATATACTTCTTCTTCCATAATTCATCATTTGAAGCCAAATACCGAAACTCCATGCAAACACAACCCATCCATCTTATCAATATCCACAATAGGCAGCCCTTGCAAAATCAACATCTTTAGCTTTTTAGGAAACATTATAAGTGACAGAGGAAATGACAATCCAACCTTCTCACAGAGTGCAATATACACACGCATACAAAGCCCATTCTTCAAAACCTTCCATAGCTCAAATAACACCTTCTCGTAGCCCTAAAATTCTTGGCCATCACTAATTACATTGTTCCTTTCTAGGGATTTTCCAGCATTCTGCAATCCTATTAATCAATTTCTGAACTAGGGGAATTCAGTTTGTAAGCAATCACCTCCTTCAATGCTTGCAAATTTGCACCATTTTCAGAAAGATTTATTTTGTGGGTATCGCCGCCATGACATATCTAAACTTGAGCTTCTTACTATGACCAATGAATCAAGTAACTCCCTCAGAACATCAGGAAAAAACTTCACTTCTTCTATGCAATTAATGTAAAATGAAATCTTCAATGTGAAACTTGTGATCAGAATCTCAATCCTGCACATTGCATTCAACATGTAACTCCTAAAATAGTGAAAACATCAAAAATCCTATCAAATTTAATCACTCAAAAAAAGGCCAAAAAAATGCCAAATTTAAGACAATGGTGTGAATGACCGAAGGCCCTTTACCATAGGGGGGATGCCTTCGGCGTAAAAATGCACCAAACCACCAAGAAATAACTATATGTAGACAAAATCACGTGATGAAGCCAATTTTGTCATTGGTGGTGTCCTTTTGGTCTTACTCAACATTTGAAGCCAAAAACCATCAAAACATAAAGATGAGAGGAAATTATTAAAATTGTATATAAAGAATAAAGTGATACATATTGTGAGGTTGAAAAAATGAAAACTTTAAATATTATTAATAAAATATATGTAGGGTACTATTTTAGTAGATTATAGGATTCAATTTTTTTACTATATGATACAAACTACTAAGAATCAAAAATGACAAGGTTTAATGATACCTGTGTGGTTGATAATAAAAGGTGATGGAATCAAACAGGTATACAAATTTCTTATTCAAATAATTGGAAACTTGCACATATGTAGACAACTTTACAAGGGAGATATTAGATGATATGAGGTGAGTTTTTTGGTAAAGGCCAATCCCAAGAACCAAAGGGATTCCTTTGACGGGTGTTAACTCATTTTTTATATAATCATACTAAAAATAATGATAATATTATAGATAATATATAATTATGTGAAATAAAAATAATAGGTACATAACATCTAGATACTAATACTCAATAAACATTCTCTATGATAGGCTAAGGAGGATTGAAAACATTGTCCCAGTAGAGGTTGGCCTCATCATTGTACTCGAGGAGAATATCCAGCTGCTCATGAATGTCATCTAGATTGGGCGTGAGGATGATGACGCATATGCTTAGCTCTTGTTTGATGTTGGATTGTTACCACATGAACGGTTGGTGAACTATAGGTAGATTTTAAATGGTGTTGAGCTTGTAAGATTCTCCTGGAATAGTCATCTAGCAGAAATACAAGATTACAAGAAAAATATTATTAGCCATTATTATGAAATATATAGAAAATATATCAAGAAGTGGAAAAGGTGCAAAGTAGGGTATTCTAACAGGGATCGACATCGATCACATAGACTATTGTCGATCACGTAAATCGATGTTGATTTCTATGTACAAAATTGTAGACGTTTAACAGGGATGATTCTTAGAGCGAATGATAAGGTGAGGATATTCAAGACTTAGATACTGGAATGGGGGAGTAAATGCTAAGATTCAATTTGAACATAAGAGATTTGCAAACTTAGATGGAATACATTACTTGGTAATGGAGATGATTTAAATGACTGGTTGATAAAGAAGATGGCTCCAAAGGGAAAACAAGGTAACATGATATTCTGGTCACTTCACATCTACAAAACACTCAATGCACAAGTTCAAAGCTTGGACTTCTCACCTGTAAATTTTCAATATTATTGGGCAGTGGTTTGGACTACATTTTATAGGATCTATGCCATTTTAATTGAATCAGTACCGACCCATACCAATTGGCATCGATTATAAGAATCGACATCGATTTTTGTCTTTTTCGAGGAGAATGGCTGAATTTGGTTTCAACCATTTCCTTTTACATGATTTTTGGGGTTTATAATGGTATTAGATTGTTTAGGCTCATGGAGAGTTTGTTGGGAGGTTAGGATTGTCTAGGTTTATTTTTGTTTTTGGTTACAGGTGGTTATTAGTAGTTATGGGTGGTAAAATGGTGAATTTAAGTCACTAAAAGGGTAAATTGACCATGTGGGATTATGAAGCAATGTCCTAGGGTGACCTAATTTTTGTGTCTACATTTTTCCCCCTTTTTCAAGTGCTTTGTGATGGAAAATGCACTAGACAAAAATGAGTGAGATAGTTGGATTTGTTTTGGATAGGTGATCCCCCCTCAAACTAGGGGTCTTCGCGAGAAAGTATGATGGTCACTTGTTCTAATGGATGTGGATGAAAAAATGCAAGAATGTGTAGGATTATGTAAGATTGCATTTATAGATGGATATTATTGATTTAAGATGCCCCAAGACTGGGCATGAAATATATTGCCACAAAGGTGGGCTTACGCGACTGAGAAGTCAAGTGATAGGGGAAGCAATGGGTTCTCAACCTATAGACATATGAATTATAGGAAAAACCACTAAGACTTATAAATTACAGGATTTAATGATACCTACTTAGATGATGAAGGAAGGTGATGGATCCAAATGGGAGCACGAAGCTCCTCTCCAAAGACCTACAAACCTGTACACATGTAGACAACTTGACAAGGGAGATATTATATAATATGAGGTGAGCTTCTTGGAAAATTAAAATCCCAGAAACCAAAGGTCTTCTTTTGATGGTTGTTAACTCGTTTTTAGACATTTAAGATGTAAATAATGATAAGATTACAGATAATATAAAATTATGCGGATAGAAAATAATAGATATGTAATGTCTAAATGTCGAGACTCAATCAACATCCTCAATGATAAGATGGGGAGGATTGAAAAAATTATCCTAGTAAAGGTTGGCTTTGTCACTGTGCTTGAGGATAATATCCAACTTCTTTGGAATGTCATTTGGATTGGGCATGAGGATGATGATGCATATTCTTATCTCGTGTTCGATGTCAGATTTCTCCCACACGAATGATTAATGGAATATGGATAGATTGTAAATGGTGTCAATCTCGTAATTTGCTCCTAGAATGGTCATCTAACAAAAATATAATCTTAGAAGAAAAATATTATTAACCATTATTATGAAATATAGAGCAAATATATCAAGATGTGGCAAAGGTGCAAAGTAGGGTATTTTAATAGGGATCGACGTCGATCAAGAAGATCAGTGTTGATTACGTAAATCAATACCAGTTGCTACATACATAATTGTAGACATTTAACTTGGATGATTCTTGGAGGGAATGATAAGGTGAGGATATTAAGGACTTGGATACTGGAACAGGGGAGTAAATGCTAAGATCCAATTTGAACACAAGGGATTTATAAAATTTAATGTAATACATACCTTGGTAATGAAGATGATTTAAATGACCGATTGGTGAAGAAGATGGCTCCAAAGGGAAAACAAGGCTACAAGATGTTATGGTCACTTCATGTCTATGAAATACTTAATGTACAAACTCAAAGGATTGGGATTTTTACCTGTAAATTTTTGGGATCCTTGGGTAGAGGTTTGCACCACCTTTATAGGATCAATGTTGTCTCAACAAAATCGGTATCGACCTGTACCAATTGATGGCGATTCTAGGAATTGGAATCACTTTTCCCCATTTCAAGGGGAATGGTTGAATTTGGTTTCAACCACTTCCTTTTATACAATTTTTATGGTTTATAAAGGTCTTAGATTATTTAGTTTTGTTTTTGTTTTTATTTATTTTTGTTTGTTTTGTGGTTATTAGTAGTTATGGGTGGTAAAATGGTGAATGTAAGTTGGTGGAAGGATAAATTGACCATGTGGGATTATGAAGGGATGTATTAGGGTGTGTACGTACATGTAGGAATTAGGGTGACCTAATTTTAGTGTCTATATTTTCCCCTTTTGTCAATTGGTTTGTGATAGATAAGCCATTGGTCAAAAATGAGTGAGATAGTTGGATTTGTTTTTTATAGGTGATCCTCCTCAAACTAGGGGTTATCATGAGGAAGTGCAATGGTCACCTATTTGAATGGATGGTGGATGAAAATAACACAAGTACATGTAGACTTGTGTAAGATTGCATTTGTATATGTATATGTTCAATTAAATGTGCACTAAGACATGACATTTATTATATTGCCACAAAGGAGGGCCTCACATTCGAGAAGTTAGCTGATAGGGGAAACAATGGGTTCTTGACCTATAAATGTATGAATTAAAGGAAGTGGTGGGAAAATGTTCCTAGAAAGCTTCGGAATCCACAAGGGGTTTGGATACACAGGCTTATTGTGAATAAGATGTAGTTTTTGGGTTTATGGCGGTCTTGGGGACAAAAAAGAAGCATAAATTTTGAAAATGTGTAATTTGGTAGGGATCGGTATTGATTTCACCAATCGGTACCTATTTGAAGGATCGATGTTGATTACTAGGATCAACATCAATCGAGGTGGAATGACTATATATAGAAGGTGCGTAGACATGGAAGTTCATTTTGATCATTGTGTTTATTCACTATTAGATTGTTATTTTGTCATTTTAAGAGATGGAGGCTAGCAGGAGTAGACAAAGGGGTGGGTGAAGCTACGCCAAGATGGTAGGGAAAATTTTAGCTGCAAATATTCATAATTAGGTAAATAGTATGAATTATGTAATTTGAATTTGGATATTTTTATGACCATGACAATGCCTACGTTTTGCCCAAAAATTCCAGAAACAATAATTTTTCCCATGTAAATAACCAATGAATATCCAATCCCAACATATATATTTTTTATTGAATCACTGCATGATTGATGGGATGGAATTTTAAACTATTCTTGGATTGCCAAGAAATGTATGGAACCTTCCTGATCATTTGGTCTCATTCACCGACATGTTTGGGAATTATTTTTGAAATTTGATTAAATTCACCATATATATGCATAGATCTAGATTGTAGAAACTAATCACTAAGCAAACGTTCTTTAATCTTTTTCCAATTTTCCAATTTTGTGAAGTAGTAGAAAATGAATTAGATTACATTGTATAAGAACTTGGTGTAGGTAAGTCTATTTAAAAGTCGTTTTCTATCATGTCAAATTTTTTTTTCTTCTTTTGTAAGTTAGGCTTTTAACAATGCTACAATATATTAAAATATGTCATTTTTTGATTTTACGATATCATGAGTGTCAATTTTTTCCATGTCATGCGACATTGCATTTCCTTAGTCAATTTTTAGCCCATCGCAGCCAACTCAAAAAATGTCCTTACAAGATTCAATAAAATGCCAACTAAAACGGGTACCTCAGGAAACAAAAATCAATTGCAACACCTTCTAGGCATATGAAAAATAAAATCTTATTTTGAGGTAAGTGCAAAAATATGGGGGGGCCAAAAAGCGGGGCACAAATATGTTTTTGGCCATTTTGGCCATAATGTGCTCATGTTATGGCTCGGTCGTGTTATAACGCGACACAGAAAATTTGGGGTCACATTACAACATGCTCACGTTATAATGTGCTTGCATCATGGCTCAGTAAATCCAAGCCATAACACACTCACATTCCTGTTTACTATGTGGCATATGTGCTTATGGGAGGGATATATTTACTAAAATAAAAGGTTTAAGTATAAGTTTTCCTTTTTTTAATCTTTATACTTTATTATTATATTTACTGATATAATAATAAATTATAAAGATTAATAAAAGGAAGTAAATATAAGAAGTTAGGGTCACTTTAAACCTAATGGAACTAGTCTCACAACTCCATCTGTTACGGTTTAGAAGATAGTTTTTCATATTCTAATCTGGTCAGTACATAGGTATTTTCAAGATTTCAACATTTAAACTTCAAGATTTTAGGGTTTAAATTATATAATCGATATTTGTTTTGTGAAATAATATAGTCTTTGTGTAGGTTTTGAGGCCTTTTAGACCAGTTGTTGACATTTGTTGGAGTGTTAAATGTGTCAAAATTAGAATTTACAAACCTCACAACCCCCAAAGGTAGCGACAACTAACTGAATATATAGAATCATGAAATTCCTTATAACACATAATAAATCAAAACACATATGTACGTTTTTTATTGTTTCAAATAATCAAGGGAATGGTAATCATGAGGTATGTGAAGGATTTGAAACATCATGAGGTGATGCAAATATCTAACAAATTTACATGCATTCATCAACTCATAATAACCAATTTTAATCATTCTCATTAGTATCTTGTTTTTAGAAGTCTTTCCAACAAGCTCTATAGGTTCAACTATGTAAAAATGGCACAATCAACCTAAAAATTACTCTTCCAACCCCCGTGTCATGCTCTCACATTTTGTACACAAGCCCAATCAACTGTTAAAACGAAATCTAAACACTAAACTCTAAGCCCTAAACTATAAACCCTTAAACCCTTAACCTTGAACCCTAAACCCTAAACCCTAAACCCTAAGCCACAAGCCTTAATCCTGAATCCCTAAACTCTCTTAATTTTCAAATCCTCCACAATTTACCCTAGTGACTACAAATCAAATCCATGATGCTCAAACCTTTTTTCAATTATCTAGCACTTACTGAAATAAGTATTCACTATGTAGATGGAAGGATTTATCATTGAATGAGATTCTTGTCATGTGGCCATCTGTTATACTGAAATGAGGTGGTTGTAATGTCCTTCCTCCTTTGAAGTGTGATTACACTACAAGGTTCAAATGAGTGTTTAATAACACTACTAAGTGAGTGACATCAAGTGAAAATTAGATTATTTCTCATTCTTACATATATGGTGCTCGATATGAAGATCATCCTCTTACCCCTCCTGGATCAAGAATTATCCTTGGATGGAATAAAATTTAGGATGCTCATACACCTCTTTTCTCATATGCCTCTCATGGAGATACATGATTCCTTAATCCTTCACACATGATGGTCATGAATGCCTTAGTAGCTTGACTATCTCATCTTGGCTTGTTCCTTGAAGATGTTTGAACATGATAGCAAATTCAAGATATGATGATCCTCAAATTACTCTATGAGCTTCCCATTTCACCTTTGAACATGATGAAACCCTTTTTAACTTTACAATTAACTTTCTTGACCAAGATATCACATGAGTGGAAACATAATTTTAGTATCTGGACACATATTTGCTCAATTAATCCTCATAGAAATAGGTTTCCTCCTCTATATGGAAGGATTGATCCTTGAATGAGATTTGAAGGAAATTTTGAGGGTGAGATACATCTTCTTGAAATCCAATTGCATTGAATGACTATGAAAGTCATTCTCTCAATTGAATCACCTTGTGTATGAGAAGTGGGATAAGTAACTAAATGAATATGGTATCTAAATTGTGTATTGCAATGCATATTACACATCTCTTCCCAACATGTTTCTCCCCACATAGACTCGTGCTCTTCAATGCCAAATTCTTCACACTCTTAAACAAATTTTACACTTCCCATATTTCTATGTATGGTATTATGCAAGCCAGGATAACCCATTGGAAGCTGGAAAAAATAACCATATGCTTATATTCACATTCATGATTCACTTTGATACATGTTCATATTCACAAGAACCTCTTCATCCTTGAAAGTGTCTGGTTTGTCTCACTAACTCAGTAAGGGTTACACATACTCCAGAAACTTCACATTTCTCATGAAAGATATGGTCATTGCCACATAGATGTTTAACATTGGATTGCAAACTATAAAAATGATCCTTGTATTTTATTAAAGAGAAAATATTCAAAGGATATTAAAAAAGTTTGAGGTAATCATTCAGGATCATCAAAATTGGCCAAGGAAAGAAACTATTTAATTAAATTTGGACATATATCTGAGCCTTCGTATAAGTTATTTATGAAATCAAGTCTTACGTGATCTTCAATGCTAATAGATAAATTTGTAAATATAAATTTCACAGCTTAAAATTACAAAGATCATCCTATCCTAGAAACTATTAAGGCATAACATTGTTATGAATGCAAGAACCAACTAGTGGACTTACCTCTTTAGTTATAATTGGCAAGTTAGAGTCATCCTAATTAAATAGGTCCTTTACGATCTCCTTATATACATATTTTATAGCCACCATCACAACAAAAAATTTAATCTCAAAGGAAATGGAAGAAACATGAATAACATACCAACACTGAGGTGTAGGATCATAATCAAATTGCCTGTAGTATCCTCTCCTTTGAAGAAAGAGAAAGATCTTCTGCTACTATAATGGATAGAAAATTTGACAAAACTTCCTAAAGTGTTCAAAATAACCATAGAAACAAAGGAATGGCTAAGAACACATAGGGGTTATCAATCACCTAGTAAATCTAATTTGTTTAGTTCTAAATGGGGGTCATCTAGCCTATGGCTTAGTGACATTCCATTCATTGATAATTCCTTCTGTGATAAACACATGGATGCTTTCAAAAGAACATTTAAAAAGATAGGGGTAGTCATAAAGCCTAAGGAAGGGTGTGGTGTGATTTCTAAACAACTTGAAATGCATACAAATTTAGAGGTCATAACATGAATTTATAAATATCTCTATCGTTATAAATGGAAGCCAAATAACAGTGTCTCCCTGTATATAAGGATCGAGGACTACTATGGTCTATGGAGAGATTGGACATTCAAGAATTATTGAGTTTCTAAATTAGAATGTCGTTGTATTTAGAGAAACATTTTCAAACATTGGAGTAATGCATCTTGGAAAATAAAATTGAACCTCAGAAATCCTCTCAAATTTCCATCTTACACAAGCACTAGACATATCAAGCTCTGTTCTTCGAATGAAACCTTCATTCCTGATAGCTTGAAACTAGAATAATTATTCAAAAGATCATAAAAATTGATCAAATTTACTTGGTATCCTAATCCGTCAGACCCATAAATACCACTAGACTTGTTATTCTCAATGTATAACACTCTTGGAGCTCCAAATATTTCACAAGCTGTAGAAAAAAAGGAGATAACTATATTATGTAACATTTCTTTGTAGTGAATTGTTCTTAGATATCTGACATTTCCCTCATTCAAACTATCAGCAGATGAAAGGCATCAAATTGTGATGACTCTCTTCGAATGTTCTTCCTATGAAGCAGATGAACCCTTTTAGTTGAATAATCTCTATCAATACTAATAAGAATGGGTAAAACACAAAACATTACAATGAGTGAATGGGTAAGCCTAAACCCTCATCCCTAAACCCTAAGCCTTAAACCCTGAGCCCTAAACCCTAAAACCTAAACCCTAATCCTTAAACCCTAAACCCTAAATCATGTGCCCTGAACCCTGATTCTTAAACCTTAAACCTTAAACCCTAAACCCTAAACATAAAACCTTGACCTCTAAACCTTAAAACCTAAACCCTAATCCCTAAACCCTAAATCCTAAATCCTAAACCCTAAACCCTAAATCATAAACCTTAAGTCCTAAACCCTAAACCTTGAGCCCTAAACCGTAAACTGTAAACCTGAAACTATACACCATAATCACTAAATCCTAAATCCTAAAACCTAAACCCTAAACCCTTAAACTTGAACCCTAAACTCTAAAACCTAAATCCTAAACCATTAATCCTAAACTTTAAACCCTATTTTACCACCCAAAACCATGATACCTAAACCTTAAGCCCTAAACCCTAAACCCTAAACCGTAAACCCTGAGCACTAAAACCTAAACCATAGACCCTAAACCTTGAGGCCTAAACCTTAAACCCTAGATCCTAAACCTTGAACCATGAACCCTAAAACCTAAAACCTAAACCCTGAGCCTGTAACCCTAAACCCTAAAGCCTAAAATCTAAGCCCCTAACCCCTAAAACTTAAACCCTAAACCCTAAACCCTCAAACATGACCCCTAAAACCTAAACCCTAAACCCTAAATCCTCATCCCTAAACACTGAACCCTAAACCTTAAACCCTAAACCATAAAAGCTAAACGCTAAACCCTAAACCCTGAGCCCTATACCCTAAACCCCGAGCCTTAAAACCTAAACCCTAAATCCTAAGCCATAAACCCTAAACCCTAAACCTTAAAACTTAAACTCAAAGCCATCAACCCTAAAATTTGAGCCCTAAACCCTGAGCCTTAAAACCTGAGCCCTAAACCCTAACCCCTAAACCATAACCCCTAAACCCTGAGCCTTAAACCATAAACCCTAAACCCTAACCCCTAAACCATAAACCCCGAGCCTTAAACCCTAAACCCTAAACCCTAAATAATGGCCCTTAAACCTTAAACCCTAATCCCTAAACCCTCAAACCTAAACCTTAAACCCTAATCCCTAAACACTAAACCCTAAACCATAAAGCCTGAGCCCTAAACCCTAAAACCTGAACCCTAAACTCTATTTTTACCACCATGAACCCTAAACCTTAAACCTTAAACACCGATCCCTAATCCCTGAGCCCTAAACCCTAAACCATAAAACTTGATCCCTAAACCATAAACCCTAAATCCTAAGCCCTAAAAATTATTCCGAAATATTCCTAAATTTCATCCAACACTTCCAAGATTCTCTAACATGACCTCTAGATACTTAATATATTTCTTGAACTCTCCTACAGGGTGTTTGATTAGCTCAGAATGGCCTTTTTAGGCCTTCGGAGGAAGTTATCTTCCATTAAGTCACACTGAACTCATCAATAATTGTATCCAATAATCCCTACACATTAAAACAAATTTAAAAAACCTTGTTAATAATTTATTTTGATCTAGGTTAAAAGTGGTACTGAGGAAGGTTGGCCAGAGGAAGGACGCACCATTGACCAAGAAGTGTTAGATGCATTCTCTAAGCTTGTAAAGTAGGTACTCATCCATAGTATGATTTTACCATATTCTTAGACAAAATTATTGATTCAACTCCATGCTCATGGGAAAATTCATGAGTCCATATATTCGATCGGTTTTCGTTACCTTTGGGAGTTGTGAGGTTTGTAAATTCTAATTTTGACACATTTAACACTCCTAAAAATGTCAATAACCAATCCAAAAGGCCCCAAAACCTAAACAATGACTATATTCTTTCCCAAAATAAACATCGATTGTATAACTTAAACCCTAAAAGGTTTAGACTAAATGCTAAAATCCTAAAAAATAACTATGTAATGACCAGGTTAGAATATGAAAAACCATCTTCTAAACCGTGACAGATGGAGTTGTGAGACTAATTCCATAAGGTGCAAAGTGACCCTAACTTCTTATATTTACTTAGTAAATACATCCCTCTCATATGCATATATACCACATACCAAATAGGAACGTAAGCGCGTTATAATGCGCTCACATTTCATCTTCTATGGGCTTGGGAATCCTAATCCATAGGCTTGGATTTTTTCTTGGATGTCCCACCCTAAGGATTAGACTGTGTAATCCATGAATAAATCCATGTTTAACAAAAAAACATCAATTTCTCACGTGTACAACCCGATATACTGTGTTATAACATAATATTCCAAAAAAATTATATTGTGATGTCAAACTCAGTTTTACCTTGGTGACGATATACTTCTTTCTAAAATATGATTAGTTTAAGGCTTTAATCCTTAATTTATTTTACTAGTGCGCTCTTTTCTTTTCATAATATATGCGTACATTTTTGTACACAACTTATGATTTTTTCATCCAAATTCCCCAAAAAAACTCCTCTTCTAAACTCCATTCTACAAGAACTTAAAAAAAACAAAAAAATGACTTTTTTTCTCAAAGTTACGAGGGTGTACACATAAATATTTCATTTTCACAATGTGTGCACTTTGAAAATTAATAAAAAATATTTATTCATCCAAATATTATGAAAAATTAGTGGGACGTTGTAAATGGAATTAGCTAACTTTATATTGAAGGAATTTGAAAAATAATTTATAAAACTCAAAAAATGGGGGGCACACACACAATAGGTTCTTATCTTTTTGACACAAAAATAGACATATTTTGTGTGTGCACCACATTTGACCCTCTTAATCTCCACCATTTAACAGAAAAATAGTAGTTTAGAAACTAGATTCCGATATCTACGGTACTTATTCTTATCACTTTATAAAATTTTGAGCTTATGCATGCTGAATTATTAGATGAAGTTTATTTTTTGCTAATTTCAGGAAAAAAACCATCCCTTTTTGACCCCCTTTTGGCCCCCATTTCCATACACTTAACCCTTTGAGAAACCATCTATGGAATCCCATTCTTTTAGAAAAGGACCAACACAATCAAGAGACAATGATTGCATTCAAAATGAAACTCAAAATTATTTCATTGATGATTTGATGACTGACGCTATTAATGACAATGAAATGCCTCCCTTTGAAGACATCACATTGAGTGAAGTTGAAACTACATCACTGGATGATTTACATTTCCACTATAGTGGTAGGTTTCCATCACCTGCATAATTTAATGTTTGAGGTAAAAATTCTTGTAGTTAATGAAATTTAAATTCCACCGCTGCAAATACTCAGGGAACACCTAATTCTAGAAGAAAGATAAAGGTAAGAAAATGGGACTTGGGAAGGAGTTTTAGGTTAGAATGGGTTTATATGTTTCCATTTATTAAACCTATTGAAACTAAAAATAAAGTTGAACTTCCCAAAGAATGAAAATGTACAATTTATAACTTAAAATTGGGCAGGGACAAGACAATGCAAATTAAATTTGATAATATTGAGAAGCACATAGGAAAGATATATGAGAAGAAAATTGTAGACGGAGTTAGGAAGTGTGAATGATTATTTACACATTAGGTATGAAAAATAATTTGAGGAGCACAAGAGAACTGAAAGAATAATTGTAGAGAATGAAGGAAAAATTACATCTCAATTTAACAAGGTCATTCAAAATAGTCTTTTAGGTAAAACAATTTAGCTAGCTACTGTTTTTTGAATTTTGAAAAGAGGTCATCCTATAAAAAAATTTCTTGAACAAAATAAGATGTTTCCTTTTCTTGGTTTCCCACACTTTTCTCATTCTCACTGGTCTGAAAGTAGTGGTTGGGGTTGGGAAAAATGTATAGCTATGGTTGAGAAAGAAGACTTGAAAGATAAACTTAAGTATGCACGATACATGTCTTTGTCTATTGATGAGATCACAATAGTAGATAATACAACTTGGGTTTGTATACATGTTTATATTATTGAGAATCATGTGATACATTCTTACTTATTTTTTATTCACAGAATGAGAGAGAAATCCAATGCTAAAAACATTTTTTAATTGGTGATAAGAAGTTTGAGGGAGATCGGTGGCATGGATGATTCTACAATTGCAAAAAAGATGGTATGTGTTGGGGAAGATGGGGCATTTGTAATGCAAGGTCATTGTAATGCTTGTGTGTAAGTATTCAAACATCTCATTTCCCGTATATGATTTCAATTCATTGTATGGATCATAGAATGAATCTAGCATATAAAATAGTAAAAAAAATTACACTTATAGAAAAAGTTGAAGAATTTGTTCGAGAGGTACATGCTAATTTTTTTTGTAGTCCTAAAAGATTCATGAAATTCCAAATCTTTGCAGAAGGAATGAAAAATGGGAATAAACTATTAAAATATATCAACACTAGGTGGATCTCATTTTATCAACCAGTTCATAGGGTGTAGGACGAGTATCAACCCTTATTATGGGTAATGTGAAAAAATCGCATGGAAGTAGACAAGGCTCGGGATTTGATACCTCATTTGATTGATTTAGAGACATTAACAATGTTGTGTAGTCTCCTTCCGATATTAGATGAAATGCATCATTTAATTAAACAAGCCCAAGAAAGACCTATATATTTCTGATTTTTTTAGTTTAAGGAAACATGTTTTTTTGACAATAGAATATTTGTTTATCAATGAGACTTCTTTTTTGGGTCTAAAGTTTTATGGTTGGAATAATTTGATAAAGATTGGAAATGAAAGTATTTTTCTGAGGGTTCAATTTTTTTGGAAAAGTATGTTCTTTTGTACGTGGATATGAGATACCAATGTATATGTTTCAAATAATATCCAGTAAGGTTGAGAAGGTACACATCACACAGACATTATTTGATAACATTGTATCATCAATATGTGTAAGGTTAAGATAAATTATAGTTTCTCTACTATAATAAATAAGGGAACATTTTAGTAGGGTTTATTTACTTGAAGAAATGGATTTAGTAAATCCCACCTATTGGAATAATGTCTAAAATAAAAAATATTTGCATGAATACTACCACAAGAGATTGGCCACATTGATTCAACATTTTTGTAATCTGGTTAATATCAATGGAATGAATATTCCATTTATTTTAAGAAAGGAAAATATGATTGATCAATCCCATGAATTTGCCTCTACAATGATTAAGAAATTCAAATGTTTGGATAATCCCTTAGAGGGTGGAGCAATCACTCAGCTATGGAAAAAAATCGGGTTAAATACTATTTTGCAAGAAACCATCTTCAAGTTTTTCTCATTGGATGAGCTATGTCAAACAATTATTTTGGGTTCAGTTAAAGATGAGATAATTTTAAGCGCCTTGACTTTTATAAAGTCAAAATTATGAAACAAGATTGAAAAAAAATTGGAGAACTATTTGAGAATTTACACATCATGGTACAAAGTGAATAACTTTCCCAATGATAGGGATTTGGAAATATGGAAGTTAATTAATGAAATTAGAGGGGATGATAATAATGCCACATATATAGAACACGATCGTATTAGAGATAGGGATGGATCTATTGCACTAGCTCACTATCATCCAAGTCAAAGAATTGACCAAGAAAATGATAGAGATGATCCACCATCAATACATTGGAAGCTTCCATTTGTAGATATGTGATATAGATGTTCATATAATATATTCAAATAATTAGTGCATTGTTCTGATAATATCTTTCTCTTTATTTATACTTGATGATAATTTCAATAAATTTGAGTAATTGTACATATGCAAAGTTCTTAATCTCCAAAAATAGCAATACTTTGTTTTTCTTCGTAATTTCTTTAATTTGGAATCCAAAATCTCTGTAATAACTTGAATATGAAATTTTTTCATCTTATTTGAATCTTGTATTTTGATGGATTTTTCTAGTCTTTTCACCTTTAAAATCAAGTCCCGTTGATTCTGCGTGGTAAGACTTGATAACTTCTCATGTCATTATCCTTTATAAGAACCATGTCATAGTGCAAAAGGTGATCTAGTAAGAAGGCTCCACGTATGTACAATTATTACAGAAAATTTTATATTAAATTATCTTTCTATTATGTATGTTTCACTATGAAATGAAAACCAATAACAAAACACCACGTGCGTAGGGATTTTGCAGTGTTAGACTCTAGATATCCTCTGTTAGTCACCCCAAAGTGTAAAAAATAAGAAATCTCCACCCTTATAATGTTTTCAAAATGTCAGACTTTAGTTTCTTTGCCAACTTGGTAGGTCCTGTCAGTCATTGAAAAGTGCGAGCCCATAAAAAATGTCCAAGTTACTTCACAATTTGCAATGTCAGTCCTTTGATAAACTTGTCAGTTTTTAACCAATAAGAATATTCCACGCTACTTTTTTTTACATAACCAATCACTACTAAGACTTTGTCAGAAATAGTCACAAGTGAACCAATAAGACATCTCCATGTTCTTTCAAATTTCATTTTCATTTGTAAAAACCATGTTATAGAGTGGGAAACGTAAGCCAGTACGAAGGCTACACATATGTACGGTTCTTATGGACCATTTTCTATTAAATAATTTTTATGTCATGTATGTTTCATTGTGAAGTGTGAACCAATAAAAAACACAATGTACGTATGGATTTCATAGTGTCATACTCTACATATCCTCTATTAGTCACCCCGAAGCACAAACCAATAAGAAAGCTCCCCTTTATAATGTTTTTCTAATGTCAGACTTCAGTTTCTTTCTAGCTTGGTATGTTTTGTTAGTCGTTGCAAAGTGCGAGACAATAGGAAAGCTCCAAGTTACTTCGTAATTTATAATCTCAATCCTTTGATAAACTTGTCGGTTGTTAACTTTTATTTTTGCATAGCCGATCTTTGTTAGAACTTTGTCAGAAATAGTCAGAAGTAAACCAATAAGACATCTCCACATTATTTTGAATGTTTTTATTCCTTTGTAAGAACCATGTCAGAGTTTAAAAGGTGAGCCGATAAGAATACTCTACGTATATATGGTTCTTACAGATTTTTTTCTATTATATGATCTTTATGTATAACAAAATACCACATACATATAGATTTCACAGTTTCTGTAGACACGAAATCATGCACTTTGGGTAATTATTTAGTCCCAATATCATACTACTATTCATCTGGTTCTTAAGTGAAAAAAGTACTAATCAACCCATGTCTTTGGCCATCTTAATTTTTTTATTCCTAATTTTAATCTTGTACTCGTACTTTCCCACTCTTTACTTTTATACTATGTTATCCCTATTTCTAGACTGGGGTGCCACATGTGCCCTGGTCCCCTCTAGGTTCCTTGATCCTCTTTGCACTTTCCTTTCACTTTTTGGGCACTTATTAGCAATTTGAGCTTCCTATCTTTTTGGTAGTCAGCCTTTTTAGGGTTAATTACAAAATTCAAACAAGAGAACCATATAAATATACAATTATGAGACCATAATGAGGGACCAAACACTAAGCACTAGCTATCACCACCTAAGGTTACATCCATCAAGGCTTTTATTGCTCCATTTGCATCCATATAGCTCCATCACAAGGGACAAAGGCTAGTTTTTTGCATCGCACTTCATAAGAGGAGAGTTTATTCTATTTCATATGCACATTATTTACATTCTACATCTAGTTATTGATCGCTATTCACAAAGTGAGACACAGATAAGAGCACCTAGGGCATGATTCCACACACACACACATAGAACTACATTGAGTATGAGATGTAGTGCATCACTCAATTAGTAAGTCCACCATTGTGGCTGTTGAGGACAGTCTGACCCCTTCATATACATCTTTATTTTTTAGGGTTTTGATGCTTTATCTAGGGTTTTGCAAGTGATTCTTCTATTGCAAGTTTACTAGTGCTTCGGCGATCATACAATGATATTCACATGACAGGAAACGAACACAGTTGAATATTCAGCGACACCTCGTAAGAGGTTTATAGATATTTTTCAAAGACTAGGGCACCCATATTTCATACTAGGGCATCCCAGGTACCCCAATCCCTTTTTCAAGCACCCCAGTCCAGCCATACATCTCATATTTTCATTTTCTTGGGATCCTTTGTGATGGTTTTCTACTCCTGTTCATTTGGTCTCCACTATGACACAATCCAAAAAGCTTGATGAATCATCTAAGGATATTATTACCCACTTTTCACATTAGGGTTTCATATGTGCATTACTTAGTTTCTTGGGTTATTTCCCTTATTTATTTACTCATTTATTTATTGCTCCTATAACATCCAAATTAGACTAATAAATTTACATTAAATTAGTATAATCATTTTGGTGAACCCATTATTTGAGCACTCTTGGACCCTCTCTTCTTCTCCACCTCATTATCTTAGGGTCCTTTCACCATGGAGGTCTCTCTCCGTACCTTTTTACAAGATAATCCTGATTTTCAAAATAAACTCAGATATTTTTCTGCTAATACTTATATTCATCCTCACACCTTGATCAGGGGATCATTTTTTTGATATTAAAATTTCCCTAGACATCCCTAAATTGATTCAGTGCTAAAGATATTTTCGAGAGCTTTTTGACGACTATGAGAATGCAAAAAAAAAACATTGGTAGCTCTAGGTATGTCCAGTCAAAGTTCAGTCAACGGGAAAGTCAACTCTAGTCAACTAGTCAATACTGGACCAATGGCACTGTGACACATGGCTAAAAGGAAAAGAGAGTCGTTTGTTGGTTTTTGACCTCCGGTATTTGAAAGGCGTAAAAGTTGGTGGTCGCGACAAGAGGCTCAAATTTTTTAACAGAGGGGAACCCGACTGCTGTGTGGACTATGGTATTATCACTGATGTGGTGGGTCCACAAGCCACCACCTGACTTGCCACCATGAATTGAATTCACTCGATTTGCCTATCGAGAGATGAAAAGTGGACTATATGCTATTGACCGAGTTAATTAATTTCTATACCACAATGTATGGGTCAAATTTCTATTATCTTGGTAAGTCCACTTACAACCCAATTTACATGCCACATGTCTAAGTGGGTGGGTTTGATTATAACAGCCATGTATTAATGTGAAGTATCAAACTTAGCAATCTCCACTTACCCACATAATCCTCTAATCTCGTTTGTTATGCTAAATCCACGTGGTGGATAGGTGAAGTGGTGGCGGGACAAAGGCCCATGCGTGGAAAGATCCTCGTGGGAGATGAGGGGGGCTAAGGTTTTAAAAAAACCTTATCAAAACAAAACACCACCAAATGTGGGATTAACCCACTAACCCTTAGCCTCCAACATGGGGATTTATCCCATTTCAGATACATGCCGCCTACACTATGGGATATTATCCCATTTTTCATGTTATGGGTTAAGGCTTATTATAGCCTAAGGATAATTTCTAAATGCATTATTTAAGGGCCCTATTTGGGTATAAATAGGGGACCCATTACATTGTAAAGAACACACAAACATAACTTGGAAGCTCCAAGCAAGAGCTCGAGGAAGACCAAGCAAGTGGAGGAGAGTTTTATTTTGATAAGACCTATTTATTAGGCTTATTATAAAGCTGTGAAGACCTATTTATTTAAATAGGAATTAATGTGGCTAGGAGTTATTAATACTATCTAGTCGGCCCATAGTGCCACACAAAATTATTGTGAATCTTGGAATATCGGCCGGAGTGCCATAGGGCGTTACAAAGTGTCTGGAAGGCCGATCGAGAACTAGAGGATTCCGAACAGTGGAGCTGGTGCCATAGAGCTTGCTGAATATGCCAGGAAAGGGGAAGTCGGGTGCCATTTTTCACCCTTGTCATTTGAAGGTCTAGTTATTATTATAATCAAGTTCTTAATAGTTTCCATTAGGTTTTCTTGTGAAAGTACTATTGTAACTTACAAGTTTTGACTAGTGGAACGGTTCTTTAAGAACCCAGAGATGTAGGCAATTGCCGAACTCTGTAATCAACCTTTTTGCAAAGTGTCATGCTTATTGCATTATTTTAAGTTGATTTTTAATGGGCTAAAAATTAAACCGTAATTTGATAAGCCTACAAGGGTTCGAAGATCGAGTAGATAAAAGTTTTGGTCTATTTTTAGATCAAGTTTGGTATTAGAGTTGCAAAGAAGCTTGGATGCTCCACTTGGGAAGGTGGCTGAAGCCAGTCAGCTTCGGAAGCACCATTTGGAGAGAAAACCATCACCAGACTCGGGCATGTGTCATGATTATGGCAAAGGGAAAAATACCGAGCGATGTTGGGATTTGTACCTAGAGAAAAGGCCTAAGTGGATGCAAAAGAATTGGTAGGCTATTACCAGACCTAGCACTGGCTAGTCAGTGGCACCATTCACATAGAGAGCACTAGTGGAACATCTAGATATTGCACTGTGACATGCGAGTGCCTCGAGACAGTGGATTCTAGTGGTTATACGAGGAAAATTAGCAACCCTTATTCTTCATTGGACTATCGGAGTAGGGTACGTAACTGTCGATGTGGTGCACTAACTAAGACTTCCCATGACACCACTTCCACGTACCAAGACAGATGGTACAAAAGATGGTACTTGCATGGAGTGTCTACCAGTTATTGCATCTTGAGCTTCATTATTGGGAGACGAGTTTCCTATAATATCACTCTTGACATCATCCCTTTAGAGATGGATGAAGTAGTATTAGGAAACTTCTACTTGACCTCTCATCAGGGTTATCTGACTGATGATAGGAGTAGAGTGGAGCTTCGTATTGGGCACAGATGGAGGATCGAGTTTGTGATAGGTCATGTTTATTGTCTTGCATAAGGTGAAAATAGTGAGCCTTCATACTCATATGTACCTGGGGATCATGTAGATCCTAGTGCAGAGTCAAGCTCATATGTCCCTACTGATCATCCAGATCCTAACACTGAGGTAGCGTACATTCCAGAAGACTATGAGGATCCATATGCAGAGGAGAGAGAGCCTAGGGATCCACATGACACCTATTGAGGTATCCTACATAGACACTGAGGATTATACATTTGGTAAGAAATATAAGGTGCACATAAAGTTGACTTGTTCAGCTATTGTATTTGGTTTTTCTGAGCATTATTTATTGCTCTTATTGTAATAAAACCATAAACTTTTGTGTTAGGTAGAATGTATAAATAAGACCCTTATATGGGCAATTTTTGTATACATCTAATCGAACAAGACACATTAGTCAAAGTCCCAATTATGGACAATGTTTGTACTCTTATATACTTGCATTAGTAAGATCCCTTAAGATGGAAATTATTTTAGTAAAATTGTTAATACCAAGAGATGCAGTATGTATTGGTCCTTGTTAAGTTATTTTTCCAGCAGGGAAGAGACAAACAAGGTCAAACCACGATTGTGATGTAGTGGAGAAGACCAAGTACAAAGGCCACAAAGTAGGAGAGATCTCCCAAGAGGTTTACCATGAAAAATTATTTTCCTATAAAATTGGTATTTAAGCTTATTGTACAAGACTCAAAAAATGGAGCATTTTACAACTAGTTTTGCATGATGTATTAGGATATAGTTTCCTACACTTATGTTTGAAAGTTGTATAAAGACCCTTTTGAGGGCACCTATCTCCTAATCAGTTTGTGAGTACCTGTTATAGCTTAGATACACTATTTGACTCATATAAATCTTGGAGATTGATCTACCATTTGTGCAGATAGTAGAGTTCACAGGAGTCATCCCAGATCATCATTCTATGTAGAGGTATTGTGACTGTGTAGCAGAATGGTAGCTGAATCACCATTGGCATTGACATCGGGTTAGAACTTCATTTTGTGGAGAATCCGTCATGGGAATCTAATAGAATGGTACCTAATATTGTATGTCAAACAAAAGGAGATCTCAAAAGATCAACTCGGAACGTCATTCGGTGTCTAAGCATTGTGACCGCACATGTGAATGGTAGCTGATCATCAAACTTAGAACTACACAATGGAGGCGTTGAGGTTTGCAAGAGACTTATCACTGCACAGTGGAGGCATTGAGGTTTGCAAGAGACTTAGCACTGCACAGTGGAGGTGTTGAGGTCTGCAAAATACTTAGCACCAGTGGAGGTGTTGAGGTATGTAAAAGACTTACAACTACATAGTGGAGGTGTTGAGGTCTGCAAGAGACTTAGCACTACATAGCAGAGGCATTGAGGTCTAAAAAAGGGAAAAGTCATTATCCATCATCGACATCAGATCAATCATAGCTCTAAGTAGCATGGAGTTCCTTTGAACTAGTTTGGATTCTGCGGAATCAACTCGGAGCTAGGAGATGTGTTATAGAGTTAAATAAGAACCTTGTTATTAGATATCTGGAAGCTTAGCACCAAACAATAGGAGCATAGAGGTTTCATTCAGAAACTTAGCACCATACAGAGGAGGCGTGGAGGTCTTCTTTGGATATCAGAGTGGCACATCGGAAGTGCCATTGGCTCATAGCCCACAGGTCCAGGATAAGAGTACAATTTTTGAAGTGAGAAGGTTATAGAGGAGAAGACCCAAGGGTCTACTACAGTAGAAATTTTGAGGTGGCAACAAAGTTTCCAGATTTAGGACGAGATGGAAAAATGTTCCAATATAAAGATGTTTGGGAAAAAATGCCTTTCTCAGTGGGGAGGTGTGATCAGGGGATCATTTTTTTGATATTAAAATTTCCCTAAACATCCCTAAACTTCTTCAGTGCTGAAGATATTTTTGAGAGCTTTTCGAAGACTATGAGAATGCAAAAAATGAACATTGGGGGCTCTAGTTATGTCCGGTCAAAGTTCAGTCAACGGGAAAGTCAACTCTAGTCAACTATTCAATATTGGACCAATGACACTGTGACACGTGGTGAAAAGGAAAAGGGATTCGTTTGTTGGTTTTCGACCTTCGGTCTTCGACAGGCGTAAAAGTTGGTGGTTGCGACAAGAGGCTCAACATTTTTAATGGAGGGGAGCTCGACTACTGTGTGGACTATGGTATTATCACCGACATGGTGGGTCCACAAGCCACCATGTGGCTTGCCACCATGAATCGAATTCTCTCAATTTTCCAATCGAGAGATGACAAGTGGACTATATGCTATTGAACGAGTTAATTAATTTCTATACCACAATGTATGGGTCGAATTTCTATTATCTTGGTAAGTCCACTTACAACCCAATTTACATGCCACATGTCTAAGTGGGCGGGTTTTATTATAACAGCCATGTATTAATGTGAAGTATTAAACTTAGCAATCTCCACTTACCCACATAATCCTCTAATCCTCTTTGTTATGCTAAATCCACGTGGTGGATAGGTGAAGCGGTGGTGGGGAAAAGGCCCATACGTGGAAAGATCCACATGGGAGATGAGGGGGGCTAAGGTTTTAAAAAACCTTATCAAAACCAAACACCGCCAAATGTGGGATTAACCCACTAACCCTTAGCTGCCAACATGGGGATTTATCCCATTTAAGATACATGTTGCCTACACTATGGGATATTATCACATTTTTCATGCTACGGGTTAAGGCTTATTATAGTCTAAGGATAATTTGTAAATGCATTATTTAAGGGCCCTATTTGGGTATAAATAGGGGACCCATTACATCATAAAGGAAACATAGACACAACTTGGAAGCTCCAAGCAAGAGCTTGAGGAAGACCGAGCAAGCGGAGGAGAGTTTTATTTTGATAAGACCTATTTATTAGGCTTATTATAAATTTGTGAAGACCTATTTATTTAAATAGGCATTAATGTGGTTAGGAGTTATTAATACTATCTAGTCAGCCCATAGTGCCACACAAAATTATTGTGAAGCCTAGAATATTGACCGGAGTGCCATAGGGTGTTACGAAGCATCTGAAAGGCTGATCGAGAACCGGAGGATTCCAAATAGTGGAGTTGGTGCCATAGAGCTTTCTGAATACGCCAGGAAAGGGGAAGTTGGGTGTTATTTTTCACCCTTGTCATCTGAAGGTCTGGATATTATTCTAAGAAAGTTCTTAATAGTTTTCATTAGGTTTTCTTGTGAAAATACTATTGTAACTTACAAGTTTTGACTAGTGGAATGGTTCGATAAGAACCCATAGACGTAGGTAATTGCCAAACTCCGTAATCAACCTTTTTGCAAAGTGTCATGCTTATTGCATTATTTTAAGTTGATTTTTAATGGGGTAAAAATTAAATGGTAATTTGATAAGCCTACAAGGGTCCGAAGATTGAGTAGATAAAAGTTTCGGTCTATTTTCGGATCACACCTCTCTCGAATATCTATATCATAGGTTTACCACTTCTTTATCTATCAATTAAGAGCATATCATGTTTACATCTGACAAAATCATTTCTCATTATATCTTAAGTAATGACTCCCCCCTTTATATTTAAGTTTGTATTAATAACATAGGGGTTAAACGAGATTTAGTCAATAATGGATCTAGACTTAACATCTATAATCTCACATTTCTCACACAACTTGGCCTATCTGAAGCCTCCTTAACTCCATCATCCATTTTCATTTGTGGCTTTGATAATATGCCTAAATGAGTCTTAGGTATAATCTCGCTTCCATGTCATGCCTAACAATCTTAACTATAAGCTTCTCCTCAGACGACCTTGGATCCATGCCATGAATGCAGTTCCTTCAACCCTTCATGCACATATTAGATTTTTATATCAAGGTGTGGTTTATGAAGTATTAACAGACCCCTCTCCATTTTTTATCACAACACTATTGATCATTCACATAAAGCCCATACTTCAGCCACCTCTCCTCCTAACTTTGAACAATATGGCCCTGGATATAGGTACCTATGCCACTACGGTTTCAATGGTTATGGATTGGGAAAACATGCCAAAAGAGTCAAAGAACGTGTTTCCATTCTGACACAATCCACCGGGATCGGCCTCAAATATCACCCTCAACTCGTTTCTTTTGTTCCTTCCACATCTTCTCCTGAGGTTTATACCATCTCACATACTCATCATCACAACAAGAAATTTCCCTTTGTTCTTACTACCACAACTTCCTTTGGTGCGCTAACTACTCCTAACACATTGCCACATCCTCCATCATGACATGATTTTTCTTCCATACCTGGATAGATCTCCATCTCTTACACATTCGGGGGACATCATGCTTAATCTTATCCCCCCATATATCATCACCAAGTGGCTAGAATTTCCTATCTTTAAGCGATCTTACACACCTTGATACACTATTATATCATCACTACCTGATTATGCACTCTTGTGATTCACTTCACACTTGACTGTTGAGAAAATCCTATCCACATGAACCTCACACACTACACGATATACACTACACATTATGCATTACACATTGCACAATCTACACACCACATGACATTGTCTCATCACTACATCTACTACACATCTTACGCATCTGACACATATAATTTTATGCGCTACACTCACTACCCTATGATGTACTCTAGTTTCATGATCCATACTATACTGTTGAGGGTATACATCACCAATAAACCTCATCACACTCACACATTCATTCAATCCTTTCCATTATGCAAAATTCCTAGTTTAGTGATATACGCCATAGGCTACATCATCACTTCTGCTAGCATCACTTAGTGATATACGCCATAGGATACATCATCACTTATTCTAGCATCATCATCACCTATTTTGATCATCATTTATTGATATACACTTTAGGCTAAATCATCACTCCGTTGATCATCTTGTCATGATATACGCTTAGGCTAAAACGTCACACACACCTCATCTATGTCACATATCACCACTAAACATCCACCATGCTTCAACACATACCTCGTCTATTTCTCGATGGAAAACTATCATTTACGGTTCATTCTTGACTACTGAGGGGGCATAAACAAATGAACTTCACTACATGCAATTCCATTCACTTAGGGGCATGCAGCTCCTATCATTCACTCTGCATTCCATTCCATCCTTCCACAACATATTACATATCTTTGATACATTTACTTGTACACATTCACTTTATTACACATGCTAGATATATATCTTGTATGTAATTATATTTATTATCCACACATGTGCATTTACTTGATTTCTAGTTGTGATAACAGACTCTACAGATCCTTACATGCAATACACATGGTTGGTGCAATCCTCATACCAGTCCCACACCAACTCTTGGGGGAATTAATTTCTGTGCACTATAGGTGCTATTGTTTCATTTTGTACTTCACACTTTACATTATCGAGTAAACATGATTTTGGCATGAATTTTATCTTTCTAACGTACTAATGGGTATTTAATATGCAACATTTATTTTACAGGATTACTTGCTACCATGGCTATCTGTTTGTTTGCACTTTCTTGTCTCTATTTTTAATTATATGTGGGCGTTGCCCTTTATTTGGTGTGCACACTTGCTTGTTTGTATGCGGCCACTATGGCCTTGAGTGTCTTGTGACATCGTGAATGATGTCACATGCTTGCAACCCAATTTTTGCAGCCTACATTGTCTTCTTGTGTGTCCTAGCTTACATTCATCTTATACATGCATGTTTATCTTTGTTCGTACTAACACTTGTCTTCTATCCACTTGTTTGCATGTGCATTGGTTTCTTCCAAGCACATTCCCCCGTAGGGAAGAGTTTAAGTTTTAGCGGTTGGTCCTCTCTTTGGGGACATACTCTCCTACAACGACATTTCATGTGCCCCAAAAGAGGGAGCATAATTTTTGTTTACACACAGTACACAACACAATACCGATACAGTTCAGTTTTTGTCTATGACACAGTGGGTTACACAGTGAATGGGTTCAACACATTCTACAAAAATCCATACATAGAATTTTTTACAGGGTAGATTATCCTTAACATTCTGGGGAGCAGTTATATGTTAAAGGATAAACTAGACCTTCCTCTCTACACTACTTTGGCCAGTTGCGTACGATCGCCCAAAAAACCAGATAGTATAGAGATCTCTTCAGTTTGGGAAGCGGTTGTAGGTTGGAGGATAAATCATATTTTCCTCCCTATAATTCCTCGGCCAGTGGCGTGAGATCACTCAAAAAAATCACACGACATCGGCAAGATCCTTTTTACACCCCTTTTTCTCATCACGGATTAGGTGCACATGTTCCTTTTTTATTTTCAATATATAGGTTTTACATACATACATGCGTCTTTACACACATTTTTACATATATACATGTGTATTTGATTACTTGATCGCCTTCTCTATTGTAGGTCCGTTTGTATGGGAAGTAAGCAGTCAACGTCATCAACAACGTCACTCGACATCACACACATTAACACTAACATGGAAGTACATCACACATCAACATCTACACATGCACTTTCACTCTAGGTTCACTCTCATCACTTTTTACACTTTTACATCTTTAGTCTCCACGCTCCATGTTTTTATCACTCCACACTTTGTTTAGTCCTTCGGCATGCATTCTACATCACTCTACATGGATATCAGGTATGCATCTCTATCTAATTTATGTTACCGAGTGTTCCACTCACCAACATAAAGTGGGGGAAAATATAGACACAAAATCTCACACTTTGGGTAATTATTTAGTCCCAGTCTCATACTACTATTCATATGGTTCTTAAGTGAAAAAGAGTACTAATTAACCCTTGTCTTTGGCCATCTTGCATTGTTTTTTTTTTGCTACTTTTGATCTTGCACCCGTACTTTCCCAATATATACTTTTATACTACATTATCCCTATTTTTGGACTTGGCCACTCAACTAGAACTGGGACGCCCTGGTCCTCTATGGGTGCCCTGATCCTATTTGTACTTTCCTTTCACTTTTGGGCACTTTTTATCCATTTCAGCTTCCTATAATTTTGGTATTTAGCCTTTTCGGGGTTAATTACGAAATTCAAACAAGAGAACCATATAAATATAAAATTATGAGACCATAATGAGGGACTAAACACTAAGCAATACCTATCACCACCTAAGATTGCATCCATCAAGGATTCTATTACTCCATTTACATCCATCTAGCTCCATCAAAAGGAAAAAAATGCTAGTTTTCTACATCACACTTCATAGGAGGGGAGTTTATTCTATTCCATGCACACATTATTTACAGTCTCCATCTAGTTATTGCTCACTATTCACAAAGTTAACGTGTAAAAGAGCACCTAGGGCATGATTCCACACGCACATACACAAAGAACTACATTGGGTCTGAGATATAGTGCAACGCTCAATTAGTAAGTCCACCATTGTGGCTACTAAGGATAGTCCGACCCCTTCATATGCATCTTTATTTTTTTAGGTTTTTGATGCTTTGTCTGGGGTTTTACAGGTGATTATTCTATTATAGGTTTACAAGTGCTTCAACGATCATACAAAAACATTCATGCGACAGGAGGAGAACACAAGTGAATATTCAACAACACCTCAAAAGAGGTTTACCGATATTTTTCACAAACTAGGGTGCCTTAGGTGCCCCAATCCATTTTTCAGGTGCCCCATTCAATCCATACAACTCGGATCTGTATTTTCTCAAGATCTTTCATGATGGTTTCCTCCACCTATTCAACCAGTATCCACTATGAAAAATTCCATCGAGCTCGATGAATCAACTAAGTATTTTCTTACCCTTTTTGCACATTAGGGTTTGATATGTTCATAGCTTAATTATTTGGGTTATTTCCCCTATTTATTTACTACTCTTATAACATCCAGATTAGGCTAATATATTTACATTTTAGTATAATCAGTTTTAGACTTTACAGATCCATTGTTAGTCACCCCAAAGTCCAAACCAATAAAAGAGCTCCACCCTTATAATATTTTATGTGAAACAACACTCTCAAAAATTGTTCCATTGATCTTAATCAAATGCATTAGTTCTTAATTTATTTTTATTTTTGTTCATAGCTTGGTCTTTGTTGGGGCCTTTCTTGTTGTTATTGTTTAGTTTTGTGACTATTGTAACATTTTATTATTAATAGAAGCATTATCAATTTAAAAAACTACACCAAAACTGAAACAAAAATGATTTATATCTTTCGCTGGAGAGAAAATATGATAGACTGCATTCGTCAAACAAGTTTTATGAAATAAATAAATAACATTGGATTCATCATTCGATCTGCAACTATTGTTTATGTTTTTACCATTTTCACCACTAAACCGATGGTTGACATTACTACATTTGCCTCACATACAAAAATGGTTACAAGGACATTTTCCATAATTTCTATAAGTTTTTTTTTGGGGGGGCGGTTCCTTAAAATTTCCCCTGTAGGAGGGGAAATGGGGCCACCAGGGACAATGAGTGTGGCTTGATACTAGGCATTACATGCAAGGTTGATATATTATGAGGGTATGGTGGGGGAGAGACTTTGAGAAGTGCCATGATATGCATAACATGTGGCGAGTCAGTGATAGACATATCAACGAGGTCTTGCTGCTAGGACATGGAGTATCAGATGGTTGAGGAGGGAGCCTAAGGGTGGAGCCAACGGTTTGGAGCTCTCTGATGTATATTTTACTATGCAGTTATTATATGGGCCAGAGTACCTGATTTTTCCAATTTATATTGACTTGTGTGTGTGTGTGTGTGCGTGCGCGTGCGTGCGCGCCGCGTGTGTGTGTGCATACACACACACATGCACAATTTTTTGGATAGCTGGATGTGTAAATGAGTTTTCTTGATTGATTGTGAGTTTATGGATAGATTTACACATGATGATTTATATAAAATATTGTTTTTGATGATTTAATTTTATCGTGGATTACATTAGTTGGATGTTATATATATATATATATATGTAAATGTGTGTTTCTGGTGTGATGTGATGTTTTATGCGAGTTTATGTTTGGAGTTGCATGTATCTTGATAGAATTTAGATATGATGATGGTTTCATAGTGACGAGATTTATATAAAATATTGTTGTATGAATGTGATGATTTAATTTTATCATGATGAATGTTATATGGATAAGATATGATTGTATTGTGTGGATGTTTATTTTTGAATGATGGTGGTTAAATAATTTTGTGGGATGTGTTTGATTCTTTATAGTTATATATTGGGCCTATATATATATATATATATATATATATATATATATATATTGTGTGTGTGTGTGATCACAATTTCAATGATAATGCACTTACAACCATAACTGGTGTTAACATATAACTAACAATCAACTTTTAAAAATTTAAGATAAGATGAGATGAGATAATCTAACCCCTTGCTAATATGTTTGGGAGTTGCATGTATCTTGTATGGGGAACTGTGTTCTCCTTAGTGGTTCTTATGTTTTATCCCAACATTGTTTTGTTGTATATTGCGCAGGCTAATCAATGCAGGAAACTGTCTTCAAGGGAAATCTTATCGATGAGGGAAGATTTCCTATGATGGTAAGATATTTAGACATATTTACGAAAGATGATCATTGTCGGAAGATTTTATTTTTGTCACCATGTATGTGGGTGTTGTTTAGATTGAGTAGCAATCCTTCGAGGGAATGGTATAAAATATTATATTAATATTTTGATGGCTATAACGGATATATTATTGATTGATAGTTATCCTTCAAGGGAAAACTCTATATTTTGATATAATGATTTTCATCCCATAGTGACTTTTGATTCTTTTAGTTAAGATTGGGCCTAAGAGACCGTTTGAGGAGGGTATGTTTGATATACAAGATAAAATGTGTATTCTGAACATGTTGTTTGTTAGCAGATAGGTTGAAGTAGGGGGTAATTAGTCCAGGGTACCCTACTGTGACCGAGGAGACTTTTCCATCCAGAATATGCTATGAGTAGGGCCATGGTGCTCATATTAAAGGTCATGTTAGATATACTGATGGGAGACCACATAATTCCAAATCATTACTAGGGTAAAAGGATTGACAGATCTTGAAGGTGGTGGATCTTATTTGGACTAAGGTCATGTAAGTAGATACATTAACAACACAATAGCCATAAGTGTAAGGCATTGAGGGGATCTTTTTCAGGTTTCCCATCAAGAGATTCTAAGCGATATGCTCTAGACCCATATTTATGATTTATAATATATGGTCCAAGCCAGTTTTACCCACATACATTCTGCCCAACATATACTCCGTAATGTCATAACCTTATCTGTCTTCAAATATTAATGTTACTCAAAAACATATTCAGGAAATTATTTACTTAACTAAGTAGAATATATTATCTTACAAAATAGATTACTCACTACACTCCTCAGACAATTGTGCCCGACTATTCTTCCTAGTGTTGCACTGCTGTAGGGATTATGGCATAATTTATAATCACCATAAAACTATTTGAGCGCAACCCTCCAGTTACAAGTAATAATATGGTAATCAATATTCATGCACAAAATCATTCATCAACACATTATAGAAATTGCATCTCGACCTTTTCCAACAATCTTAATATAAATCTTTTTGTATATGTACCTTTTGGCCACTCTAAAGATTCAGATCTCTACCTGTAATGTAGTAAAGGCTTGTAGCTCATTAAGAGATACACCAGATGAATTACTTTATCGTAAAAATGCTGCAGTTTTCATTAAAGAGATTTATAGTCCTTCTTTAGCATGGTCTTCCTCTACAATCAAATTGCAAACTTATACCAAATATTTATTCTAATTATATCTTTATGATAAGCCATTAATCACCTCAAGTTTTTCAACAATATGAGGCTTATTCCTTATCATTTCAATTTGTCAACAATCTCAACTGTATTTGGAAGTGCATGAAAAAAAATGATGAAGGTGTTATTATCAATACCTTGGAAAACTAAATCGCCCTAAATGTTTTTTTGCAATAAATCCTCAAACTGGTGATGACACCGATTCATATTATTAAGGAAAAGTTTCACGATCCTCAAAATTCACAAAGAGATTAAAACTAGCAATCACATGTGTACAATGCAATGTGAATACCAAATGGTATATGTTATTAGATTTAGAAAGACAATTATTACTTTTGTAGTTGATGTTGATAAGGGGTGTGATTGATAATACTGATTTTCTATTAAATCCAGAACAATTGTTGTAAAATACATTAGAAGGGATGTTAGATAACAGTTAGCTGTGTAATAATTGAATACAAATGCAAGTGAGACAAGTAAGTTTATTAATACTCACTCTAAAGAATGTAATTAATGTGAAGTGTTGTTGTCAAAGTAGATTGAAAGAATGACTAAGTGCTTTAACATATCATCTCTCCATGAAACTAAAATGAGACAAAATATGCAATTATATATAAAAAAATCTGAAATGGCTATGGTACATTCCAAATTTCTTTATTACCTCTACGAGTTTGAGAGAATCATTGTTAGAGCTATTTTGTGCATATCTTACAATCATAGCATTCCATGAGACCACATTTCTTTGAGACATTTTTCTAATAAAAAATGGTATATGTTATTTGTGTTATAGGGATAGTTTTTACTCAAATAAAGGTAATGTTGGTGGTGACATTGATGCATCATAGACAATGTCAGTGATTGTTCCTGTAACACCATTTATGAGGCCTGCATCAACCCATAAATTTGCAATAATGCTTTTTTTGTTGTTTACACAACAGAACTTTGTGCTCCAATTGATCATCCTTAGGATTTCTTGGTCCAGCCCACCTGTTACTTTTAGCAATGGATTGGGCAATCAGAACGGTCAATGCCTTCAACATTTGAAGGTTGTGGGAGTCCACGAGGTCATTTTTTGTAAACAAATGTGGTGCATCCTTAAAATTTTTGATCTCTTGTTGAGTTAGGTGTGTATCTATGTGAGACATTAGGAGTTCCCAGTCCTCGATAAGAGGGGTTGAATCTTGCATGTTGAGTAGTAAATTCCAGAATGAAACTTGTGCATCGATTATTCCTTGTTGCCAAAATATTGTTTGCAATGTAATGGATGAATGAAATCCTTTCCAAAGGGTGGCTCCATAGGATTTACTTGCATAAAGAGGACTATCCATAACCGGTGGTAATTGCTCGAGGTCACCGAGGAGGATGACTAATCTGTTTCTAAATTTAGATGTTTTTGAGTGTGGGAAAGCCTCACATAGCCTACTGTCAATTTTTCGTAGAAACTTTGGGATGATGAAACTCATTTCATCAATAAGACCATATTCTATATGTTTTAGTGACTCCTGAAAAGATGATAATGCTTGGCCTTCAAGGGGTTTTAATTCTTTGATTGGAATACAAAGGGCTGCATAGATTGTGGGTGTAGAGATGTTGAATGCTGAAACACCGATAGGGATGAGCAGAAGGAGAGGTGAGGGAGGTGTGGTTGATGCAGTTGTAAATGAATTCTAGATTTTATTTATCAGAAATGATTTTCCTGTGCCAGTTGTTCCTTGAATTATCAATCTTAGTGGAGGTAGAAGTGTTTTGTTTGTTGAATGGTGCAATATGGTATCAAGAGCTATTGTTGTTCTGAAGACAAAGGTAGTGTGGTAGATGGTGGTGTAGCCTACGTGTTGTTGTTATTTGTGTCTTCCTTTTCTCTCTCGATGAATGATGAACTGGTTATCTGCAAATCATGCGGAACGCCATGTATGTTCTAATTATTGTGTATGTCAAAATCTCATTTCCCAAACATTTCAAGACTGTCAAGACCTGTGTTGTTTCCTGGATGAAGTTGTGTGAAGAATTTTCATTCTTGTAATGGTTTGTGTTAAATACTGCATTCGAACTCAGAGTCAGAACTAACATCTGTATCATGTCCTGTGTCTGCTGTAGTGCGTAAATCATTCCATGGTTTGTAGTTGTGTTTGAACATGTCCCAAGTGCCGTTGATGTCATGTGGGATTGAGCCAAATTCAGAGGTAATAGTTATGAAAGGCTTGTATAAAAGGAGTTATGACCAACAAAAAAAGTTCATATGACATTGAACCCTGAGTTGGGACATCCACAAATCTCAGGTGGACGCGAACAATTGCTTTAGTCGACCGTAGTTTCCATTTATCTCCTTTACAGTTCCTGTTGTAGCTTCAATCTCGAGCAACCTGAATAAGTGGCAGGTGTTCCATGGTTGCATGGGAAAATATATATGCATCTAAGAAAGTGGTTGTTTCTTGTACATCGGCGTCACTTTCAATGACAAGTATCAAGATTTTTGGGCCAACATTTAATGATACAAACAAACGGTTGCACATAACAAGTGACAATTTTTGCAGCATGTGGCATTTTTCTTGTGTGCTTATGTCATGTTCAACAATGCTCTCTATGAGAATTTTTCAAATCATAATGTGTGTTGGTGAATCCGCGTCAGCATCTCTTGCAAATATGGATAGCATTTGGTGATAGCTTTTTGGACGTTGCTCTTCTTTTGAAGCATATTTTACAATATACTTTAGAATTGCATGGCGAGAAATTACCAGTTGGCAATCAACATTTCCTCTCCATATGGATATCATAGTTTGATTGTGTATGTTTAGTCTATCATCGTTTCTTGAAGGGAGGTACTTAATTTTCCCATAACTTTCAATGAGCATGGATGAAGTAGGTTGTGTGGCCCATGGTGCATTTTACCTGCACTACAACTGTGATTGTTTTTGTTAAGAAATATAATTTATTAGTGCTCCATTATTATAGATATTATAAAGAGAATAATTACGTGAGTAATTATTCACATATATGGTTGTATTATTTGATAGTTGTGATATTTTTGTGAGTTACAAAAATATCACAGATATAGGTAGATTGTTATGTTGTTGGAGAAACTTCCTAGAATATAGGAATTGCATCTCATTATATATTGTATGATCCGAATGTATTGTATGGTGTGGGAAAGATTGATTGAATATACAGAATACAATATTATACAATGATAAACTAATATTTCCTATGTAAATCTGGGTCAGCATCGTCATTTGGTATCATAGTAGGTATGTAACCCTGAAAATTGATTTTTCATGATTGAGCAAGAGTCTTATTTTGATTTTTCCATGTCTCCAAAATAGATCGTAACTTTTGTTTTGTGATCTGGGTCTCTTAGATTTCTAATAGGGTTTAAGGGTTGTTTCTGTGGAAAATACTGTCAAAATTTCAGCTAAACCCACATCCAGAATCTAGAGAAATTTAAATTATACGACTGCTAATTTTTTGTTGAATTTTCTCCTTATGGCCTGCTATGAAATTCAATTCTAGGTCAGTCTAGTTTGATCTTGAGTGTACGTATATAATTACTCAGCATTCATTATGTGATTATTTTACTATTCTACATTCAACCTGGAGACATCTAAGGATTGGTTTTTCTTGGAGAGAAATATCATAAAAATATCTATCACATCAGCGTGATAGAATTTGGTTCCTTCATCGCATTTACAACGAACAAAATTGATGCGTCTCAGAATGTGTTTGATCTTCACAACAAATATATAGATCGAGAACAGTTCATCCTAGTCCCTCTTCACGGATCAAGATTTTTTATGTGGTTTTTTGTGAGTCAAATAGAACGTTTAATATATTCAGATTTGTTTTATTGAAAACTACAAATTGTATCAACATTAGATCGTGGATATTGGAGCGTGGATCCATTTTTTAGCATGATTTGCATCGATTCTACCTGAAGTTGGTTTCATGCCTCTGATTGGAGTTTTTCATTCTAGATTAGTTGTTGTTTGGATCGAGATTCAATTAATATTACATGGTTGCAAGTTCTGCAGATCCATGCGGATCTTTATCTTCTAGATCGACATCTAAATGAATCTTCTCGCTAGACAATTCCTGATCATCTCGAGTATTGGTGATACCCCACACCTGCCTAAAGTTTTAATTACAGTCATGTAACAACGACGCCATCAATGAGTCATGACAGATTCCATGTGCATGTATTTCTTTAATAAATTTGTCAAACACCATTTCTACATTGCCCACGTGTTGTTCCTAGACAATTCTAGTGTGTGTAACTTTCATCAAGCTCCCTCTCTCACCTGTCCCGAAACTGCAACAAGGCTTCCAGCTCTATGGTTAGATTTATTTTTGCTTTCTACGTATTTGTTGTTAGAAAGTAATATGTTTTGATCACTAAGTCTCATAGGGTCACTAATTTGGGTTTTAAGTCCGTAGTATTGTATTCATTCATTTTATTTTATTTTTTAGATTCATTCATTTAGAATAGTAAGTCTTCTGGTAAATGTATTAAAGCCTTATTGTTGTCAATTTTATTAAAAAAAGAGTCAAAGTTCATATAATAGTTTGAGTCTTGGTAATCAATGTCAATGTCGTCTTGTCAATGTCATTTAAAATTTATTTAGTGTCAAAATTTTGTGAGTTGTCAAATAATAGTGATATCAAGAGTCATTGTGTATCATAGTGTCATCATTATTCTAAAAAGTAATTAATTATTACTTTTTATGTGTTAGTCTCCATTTTTGTCAAAATTATATGTTAAAAGTCAAAATAGTCAGAGTCAAAGTGTCAAAAATATATTTGTGTCATTTTGTTATCGTCATTTAGGTGATTATTAGGAAAATTGTCAAAATTGTAAAAAGAAAAATAAAATTTCCTTACGAACACATTTTCAGTGGAATCTGACATTCAAGGCATGTTATTGAGTCTCATTGTCAAATTCCATTGAGTTAGCAGCATGACATCGGAGGATGGAGGAAAACGGAGGAAGGAGGTCAATCATCGACCTCTCATCAGTCGCTAATGACGGGGCCGCACATATGGTTTGGTGACATGTGTGTAGTGTGGTTTCTATTTTCAGTTCATTTTCAGTGTCCCTGTTTGTAGTGTGATGGTTTATTGAATAAACCATTTTCAGAGATTTTTGGAGGAGTCTTGTTTTCATAATACTCACTTTTGGGAGCAGGAGAAGATTTCAAGGTAGACTCAAGGGATGGTTATCTAGCTAGTGTGAAGCTTATGGATCTTGGAGATTTAGAATTCGAATGCCCAGGGAGGAAGGGAAAGTCCCACAGGAACCCAAAGAGGAAGGGAGCATTCCTGTATAATTCAGCTCGACACTACGCCTTTACGAGGGTAACGAGATAATATATGGAGTTTGTACCTAGTCTAAGAAGTACTTTCAGGAGGTGATTCAACTTCTTCAAATATGGTTCTTCATCGTGTTCACATTAAGGGGGTGAAGATTAGTGATTAATAATGTTCACACTAAGGGGGTGAATGTTAGGAAATATAATTTATTAGTGCTCCATTATTATAGATATTGTAAAGAGAATAATTACGTGAGTAATTATTCACATATATGGTTGTATTATTTGATAGTTGTGATATTGTTGTGAGTTACAACAATATCACGGATATAGGTAGATTGTTATGTTGTTGGAGCAACTTCCTAGAATATAGGAATTGCATCTCATTATATATTGTATGATCTGAATGTATTGTATGGTGTGGGAAAGATTGATTGAATATAGAGAATACAATATTATACAGTGATAAACTAATATTTCTTGTGTAAATCTAGGCCAACATCGTCAATTTTCTATGCATGCATGTTTGTTCTGAACATTTTGTGTGGTGATGAACATGATTAAGAGGTTCTTTAAGGTATGCATGTGGGGAGGAGGATAGTATTTTTGTTGTATTTAGCAAACAAGGGTCGTCTAGCAGTGACACGTGAAAAAAATCCAAGTGGTTTTAAGCCAGATGGGGGTTCCAGGTAGACACAAACTTAGGAAAGTGTTTTTTTGTTTCCTCAATAACTGTTGTATCCGCCCAGTCCATTGCATCAACTTTAGGTGCGTTCTTAAGCCACAATAAACTGTGGATGTGTGTAGAGCCTCTATGTTGCCATTCATACCTGTGAGATGAGAGAGCATAAATATTAGCTATGTAGTCTGGAAAAAATTTATTAAATAGTATATTTTATTACCTGTACCAATAGTCTACTGCTCCAAGTTCCTTCTGAAATATTTCTTCATGAAATATTGTGAATTTTTGATGCAGTTATGTTGATAGTTGATGAGGGTTTGACACAATGTTAAGTGTTCTCCAACGCTGTGTGGATCGAGGATCATTAAGGCATTAACCATACGTAATACCCTGGAGATCTGGCCATTTAGTGTCTACAACACTTAGAGTGAAGAATAAGGTTTGTGTCCCCATTTGTTCCACCATATCTAAAATCTCGCTTCTTCTTTTTGCCCAGAATGAACGCGTGCCTCGAAGGCTTGATCCAAACTGCATTAAACTGTCTGGGAGGTTATCTTTGGGGCATTCCAATAGTTGTCTTCAAAAATTTCCAATTGTTGTAGGGATTCTAGATTCAATGTTTTGTTTCATGAAAACTGCAGCCATGGACTGGCTTCTGTGCCACATTATGAGGTTTAGAAGGAAGTACCAAAATCTTGGGTGTGAAGCAAAGCAACCATCATGGTAGCACATCAAATGAAGAGCATATTCATGCATTGGAACTTATTTTATGCTTGGCTATTTCCACATTGCTTTTCCAGCCGGAAATAAAGTTAGGAAGGCCATTTAGAATAGGCTCTCCATATTATATTCATTTATAGGTGAGAGCCCAAGCTCTGGCCATGACATGGTAAATGGGGTGTTACCGTCGTGGTTGAGTAAGAAATGATCAATTTCCTCTTCTTCTATTCCTGAATTGTGGGGTGTTGGCAAAAAAGGTGATGAGTGTTCATACGTTTTGTCAGAGTCATTGGAAGCATCAATACCATGAGATGTAGAGGCAGTTTGCATTTAGGGAAATTCCACTGTGGCTGTGTTAAGAGATGAGGAAAAAATTTATGACTCAGATGGTAGGGAGGAAAGGGAGTCATGGTCGATTAAGACATATTTGTAATGGGGACCATGTTAGATTTTATATTGCAAGGTTGCCTAAACATGAGATCTATTGACTTAGAAATCATACTTTTGTAAATTATATCCCTCCCTTTGTATGAGTACTATGTCCAAATCTCCAAGGTGGTGTGGTAGGTACTTTGCTATAGAAGTAATGTTTTACGGGAAAATTATGGTGTGTCATGAGTATTTGTATTGTCCTCCACGTAATTGGGTGACTTGTAGTAATGGATTGACTCATGTGATAAGCATCACCTCTATTTGGGTTAAAGACGCAAGAACGGTAGGTTTCTTTTTAGGGTCCATGTTATTCCATGAAGAGAAGAGATGGCCGTGTTTTTCAGATTTGCATCTACTACAAGAGGGAAAGCCTTCAAAGGAAATTATTTTAATTCCAGGGTAATTTTCCAAACAGATTGAGCAAGTTTGGATGTTTGCCAACAAATATATTATTTTTTGAAACCGATGTTGGGCTTCAATAGTCTGCGATGAGGGCGGAACTATGAGAAGTCTCTCTGTATGGGAAGGGGTGGGGTGTTCAGTTTGGGTCGATTGTGGATTACAAGGTGGAAAGTAGACAGAAGGAGAGGAGGAATTAGTTGTACATGTGCGAGGAAATGAAGGAAAGTTGGTACTTGAGATAGTTTTATTGTGGTGACACAAGAAAATGAGGAGGCATGGTAATAGTTAGCAAACATGGATTCGTATGGAAGGAATTGGTATGGTCGTGCAAATTTTTTTCCATGGAAGTTACTTGCAGAATGTTGGCTGGAAATACTTTAGTAGTTGTATTTGTCAGTAAGTTTGAAATGACAAGGAATGGTAGGTTTTTGGTCAATGTAAGTTGAAATATATTTGAGATTTCCATTGTTCTACGCTCTAGGTAACGACGTCTCTGCTAATAATTTATGTGAAATTTATTTTTTATGTAGTTCTCTCTTCGTCAGGCTTGTTTTGTAGGAGTTGACATGATTGCGAAGTGACACACCTATGGAGTACCACCTGTTGGGAAAAAACTATGTCGGTCATTAATGAACGATGCATTGTTTGTTGACATACAAAAAAAATTATACAATAAACTATGTACAATTAATGCATGTGGAGTTCCAATTGGAACTACGTGTAAGAGGTATCATTTCGAGGAATAAAAATATGCATTTTTTGCGTAAGGAAATCAATATTCGTTATATGGAAAGGTACAATACGTTCCAATAGTATACAATGATGCAAATACATACATAATATAAGTGCAAGTCATTATCATTTATTTTATTTAAAGATATTTCAATCCACATAGTAGTAGGAGGCTATAGTATGTCAGAATCATAAACTATATACATTTGAAATGCATGTGGAGTTCTAATGAGAACTAATCATAAGAGGTAACAATTTGAGGATTAAAAACTATTATGTGTTGCCTAAGGAAAATAATTTTTGTTATATGGAAAGATACAATACATTCTAATACTATACAAGGATGAAAATACGTACATAATAATAGTGCAAGTTAAATGCATTTATTTTCTTAAAATTACTTACAATCCACATAGTAGTAGGTGACAATAGTATTTCAGTTTATAAGGAACTACATAAGTTTTCTTTTGAAGTAGGGGAAAAGGGTGAAACATAGATATGAAATAAGCAACATAGCGGTGATAGTAAAAAGTATAGAATGGGATGGGTGAGGGTGTAAAGTTTGAAGGGACGTGTACATTAGAAGTATTTGCGTAAAGAAGGTTACGGAGGAGTTGCACTGTTATCCACTTTCTTAGAACTGAGGATGACACATTTTAATCAGGGTTCATTTTAAGACACCCCTATAAAATTGTAGGTGGAAAATACCTAGCGAATATCCCCATAACCAGTTTGAAAACATTAAAAAAATAGACTGATCAAAACAAATATAAGGATAACATCAGGGTTCCCTTTAAGAAGCCTCTTAAAAATAGGAGGTGCGAAAATCCCCAGACGTCAATATTCATTTAGCCCAATTCACAAAAAAGTGTGAATGGATTGTCAATGGTCTTGACTGAAGCGTGTCAATTGGCCTAGCAAGCTCATGAAAAAGCGTGAAATCCATGCGTCAAATATGTTGTCACTATCGACAACGCAGTGTTGTTGATGGGCGTTAGAATCACACTATCATGACGTGACAGTCAAATGGCTCTCAAACACCTGTTAGCAATATCACACTGTCGCACGACAAAAATAGGCTCCTATTGACGCGCGTCACTGGCACCTTATTGACGCACGTCACTGGCACCTATTGACGCGCATCACTGGGTCTTTTTAAACGTGCATCACTGGATCCTACTGACGTGCGTCGCTGACTCCTATTGATGCGCGTCACTGGATACTATTGACGCACATCACTTTCTCCTGTTGACACATGTCGCTGACTCCTATTGTCGCCTGTCACTGGATCTTATTGATGCACGTCAGTTAGGACCTTTGACGCGTGTCAACTAGGACCTTTGACGCGCGTCAGCTAGGACCTTTGATGCGCGTCAGCTAGGACCTTTGACGCGCGTTAGCTAGGACCTTTCACGCGCATCAAGTGAAGCCATTAACGCCTGATTTAGCCTATAAATACCCTTCAACCGGTCATTTTCTCATTTTCACCTTCCAGCTCTTGAATTTTTGCAGGTCTCAATGCTTCCCAACTCGAAGTCAAGTTCAAGTAACAAAAATTAAGAGAATCCCTAAGGGATTTAGATTCGATGTCCCTTATGCCCTCACATCCATACTGTTTTAAAGATGTCTTCAGAATATAAATATTTAATGGATGCGTGTGAATTTACAGGGCTCGTTAATATGCCCCATTTCGAAACAGGTCCGTATATTTTGAATTACTTTCTGTCATCCTACAATTCAGAGGACGACATTTTTTATGTGACTCTGAACGATGGCCGAATTTTTCAATTCAGTATCGAAGTAAATGACATCCATCGGTTTACGGGCCTTCCGTTCAAAAATTTACCAATTGTTACAACCAAGGCAACACTCGTGGAACAAGAATTTTCTCGAATCAACGTTCGGTTTACATGTTGATTGTAAGTATAATTCGTTTTAATTCATATTTTTTATTCTGATACAATTTGCTGTTATAAATTTATAGTAATTTTCACTGTTTCGCATTTGCAACCCATGTCAATAAATAAAGGCGTGGTGTCTAAGATGTAGCATTTCTGAGTACATGTAATTTTTGCAATGCTAGTGTCTCAAAAAAGATATACCAAATTGAGCTTTGCATACATTCTTACAACTATCAGAAAGTAAAAATTCAACTGGTGCACCTTTTTATAAACAAAAAAAAGACATTACAAATTGCATCTCTTTCAGAAAAATCAGTCATTGATGGAACAAACTAAGCCTTTATTAGGGGCTCTTTTAATTTGATGTTCCTACCATGAGACAATGATGATGCAAATTTCAAGAACAATAGGGAAGAATTCTATATCAATTGTACTTTAATATTAACGGAGGGTGACTCATATTGCCAAGGCTCTTGCTGTAAGATGTTTGGTGCCTTCCATAAAAAAAAGTGGCATCAGAGGAAGATGTGCCAACAATACACTGAATTTGGTAGTTGCAATTGTGGACATGTTTCGAAATCACTTTTTATTAGTTAAATGCCAAAGACGTAATACCCTTAACATTTACTATTTACAAGGTGGTTCCCATTAGTTGATTCAAGCATTATTTACCAATTCCATATTGAGGTGACATGCAGGAATTGTTGCTGACATTACAAAGAATAGTCATATACCAACTCACTCGGTACAATTAGTGGTCAACCGTCTTACTTATTCATGGCATGTAATTGTCCTTCTCAACACCCTACTCAGTAATCCCATCCCCACACAACTCAAACACAACCAATTACTACTCCTACCGGCCACCTCAATCACCATGACAAGCTACCCCGCAACAATAAGGTATGATTTTATTGCTTTATTACAAGTTTTGAATAGTTTTAATATTTTATCATAATTAACAGTTTTTCATTTGATCCTTGCACTTTTCAGTACATTATAGTCCTTCACCTTCTCTAAAACAGCGGCATGGACACCATTCCAAAATTATTTCAAAGAATGCCAATCAGAGGTTCATGAACCAAAATACCATTGGTAAATGCATGCTAATTCCTCTGGCCCCTAGTGGGACACTAAACATTAGCCACCTCATTTCTGCTTAACCCTCTCTCTCGCTGGCTTACCCTAGTGCAACGGGCATATCAGTTGGTAAATAATATAAATTTAGATGAATATTACTTGGGCATTGATAGTAATGACCCGATAGGATATTTCAATACACGCGACATGATTCAAGGCCAACAGGTATACTTCCATGATCAATTTTACACAAATTTCATTGGCCATCACTCACTTAAAATTCCTTCATTTGAATATTGATTTATTTTATCACAACTAGGATCAAGCCACCCAAAGTAAAAAGAGGTAGCAGTCAATCAACCTGATAGCCCCCATACCTCTCTTTTGACATCATCTTCTTAAGCCTACAGATGGTGAATGTATTGTTATAATTTCCTTTAGAGAACTTGATTGGTATGATTGTCAATCCACATGTCCAATGAGTTTATCATACCTGTGTTAGCTCATAGAATGGGAGAAAAGGGAAACAAGTAATAATCGAGTGAGATAGCTAATTCATTTTGAATCATTGGCAAAGGGATAGTTTATAACTGGCTACAGTCCATATAATCAACCTGTGAAGATGGATGCTATTTTACCCAAGTAAGAAGTGCGACTGTCACATATAACAAAAATTATAAAGACGATATTTTAGATAAAGCATTAAAAAAATTAGAAAATATTAGTGTTGAAGCCCAAGCATATTTTAACAAATGGTCTAAGGAAAAGGTTTTGGTGGTAATTGCAAATTCTAAAGAGATAGAGCAAGGTCATAAGTATTATCATTTTGAAACATAGATTTTTTGTTGATTTCAATTTTCACAATATGTTTAATTGAGATACCTTTTTGTGTAGTTGAAATATGAAAATTTGAAGAGTCAAGCAAAGGTGTTTCCTCATAGAAATGCAGTTTATAGAAAAATGACAAAAAATATTGGCTAAGGTTCTTATCAATGAGATTATTAGTCGTTATGAAAATTATTAAAAACTAAGGCAGTTGCAGATCCCAGTTTGCTATCGCATGGAGATGTGACAAAGGGAGAGCAAATAATTTGAATCTAGACAGTGTGCAAAAGATATGATTAGGAGATTATTCTGGTTTTGGGGAAAGAGGTACAGCCACAGTGGAAGAAGCCGTTGGGGAAGAGTGCAGAGTAGAATTGGATAAAGAAAGAGAGGGTTTTGAAAACTAGAAACTTTTATTATTGAGGAAACTTTAAATATTGAATTTGAAAACTTCTACTATTGAGTATGTACTATGGTTTTTGAATTTAATTATATGGATTTATATACAATCTTTAATTTTAATTGCATTAGATGGTGATTATCATGAATTATATGTATGTTTCTTATTTACTTGCATTGTCATGAATTGTATGTGGACGTAGATGTTGAATGATGATAATTGATAATTAATGATAGATGATGATGAAAGACGATGATCAATTTAATGTGGACATAGATTTATCATCAAGCACAGTAATTTTTCTTCTCTAGACTTTTGAACTTGTTTTAAGATAATTATTCTCTACACTAAGTAACGATATGATCATAATGTCATTAGAATGGATATAGATGACATTAATGATTAGAATGGATATAGATGACATAGAACGAAGAGAATTGTAATGATATGATTATGAATTATTTTATCCATAATGAAATTGTTTTAATAAATTGAAAATTAGATAAATAATTGTATTAATAATAATTGTAGTGTCAGGACTCAGGATATGAGGAATGATATAGGTGATGATATGATATATATATGGTTGATGAGGAATTTTATGTGGGCTTATATTTAAAATCGTATAATGTATTGTTTATCCCAAATTTTATGTGAATTTTGGATGTGGACTTATATTGAAAAATAAATTAAATATAATTCTGAGAAATCAAGAAAGAATCATCACTGGTAAGAAATTAAACATAATTGCAAATATCCCATAGGGTTTAGCTTACCTCTTGCGTATTAGATTGCTGTCAAAATCATCAAGGGTAAAAACGTGCTTGATCTTTGTTTTACATGACATTGTAGATAGAGGGGTGAGTTGCCTGACATTATTCAGTCCTGACTCCAGAGAAGTGCCAGCAACATCTTTAAATATATAGACCAACAATATCTATAAATAAATGTAAATATATAGAATTAGACCTGTAACGTCTTTAATAACAAGCACACCAGCTGAAAAAATGTAAAGTAACAAACAATAAGATTATGTTGAAGAAGATACCTATTTAAAATTGAAATCATCCCCGGTAATGTGCTAGATCTTTGTCTTAAAAAAATTCAACAGAAAAAATGGATTAGTAGATAGATGGGTGAGTTGCCTGACATTGTCAGTCCCGAGAAGTAACAGCTTCCTCGGACGGATGTCAACCCACGTTTTCAAAAAATACAACAGATTGTCATTATAACTAATATGATAAGTTCACTTGAAATACATAGACCTGTAACATACTTTAATGATAACCTATATTTTTGCTGAAAAAAATGCAAAATAAATATGTAATTCTATGAAAATTTGAAACATTCCCAAATGTTTGACATCCTATGGGGACTAGTACAAATACTTCCAAGGGAAAAAGATACCATCAAAGTTGAAATCATGCACTGCCACTGGTAATGACCTAGATCTGTGTCTTTAAAAAAACTCAACACGATAAATGGACTAGTAGATAGATGGGTGAATTGCCTGACATTTTTAGTATATAGACCTATAACATCTTCCAATGATAAAGATAAAAGATAGATAAAGAAGATACCTATTCAAAGTTGAAACAATCCATTATCAATAGCTTCATCAAACTCAATGTTGTCTTTTGTAGAATGTGACAAAGAGCCAATTACACTAGAAATTAATTTGCACTGTGCATGCTTCATCAGTGAAATTGATCTCCTTCAACATTGGAAGAATACCAACCAGATGTAAGCAATGTCTCCAATTCAGTTAAACGGAACAACAAGTCCCTTGCCTCTAATACACACTATTCATCACGGTATTTGTGTCATGAAGACCAACCAATGAAGGATACTCATGAACTATGTATGCAGGTTCATACAAAGAGATCCATCTAGTCACTAATCACTCCTAAACATGCGTCAATGGAACGTTAATGGTCTTGACCAACGCGTAACTTGAGGTCTTTACAAGTATAGCTCTATACTGGCGCGTGTCATCCTGGTCTCATTTTGACACGGAATTCACTGGATCCTACTGACACACGTCACTGGACCTATTGACGTGCGTCACTGGATCTTATTGACGCACGATCACCTGGCTTCTACTGATGCACGTCGCTGGCTAGATATTGACGCACGTCACTAGATTCAGTTGACGCGCGTCACTGGCTCCTATTGACACGCGTCGCTGACTCCTATTGGCGCGCATCATAATGGATTTTATTGACGCGCGTCGTTTTCTCTTACTGACATGCAATCACTGGATCCTATTGATGCACATTAGCTGGTAACTAATTAGTTGTGCGTCAGCTAAGATGCCTTTGACGCACGTCAATTGAATCCATTGACTCCTGATTTAGCCTATAAATACCCTTCAACTGGTCAATTTTCTCGTTTTCACCTGTCCCCGCTCTTGAATTTTTGCAGGTCTCAATCATTTTCAAATATCGAGATGCAAGTACAACTATGGAATGTCGACTTCACATGCTTCCCAACTACAAGTTCAGTAACAAATGTCAAGAGAATCCAATTCAGGTCGATTTCCTAGATCAGACTACAGGAATCCCTTATGCCCTCACATCCATACTGTTTTAAAGATTTCTTCAGAATATAAAGATTTGATGGATGCGTGTGAATTTACAGGGCTCGTTAATATGCCCCATTTGGAAATTGATCCGGATATTTTGAATTACCTTCTGTCATCCTACAATTCAGAGGACAACATTTTTTATGTGACTCTGAACGATCGCTGAATTTTCCAATTTAGTATCGAAGCAAATGACATCCATCGATTTACGGGCCTTCCGTTCAAAAATTTACCAATTGTTACAACCAAGGCAACACTCGTGGAAGAAAAGAAATTTCTCGAATCATTCATTCGGTTTCCATGTTGATTGTAAGTATCCATTCATCTTTAATTCATATTTTTTATTTAGTTTTTTATTTCTGATACAACTTGCTGTATATAAATTTATAGTAATTTTCACTGTTTCGCATTTGCAACCCATGTCAATAAATAAAGGCGTGGTGTCTAATATGTAGCATTTCTGAGTAAATGTAATTTTTGCAATGCTAGTGTCTAAGATGAGCTTTGTAACTTTGTTTGACCTGATGAGTGCAGTGGAAAAGTTTAAACAAAAAACAAGATCTTAAGAAAACTGATGGAACCAAGAAGGGGAAATTAATTGATGTTCCCAAACTTGATGATGCAAATCAAGCAGGGGGGAAGAATTCTCATCAAAGTACTTTAATATTAACGGATTTGTGACTCAGCCAAGGCTCTTGCTGTAAGTGTTTGTGCCTTGAATCAGGGAAATGTGAATACTGAATTTGGTAGTATTGACTGACATGTTTCGAAATCACTTTCCAATTTAATTTTTTGTTACTTTTAGTCATCTTTATCCTATCAGGTGGCAGGAATATCTATTGTTGGTCAATGATCTATTATGGCGTGTTTCCTCTCAGAGGTAAGCTTCTCAATATCAATGGAAGCTACCACTCACCAAGTCAAATGGAGAATAAAGAGATAGTAAATATAAAAAAATCCTTGGTCTACAGGAAGATAAAATATATGACATACATTAATTCTTTAAGATATGGCCATCTGATGATAATGACAGACCAGGTACATGATCTTTGTCTAGCGCTATTTAGTTTCTACTTAATTCTAACACATCCTTTCTAGTGAGATCCTTTTTGACTTGAACTTTGTCTCTTAAAGGACCATGCATGGTTCCCACATAGAAAGGATGTGCTGATCAGGTTTCATACACCATAACTGGCCATCACTGCTTAAAATTCCTTCATTTGTTGTGGAATTTATCACTCCTATTGTCAGGGACCAAATGTTCCCCCTGTATAATTGGTTGAGTGCATTGAAACTCTTTATATTTGTTTTTAAGCCTCCAGATGTTATGTATCTCCATGTACTAATTTTGGCACACGTGTTGCATGTAGGCAACTCACAAAAATTGAAATGTGTTATCTTTTTACACCATTCCTGAGTATGAAGCTTGTGAGGAATCATTGAGTGGATCGATAACTGGCTAAGACCATATAGTACTACAAAGCTAATGCTAAGTTTGTTTTCTCTTGTGATATGTTTTCAAGCTCTGGTTTTGTTCACTTGCTGATTAGGTATCACTTGTTTCTTGGACCACACTGGGTTTTGGCACAAGTACTTCTAAAGAGGGCAAGGAGTATTTCATAGATCTGGACAAGCACAAAAAAGATTTTTTGTGGGTTGATGAGAAAGATGGAGATGCTTCCTCATATCAATCAGCTTATAGAATGGGACAGAAGGGCTAAGGTTCTTATCAATGAGATTATTAGTTGTTATGAAAATTATTGGCAATGGGATAGTTTATACGCTGCAGCTGATCCAAATTTGTTGTCGCATGGAGATGCGACAAATCAAGAAGAAAGAATTTTAAACAATCTGGACAGTGCTGCAGAAGATCTTATAAGTTCAGGGGTTATTTCTAGTGTTGGGGAAAGAGGTACAGCCACAGTGGAAGAAGCCGTTGGGGAAGAGAGCAGAGGAGTAGAATTGGATAAAGAAAAAGAGGGTTTTGAAAACTAGAAACTTTTATTATTGAGGAAACTTTAAATATTGAATTTGAAAACTTCTACTATTGAGTATTGTACTATGGTATTTTGAATTTAATTATATGGATTTATATACAATCTTTAATTTTTAATTGCATTAGATGGTGATTATCATGAATTATATGTATGTTTCTTGTTTACTTGCATTGTCATGAATTGTATGTGGACGTAGATGAATGAATGATGATAATTGATAATTAATGATAGATGATGATGAAAGACGATGAATGACGATAATGATATGATATATATGGACGATGATCAATTTAATGTGGACATAGATTTATCATCGGAAGCACAGTAATTCTTCTTCTCTAGACTTTTGAACTTGTTTTAAGATAATTATTCTCTATACTTGTAACGATAATGATCATAATGTCATTAAAATGGCTATAGATGATACAGAAATATAAATGGAATGTGTTATAATGGATATAGATGACATTAGAACGAATAGAATTGTAATGATATGATTATGAATTATTTAAAAAAAAACGGAATTGTTTTAATAAATTTAAATTAGATAAATAATTGTGTTAATAATAATTGTAGTGTCAGGACTCAAGATATGATAATGATATGGTGAATGATATGATATATATGGATGATGAGGAATTTTATGTGGACTTATATTTAAAATCGTATAATGTATTGTTTATCCCGCAGTTAAAAAATATATCAAAGGATTTTGCACATATAAAAAATAAATTAAATATAATTATAAGAAATCAAGAAAGAATCATCACTGGTAAGAAATTAAACATAATTACAAATATGATAGGGTTTAGCTTACCTCTTGCATATTAGATTGCTGTGAAATCATCAAGGGTAATGTGCTAGATCTTTGTTTTACATGACATTGTAAATAGAGGGGTGAGTTGCCTGACATTGTCAGTCCTGAGAAGTGCCAACAACATCTTTAAATATATAGACCAACAATATCTTTAAATAAATGTAAATATATAGAATTAGACCTGTAACATCTTTAATGATAACAAGAGCTGAAAAAATGTAAAGTAACAAATAATAAGATTATGTTGAAGAAGATACCTATTTAAAATTGAAATCATCACTGGTAATGTGTTAGATCTTTGTCTTAAAAAAATTCAACAGAAAAAATGGATTAGTAGATAGATGGGTGAGTTGCTTGACATTGTCAGTCCCAAGAAGTAACAGCTTCCTCGGACGGATGTCAACCCACGTTTTCAAAAAATAAAAAGACTGAATTTAACTAAATGTAAATACATAGACCTGTAACATCTTTAATGATAACCAGAGCTGAAAAAAATGAATAGTAACAAACAATAAGATTAAGGGGAAAAAGATACCTCAAAGTTGAAATCATCACTGCCACTGGTAATGACCTAGATCTGTGTTTTAAAAAAACCCAACACGAGAAATGGATTAGTAGATAGATGGGTGAATTGCCTGACATTTTTAGTATATAGACCTGTAACATCTTTAATGATAAAGATAAAAGATAGATAAAGAAGATACCTATTTAAAGTTGAAACAATCCATTATCAATAGCTTCATCAAACTCGATGTTGTCTTCTGTAGAATGTGACGAAGAGCCAATTACACTCTCAAGGTTGGGAATATTTGTACTTGTAGCTGTATTATTCACACCTCTTCTTTCGCAAAGTGAATTCTAGTGTGCAATTGCTCTATCGAACGGAAAGGTTTCGATGGAGTATCGAGAAACATAACACCTCATGCAACTTTCCAGATTTTTATCCAACCTGTTTCTCATTTTTGATTTTATAAATGACAATGCACTGAAAACCCTTTCATCCTCCACAGACCCCAAAATCATTGTTTGGCATAACTCATATAATCTGAAATATTCACTAATATCTTCTTGTAAGATATAACTTTGATAGATTCCTCACCACAACCTTGTAATAGCACCACTTTCAGAAGGTTGATCTAAATTCTTATATTGGTTCCTCATTGTTGTTGCAAAATTTGTTGACTGAAACTTTAATAAAGTGGCATTCAGTATACCTTTGATTTCCATACCCTTGAGCTCTGATGTCTTTGTAAATTGTTCCATTATTGTACCCATTGATTTATGGAAATGCTTTCTGAAAAAGTTTGCATGGCCACCTTCAGTATTCCAAAAATTAGGATTCATCACACCCATGGCTTCCAGAATTTTATCTTTATAGAAACGTTCCCTAATTTCTGATGACAAGGTTTCTGAAATTTTTTTAAGCTTTATTCTTGTTTCAACTATAACAAACTCAAACAAATTACGTGTCACAGGAACATCTTCTCGTTCCGATCCTGTAATATCTTGACATTTTTTACAAAATGTGCATTGGCATTTCCCTCCCATTAACAGTGATGCATAGGTGATCATGGATATTAAATCTCAAAAAGGTGTTAGGATTTTTTAAGATCTAATAAATCTTTCCAATTTTCAAAAACAGGTGCATCAAAACTATCCTGGGAACAGTACAATATATCAATACTTTGACATACCATTTTCCTCATCCATATAAAATCCACAATATAGATTAATCTGCCCTGTGCATGCTTCATCAGTGTATTGATCTCCTTTAACATTGGAAGAATACCAACCAATGTAAGCAATGTCTCCAAATCAGTTAAACGGTACAACAAGTCCATTGCCCTATCAACTTCATGACGGTATTTGTGCATGAAACCAACCAATGAAGGATACTCCTCACGAACTCTGCATGCAGGTTCATACAAAGAGATCCATCTAGTCTCCACATCCTTCAGAGGTTTTTTGCCATTTGTAATTCCAATTGCAAATTTTTGGAACTCGAGAAAACACTTTGGGTTGCTTGACATATAGGCATGAAGTTCTCTTATAAGGTCTTCTAATTTAGCAACATTTTCGTGGTTGCTTACCATTTTATACGCTAAATTCATTCTGTGAGCCATACAGTGAATTGGTAGCATATATGGGGCCACTGTTGTTTGTAATCTAACACATAGCCCTGTTCGGTGACCCTGCATGACAGATGCACCATTTGCTCCAACGCATACCAACTTCGTAGCAATTTCATAATCAGTCATTCCGGCAACATCTTTCAAATGAGAAACAACTATTTTATATAGGTTTTCGGCATTGCAGTTTTCAACCATTTTCATAACACCCAACAGATGAGGTGTCCTTATATGATTTTCTAAAGTATAGATGTGGATACATACCCATGCGGTGTTGTCGACTGCTGTCACTTCATCAATTGAAAGAGAAATAAAGTTTGCTTTTTTTACATTCTCTTTCAAATCTTCCTTCTCTATCATCGAGAGGCATTTTGCCATTTCCCATCCACTACTTTCAGACCAATGAGACTGAGGTACATTCAACATTCCGTTAAATTGATACAAAACTTTGAAATCGAGGAAATCCGAAATCGCTCTTCCTTTTTTTAGTATTTGAAAAAGAGTAGAGAAATTGTATGAATTTTTGCATTGTAGATTTGTTTCTTTCATCTTACCAATATGCGATGTGATCGTTCCTCCATTTTCCAATAGATGTCTGTTTTTTTTCTACTCTACCTCATATTCCGCTACGTATCTAACATGCATGCATTCTTTTTTTAGTTTTTCCACCTATGTGTTTTTGATTTTCTGGCCATCCTGCCCCCGTTATGGTTAAATATTGTTTTCCACAATGTTTTTTCTATAGTGTCCAGCTTCAGTTGCATTTTTTATTGCTTTCCCAATTTCCACGTACATATTGTACATGTACATTTAGATGGGATTTCTTCAGAATTAGATGATTGTACAGGTTCAATAAATGGAAAATTTAGCTGCCTAATCAAACTTGTATGTCCTTGCCAATGGTCCACATATTCTTGTTCGTTTTCAATGCTTTACTTTTTTTTAGTAGAAATTTTGAGCAATATCACAATCACCTGGTTTCCTCTTTCTTGGACCAGAGTTTGATTTTTTATTTTTATCTTCCATTTTGTTGAGTGTTTGTATCTGTGATATCTAGTTGTACTTCTAGTTGCACCCCAACAGGAAACAATATCTTCAAGATCTAGCATATTATCGTAGGTTTCATTTGTTTGACTTTGATACTATGCAGAATGCATGTCCACCTCAATAATACCTTCCACACAGTCAATATTTTGATTCTTTGTGGTGGCATCTATATGATTAGTATTTACAATATCTGTATCTACAAAGTTTCCAAAATACTTGAAGAGTGATTTCTGAGATTTCTTACTTACTTTTAGGTTATTCGTATTCTTTGAGCTGGCACCTTCCATTATTCTGAAAAGAGTCCTGCATCAGCAAAAGAACCAAGTAACAAATCTATCCAGTGTCTGAGGTATTTTCACGCATCCCCTATCTGAGGTCTTTGTCACGTGTCAGCTCTGTACTTGTCACGCGTCAACAACCCATTTCCTGTCATGCGTCCACTTTCTGAATATACTGTCCCGCATCAACACTGCCCTTGTCACGTGTCAACACTTCCTCTGTCGCACGTCAACACTTCCTCTGTCGCGCGTCACCATTGCCCAAGTTATACATCAACACTTCCTCTGTCGTGTGTCAACACTTCCTCTATCGTGCATCACCACTACCCAAGTCGTGCGTCAACACTTCCTCTGTCGCGCGTCAACACTTCCTCTGTCGCGCGTCAACACTACCCAAGTCACGCATCAACACTTCCTCTGTCACGTGTCATTACAGATGTTGTCGTGCGTCAACAATCACAGGCTAACAGTAATCTGAATCTCTGGTGCTTAAGGGTATGCGAGTTCAAATTTTCACAGTATTGGTAATTTGTTAAGCTACTTGAGGTATACTAACCCGAGTGAATTAGCTAGGTTTTTTATAGGAGATGTTTTCAAATGAAGGTGAAGCCGACCCCCCAAAAAAAATATACTATATATTTTAGGTGAACAGGGCACCGACCCACTCCGAATAATTCACCTTTTCAAATTTTCATAAAATGAAATTTTCGCCATATTACGAATATTCGCCGCTAAAATTATCCCTGATTTTAATCTGTTGTTTCCGCAGTATGTCTCTTTTTTCAGGGAAAGTGTGAAGTAGTATCCGTTTCCAATGACATTGCTTGTAATTTCATTGGTCGGGTCTTCGTATATAGACAATAGGTGGAGATTGCTAGATTCAACACCCATGATTGACTCAGCTATCTCATCAAAAGTAGTAACTGATTGGAATTCTCCTGTTGGGTCCTTAGATCGATCCTGAGTGCATATCTATAATCATAGTTATGAAGTTATATGTTACAACTCGAACAGAACCATGAACCATTTCCATTCTATCTCACTTTTTTCTTACATTGTTTTTTACCTTTTTGAAGAGGACATGCCTTGTAAAAAAAAATTCCATGTTGATATTTGTGATATCTGTAGTAACCATGGCCCATTCATTTCTCTTTATGTTCTCTATATGTAGTACCTCCAAAATTGTTGTTATAGATTTCAAGCTTTTTGGAGGGCCCATAAATTGGCTTGTGATAGAGGGTACCGGAAGGGAGTAGTCATCAAAATCAACCCAGTTGTGAAGTGTATTTTTTTATTAAATTAGAGGGTTGACGTAATGTTTGGTTCTTGAAACAGTGTCAACTGAGCTTCCATTAAAACTGGAGATGTAAGCATCTTTCAAGGCAAGGATCGGAAGAGGTGGTATAGAAAGCATGTCTTCAAGTTTTTTACTTATCTCATGCAAGTGTTTTCCCCACAATTTGAAACTAACATTGAATCTCGACATGTCCTTTAATTGTAGTTTTCTTCTCTTTATTTCAGACTTGTTATGCCGATGAATTGTTGAGCATGGTGACATTGTAAGAACAATGCCAATCAAATAAACTGTATAACTTCAATGCTTGCAGATATTTCCTTGATTTTGGTGAAGTGAAAGTGATGGGAAGGTATTTTATCCTAATTTTATATGAGTGGAGATGTGGTTGAGGAAGGTTGTAGGAAAATTTCCAAAGCATTATTCAAATGGTTGTAACATAGCTTTCCATAATTAATCCTCACAATCCTCCCATTGGAAATTGTATATAGCTTCCCATTTTCAATCTGCTCATAGAATGCTTCTGCAGCCTCATTAAAACAAGTGATATGGATTTCCCCTCCTTCCTAATCCACAAAATCCAACCCAAACACGAAACTATCTCCCCTTTCATTGTGATATTTTCGAAGGCTTGTTTTTGCTAGGGTATGAACCTCTACAGACCACATGTGCATATATGTATTCAATCCACTTATTTTAGTTGGTGTTCTTATAAAATATTTGTTAACCTGATTAACACTTGCATTTGTTTAAGGAAACTAACTTTCTTGGAGAGAAATTGTTAGTAGTTGGGTTAGAACAATGATTATCAAATGTTTTTTGAAAATAAAATCCATTTCAATGATAAGAACAGTCCTTTAGTGGAAAATAAAATCATGATAGAATTATAATTGAGCAACAAATGAAAAAAACATAAAGAAATTATAATTAATATAGGGAGTTTATATACATTGGTAATCGATCAAGAGATGAAGCTTACAGTTCAATTTTGATTATTCTAGCGTGGGATTTATGTAAGAACACAATGGAGCCTTCTTGTATTGATTTTTCGGTTACACATCTTGCAAATTTGGAGGGTATAAGTGTTGTCTGAAAATGTTTCCCATCTGAAAGGCCAACACGATGTTGGGCAGATGGGTTGAGAATGGACCTTAGGAAGGACAAGTGCAGTATCTAAAATGTGGGGTCAACAATGGAACCACCCTCAATCAATTGAGAAATGCCTCCATGTGTCAAATTTATTTCCACGACAACTAAAAGATGCTCAAGATAGTCAGAGTTATGCAAATGTATGGTGGAAAATGTAAACATGTAGTGTAGTCAAAGATGAAATGAAGGATGTGTTCTTGAAAGAATGCATTTGTAAGAAATGAGAAACTTTAAAGTTTGCTTCCTTTTTCATTTATATTTTCTAAAAAGTGCAAACATGAGGTCTAACCCTTTAACAATTCAACATGCAAAAAAGTGATATAATGTACAAAGATTTGCATGAAAATAACTAAAAATTACATGATTCTTTCTCGGCATTTTAAAACTATATGTATTTGTGTGCATATATAATGAGGAACACATTAAAAATGGTTGTTGTTGGTTTACATAAAGAAGCAAGCAATTGTATAAAGGAAATATATAATGACGAACACATTAAAAATGTGTTGTTGTTGGTTTACATAAAGTAGCTTGTAATTGTACAAAGGAAAAATTGAACTCGTTTGTTGAAAATTTAGATTATGTGTTCGATATATTCCGCCGCAATATATACATGCATTTTTTTGAAACGAATTATAGATTATTATGTTAAGCAAATAGAATGGAAAACAATAAGAACAATATGTACACTTGAAGTGAGAAAACTATAGGTATTTTTATGGAGACACAATGATAAAGAAATTAGGAATGCATAGTTGTTGGATAACAAAAAATGAATCATGTGTTTGATAAGTCTGATTCTTTGTCGGATATATACTGCCACAATACATACATGGAATTATTTGTACTGAGTTATAGTTTGTTTCAAAAACACTTATAGACAAACACTTATAAACTAACCACTACAAGATATTTTTTAAAATCAAATTTCTTTCTTTTTGCTTGTGTAATTTTCTTTACACGTTTCTTGTATTTTTTTCGAATTACAAATGCCTCGTTTGGAATTCCAATTATCCACAATTTGTGGGGTGGTTCATATTTCAGTGCATCTTAATTAGAATCATAAATCAAGTAAAATCCTCATGAATGATCTCCAATTGTTTGGTTTTTGGAGAGAAAAATTGGGGATGTTGGCATCAGGTGGAGGCGATATTTGATCATTTTGGCTAGCACTATTTTAGGTGATTTTAGTTGCCTACAATGTAAAACATTAACAACACATTGAAGATGTTTAAAATATTCTTCCCTCTGTAAGCAAGGCATAGTTAATGTCAGTCCCGTTGTAGGGAGGGAAATTGTGTTTCTAGTCTGCATCAAATTAAACTAGAGAGGGAAAATAATTATGTTAGTTCGAGAAGATGTTTTTTAGGTATGATGGTAAACTTAAAAATCCTCGTCAATGATCATTCTAACGTTCAACTTGAGACGCTTCAAAATGGCCTCATTGGGGAACAAGCCTCTTAACACATAACGAATCTTGTCATTGACAAAGGCACATGCCCCAACATGTCACTTTGGAAAAAGGATTGGAGTCTAAATATAAATGTAACAATCAAAAGCAAATAACATGAAAGCACTCTACAATAATTTTTTAATCCATAACATGTAATAGCTAAAACAAATGAATAAATACTTCAATCAATATTAAAACCCACCTGAAGTTGGTTTATGGATGACACTCTCTTCTTTATTGCAAGAGAATGAGAATCACAAATACCCTACAAAAAAGAGAAAAAAAAGTTAATAAAACTAAATATATCTATACTTATTCAATTAGTTACATAAAAAACAACCCTATTTTTTACGAGATTATAAATTGATCAATGAATAGCTGAGCACCAATTTTCGAAGGTACAAATTAATCTAGAGGTAATTTTACAATATTTTAAATGAATTATAAATGTAGTGTAGTTCAAAACACTTCTAGAACATAAATAAGGGCACATTTAATACACTGAAGATGAACTCCATGAATATTTTGGAATAGGGACAAGCCAGAGAGGTGGTGGGGGTGGGGGGGAAGATGAAAAAGTGACCAATTTAATAATATTTAGAAAATTTGTGTACACTTGATATCTATTTGTATATGATCTTGATAGGTGAAGGTCCTTAATAATGTCATGTTTCTACTAAACTACCTTAATTTAACACTAGTCCATAGTTGTTGCTCCTTTAAAGTTGTACATAACTATAGTTTTTTCTTCTACCAATATATAATTGTAGCTGTAAAAATTGAGTTATGAAATAGATACTATCAGATGCGTCTATCTACATATTCTGGCTCTGTATGTTTCTATGCAAATAAAAAAAAATTGAGTAGGAGAAGCTTTGAAATGCTTGGTGAGATCAAGATAGATGTACAGTAAAATATCCAACATCAAAAAGGGTTGTAAAGTGTGTAAGATTGATAATTTTCATGGCATCCCCTGATTCTATAGACTGTTTTCTAGATTGTACTACCCACAAAGCTTGCATGAAGTTGGAATTGAGCTCGAAAAAGTTGGAAGCATCAAGCATAGAAATCTTGTGAGTCTGCATGGATATTCACTTTCTCCACCTGGAAACCTATTGTTTTATGATTACATGGTAAAAAAAATTCTTTTGGACATCCTACACGATGAGTAAAGAAAGTGAAGATTAATGTTTCTCATGGTATTAATGTCGTAGATGTAAATACCAAGTCTTGACAGAGAAATGAAGCTAAAGATGGTCTTATTGAAGGTGAGGATGGATACAGATCATCTATTCGGGTATTCCAAGTGAAGACCACAGTGGAATGGTTGAGGAAATTGAGAAAACATCATAAACATCCAAGACAACTCTGTCATCAACATCATGTAAAGAGAGTAATCCAACAAAGTATCTGGTTGATGGAGAAATAGTTAAAATAGGTGAAAAAGTTTCAGACATCAGAAGTCTTAGTGAAGAACCATCCACACATTCCTAAAGTAACTAGTATTGTCAACAATGACAGGGGCATGAATCTACTGGAAAATGTAGCAGCCTATGAACCTTTTAAGGATAAGAAAGTTTCCTTTGGCAATTCTGGAAGATGAGTTTTTGTGAAAACATATGATAGTTTGGAAAAGTCTATAGTTAATACCTCCTCATGTAGATCAAAAGCTAAAAACGCACAACACAAAATAGAACCTCATCGACCAAGAACAAAAGTTGTAGAACTAGTCATAAGAGGAGGCTAAGAAATATAGTTCTACTTTTACATACAAGTATAAACAGAATTTAAATGCATACCTACATAATTCAATTTGATGCAGGGAATTAACTGGAACTTGGAAAGGGCTTTGGGGAAATTCACGGGACTAGCATAATTTTGACAGTCGTTTGGACGATTTTTTCAATATTTTAAATTTGACGGGTGTCTAACGGGCGTTTAACTATTTTTGTTGTTTTTAGCAGAGTGAACTCATGTTGCATGTTTTGATTTCTCCCTAACTCCATTTTTTTGATCATTTCGGCCAAGTTTGGTTCGATCTACCCACAAAGAAAACTGAATAATAATATAAAATTGAATTAGATGAGTCGGTGACTCAAAATTAGGACATTAGGAGGGTGGATATTCGGTTAGGTACATTCTTATATATCAAATATCTTTGTTTCTTTATTATAGCGAGTGCGACTCCCATGTCGTTCACGTGCACTCTACATAAGAATAATCTATGAATTTTCCTTTACCTTTGCCTTGCCCTACCTAGCTCCTGCACATTTCACAACTGTTGTTTTAGGATTATGCCAATGGAATCAAAAAAATTATAATGGGGGATTTACACCGAATCATAGGAATCATCGGCAAGTGTTGGTGAGGGTAAGACACAAATTCTCCCATCTCTCATGTTGGATGCAATGTGCAACATTTGCAATCAACTGTTCCCAGCACCATCGCTAGAACCTCAAAACTGAAGAACCATCCACACCTTCCTAAAGTAACTGGTATTGTCTATGATGATAGGGGCATGAAGCTGCTGGCAAATGTGGTAGCCTATGAACCTTCAAAGGATGAGCAAGTTTCCTTTGGAAATTTTGGAAGACAAGTTTTTGTGATAGTAGATGATCTAGTTCGGACAAGTCTACGGTTTATACCTCCTCATGTGGCTCAAAATCTAAACAGGAACAATAAAAAATAGAACCTCATTAACAAAGAACCAAAGCTGTAGAAATAGTCATAAGAGGAGGCTAAGAAATATAGTTCTACTGCTACATACAAGTATAAACAGAATTTAAATGCATACCCACATAATTCAATTTAACGCGAGGAATTGACCGGAACTTGGAGAGCCTGAAGAATGAAATTATAATGTCAGTGACTAGTATTTAAAGGTTAATGCATGAAAAATCTATAAAATAAAATTTAAAAATAGTAAAGCCAAAGCAACATGCAAAATAAGAAAAGCAAAATTGTTAAAAATATCAAAAACAAAATTGTTAAAAATAACAAAACCTTCATTTAAAACGTAAAATTTGACATAGTCCCATGAATGTCCGCAAATCCTTTTCACATAGGGGTAATGCCTTCAGCGTAATAAAACTATTTTCTGAAGTAGCGAAAGGAAGAATAATTCTAACTTCATAACATCACCATATTTATGTTTATCGGAAACACTTGAGGAGAATATATTAATATCACCATTACATGTCCTAATGCAAACTCGACTCATCCAACACTGATCTTATGAGAAGTAATGCATGCAATATCCAATACACAATTTGAATAATATAAATCTAAATTGATTTAGATACTTATCTATTTCAACAATCATGCAACACTCCGAAGATCTACTTCTAATATCATTCAATTAATTCATATAGTAGACAAGGAAGAACAGAAAATTTATGTAACCATGAGGAGTCTGCAATCCTAGACCAAACAATGTTGAACTAAAGTATTTTATTTTATTTTATATTAAACTCTATTTATAAAAGACACACCAACCATTCACCATTAGACAAACTATCTTTATTAATCTTAATGCACAATCCTAAAATGCATGCTTGAAGACATTTTATTTTCTTATAATGACTCACTCATGTTGAAGAAAAACAATGATTCGACACTTGTACAAATTTATTGGATTTATTCAACCCCTATCTTCATGGTCTAAAACTTATTCATATGTATAAGTTTAGCTTAGTCATAATATAGGACCAAGATTTCCTCAACACCCAATATTATTTTAAACATATTTGTTTATAGCCATGATATATACTTGTTTGTAGTTGTATATAGGATTCTAGACATGTTTTCTAAATGATTTACATTTATAAGGATAAATATGAAATGTGAATGTGTTGATTCTCCTACATCACCCCATTTTGAAAAGGTCATAGATCTTGAATTGGTTCAAGATCATGACTAGTGATGTGTACAATATTAGCGTGTTGTTGATATTTGATGCATTTTTAACATATCAAAAATAATATTGATCAAGCGTAGGCTAATAATAATCCATCCACAAGATTCATTGAGTGACAAAAAATCCATTAGAGTGTTTACCGCATATTCCATCATGGATTTATACAATAGCTTGGTGAGCCTTTGGAGATTTAATACATCAATGGAGAAGGCTGTAAAACCATCTTTTGTAAAGGATACCCCCTAATATAACATAGTGGGATGAACATTGTTGGAAGGACACCCTACCATTTTTGGATAGGTCCGGTCGTATCTTTCTCTTGGAAAGATAGTTGTGTATTTGGGTATACCAAATATTGGGCTGGATATCTTCTATACGATAGATTGTAAGAAGATCAAAATTGGTGTAATATGGTTGATCAAGTTTGTGTACAAGGACACAAAGTTTTGAATAATTTGGAGATAAAGGAATGAGGGATGCAAGAGATGTTATGGTATCTGTAAATTTTTTAGATGAGCATGGATTTGTTTTTATTTCATAATGATTGAAGGCATTCAGGAGATGTTCGATGATAGTTTTTTTTTTAGGGTCTCATGTTTACATTTATATGTTCCCTTGATTTGATTGATGATGAGCTGAGAATCATTTTAGATGTTAAGGATTCTTACACCAAGAAGTGCAAAAATTTGAAGACCCATGATGAGTTCCTCATATTCAACCATATTATTTGTGCATTCAAAATTCAATTTGAAAGATAGTGGAATAGGAGTCCCCCAAGGAGGTATTATGACTATGTTGGCACCCCTTCTCAAAATTTAGATCCTTCAAAAAATAAGGTCATTTTGCAAAGGGAATTGACAAAAATGGAAGGTTCCTAAAATTGTTGATAAATATGACATTGAATAACATAATACGATCATTTATACCCTTTGGGATTATATTACTAGTGTTTATACTCCTACAAATGTTACTCCATTTTCTTTGGTTTATGGGACCAAGGATATCCTACCATTAGAATTATAAATCCCCTCACTCTTTGTATCATTAAAATATGTTATCAAAGATAATGATTGTTAGAAAAAAATACTACACGAGTTATTAGTGCTCAATTCTAAATGGGTCTAGGTTTTGGAACACCATATCTATCAAGAATGAATCAAACATGCCTACAATAAAAAAATGCATGTGAGTGAATTTCAAGTGGGTGGTATCATTCTCAAATAAAACCAAAGAATACAAATGCATGAAAAACATTGAAGGGAAAATTAAAACCTAATTAGTTAGGCCCACATATAGTCATTGAGCGAGTTGGCCTAAGTCTCTATCGTTTAGCAACAATTGACAATAGGGCTATGAAAAATATCATGAATATTATGCACTTATTACAACATTATACCTAATCTTACTTGTATATATCTATTTCTTTGTACATAGCTAAACATTTCAAAATCCAAAAGTAATAACATAATTTCAAAAGACAAAAATATTCATATATATACAAAAATACAAAATTAGGACGTGTACACTTAGCTTTAGTTGTTTGCACTTTACATTATACATGTTATTTGTCACATTAGTTTGATATATAACATATATTTGTACTTTT
>CM034149.1:157866421-157890625 GCA_019776745.2 Taxus chinensis
CATATCCTATTCTAATTGGATTTACACCCACGCTATGCTCAACAATTACTCCAATCCCCACTCAAAATGTCCCTATATGACCTCATCCAAACCTCAGAATCCCATCGTCAATCTCTCATGGAGGTCCTTCAATCTATTGAGGTCTTACCCAATGATCCTACACCCATGGCATCCATTATTACACCCCATCATATAGCCTCTCTCACCAAATTACCCCCATCATCTACACCTCCACCTACTCATCAAGTAGCCTCTCTTAGCTTCTCAGATGAAGAGATCATACCGCACCAAACTGATGACCTAGATCCATCTCTCTTCATCTCTGTTCACATCGATGATGGACATGTATGACGTGTTATGATCAATGGGGGAACTAGCATTAATATCATCTCTTCCCATGCATTCAATCAAATGTACATACCTGACAATTGCATGCATAAACATCCCGTCATGTTGCGCTCATTCAATGACGCTATCACCTCTACACTTGACAATGTCATCCTCCATGTTTGCATGGGCCCTTGCACTATTCCAGAGTTATTTTACGTCTTGGAGGGGGAATTTCAATACAACCTATTGCTCGATAGACCCCGGATTCATGTCATGGGTTACGATCCTTCCACTTTACATCATTATGTAAATTTTGAGCATGAAGGACACACCTATACCATCCCGGCTGACCCATCACCTTTCAAAACTTATAACATGCTTTACCGACCCAATGACATGCTTATACCCATTAAAGAATCTACCTACACTACCACTGCCTCTTCGCCTACACCTCCACTTTCCAGTGCCACTGCTACCTCAATTGCACCTATACCCTCCATCCCTATCACTACCACAACCTCCACGGCTGACCTGTCAACCTCCCAATTAATTGGCTCCACCTCTAATCTAGCCCCCGACACATCTTCTATTCCAGCTACCCACATACTAACCACTGATCCCTTAGAAGATATTTTTCAACGCCTCACTCTGGGGGAGTATCACCTATATAGTGTCAACACATTCCTTACTCCACAAGAGTATGAAAGTCTTCACCAACACCCTTGCTATGATCATTGTATAGGAGAGCGCCTCGTTTATGGTCCTCCCCATCTTCGTACTAGTCTCACCTATGGGGGACTTGATACTACTACTTACACACCTGAACCACCTCCACCAACCCACCCATTTTCCAATGACCTCCAGTCACTTACCAATCATTGTTTCACCCACACCTTCCTGCACCGATGTGTATGGAAGGGTTTTGGATTTGGATTTTATGAACAAGGCCGCCATACTATTATTCTGTGTACTATCTGTAAGCATAACGACTATAGTGGTATCAGCTTTGCTGAACCACCTACCAAGAAGGCCCGCATTGAACTCATTGAAGACATTAGCCCTTCCCCACCTTCTTCGCCCACTCCACCTTCATCACCACCTTTACCAACGGAGACAATGGATCCAAAATCCATCCCTCCTAAATTTTTTTTTTCATAAACACCATTTCCTTGGGGCCTTTGACTTTTCAACGTGAGGGTGAGGCTCCCTTTTCTCTACCCTTCCTATACCCTGAAATGATCGATGATGATACACCTTCAATTAGCATCGTTGAATGTCAGGATGATGAATCTATACTCACCTACCTTGGTGCTGAAGACTCATATATTCATCAGTCATTACCATCTAAGATGCAAACCATGTTGAAGGAATCGACTATTGAAATCAACATTCATACTCATAACGACTCACACATTCTAAAGATCAGACAATCCTTAGATGTTGCTGAACAAGAAGCCATCACTTCTTTTCTCAAAAACCATAACCATGCTTTCGCTTGGTCTTATGCAGACATGCTAGGTATTGACCCCACCATAGTGGTCCACAATATTGTAACCATTCCCGATGCTAAACCCATAAAACAAAAGTTGAGGAAAATGTACCCTCACATTGCTCTTCTGGTCAAAGAAGAACTTTAGAACCTCCTTTCAGTTTCCTTCATCTTACACATTGATTATCCTCATTGGATTTCTAACATTATCCCCATCACTAAGGTGATAGGGGGACTCCACATTTGCATAGATTTCTATGACCTCAACCTAGCTTGCCCAAAAGACAACTTTCCCTTAACTGGTATTGACTAGCTGGTTGACCTTACCACTGGTCACGAGATGCTATCACTCATGGATGGCTTCTTGGGTTATAACTAAATATTACTTTCCCTAGAAGATCAAGACAAAACCACCTTCATCACCCCTTAGGGGACCTTCTACTATCGAGTCATGCCTTTTGGCCTTAAAAACACTGGTGCCACATATCAACGGGCTATGACTTACGTCTTCCATGAAATTATGCATCATATATCAGAAGATTACATGGATGACCTCCTTGCCAAATCCAAACACCACTCTGAGCACCTCACCATCCTAAAAACCATCTTTGGCCACCTCATTAAATATTGCGTTCACCTTCAGCCCAAGAAGTGTGTCTTCGTGGTTATCTCAGGAAAGCTCCTATGATTTATCATCTCCTTACGTGGTATCAAAGTTGACCCTACTAAATTCAAGGCCATTCTAGAAATGCCTCTGCCCACCAACCTTAGGCAACTTTGTATCCTGCAAGGTAAGTTGCAATCTATTCGACGTTTCATTTCACAATTGTCTTATCGGTGTCAACCATTTCATCTTCTCAAGGACATCTCCTTTGAATGGGATGATGACTGCCAAAAATATTTTGAGGCCTTTAAAAAATACCTTCTCCAACCACCCGTGCTCATTCCACCTAAAGACAATCATCCCTTCTATCTATACATCTCAGCTACTGACCACTCCTTAGGAGCCATGCTTGATCATCGTGATGACCAACACAGGGAGCAAGAAATTTATTACATAAGTTGTACTCTTTTGGACTATGAAACCTGATACACCCATGCTAATTTTTTTTCCTTAGCCTTAGTTTTCATTTCCACCAAACTCCACCATTACCTACTTAACCACAAAACCTATGTTGTGACCAACACCGACCCCTTACACTTCATGTATGCCAAACCTTACCAAAATCAACATACTGCACGCTGGCTTATGCTTTTGGCTGACCTCGATCTCGAATTCATCCATCAAAATTCCATCAAGGGCCAAGCTATCTCCGACCAATTGGCCAACGCACCTCTTTCCAGGGAACAATCCTCTAACTTTGACTTCCCCAATTAGTCCATTGCTACCCTTTCCCTAGACGAACCCAGTTATCAAATGACACTCTTCTTCGATGATTCTAAGTGTCAGCGTGGGGGTGGGACTGGTGTTATCCTCATTCCTCTTGATGGTGAACCCATGCCTTTGTATTTTAAACTCAATTTTTATCGTACAAACAATATTTCCGAATATGAAGTGCTTGTATTAGGTCTTCAGGTTACCTATGCCTTGGATGTCAAATCCATCAATATCTTTGGTGATTCTCAATTGATTGTAAACCAAGTCAATGGTATATTCCAATTTCGTAACGAGACACTGCAAAAGTATAAACATCATGTTGACATACTTTTGACCACCTTTGACCGCTATGACCTTCAAACCGTTCCCTGTTCAACCAACAAATTTGCAGATACCATGGCTTGTTTGGCCTGTCAAATACCCGCTTCACCCGCCGATTCTAAAATCTTTGTCACCGTACAACGACTCCAATCACCCTCTTATTTACCTTGGGACATTTACTCTATATGAACCACTGCTGCCTACCTAAGTTACCTTTGGTATAAACAATACTCAGACTATCTTTCTCTCTCCATCTTACCTCCCGACCTCACCCGTAATGGACAACATGTTTTTATTAAAAAGGTCTCCTGTTATGTCATCATGGGTGGCCTTCTCTATAAACACAACTTTGATGGTATTCTCTTATGATGCCTCATGAGTTCTAAAATTCCTTATACCATTAAGGAAGTTCATGATGGCATATGTGAAGGTCACTTCAGTGGCATTGTTGTTGCTAAGCATATTATTTTCTTAGGCTATTACTAGCCGACCCTTAACCATGATTGTTGCGACTATGTGAAGCATTGTATAAAATTCCAACAACATGCCAACCTTCATCATACACCTAGTCATGCCTTACAGGTCACCCGTGACCTTTTCCCTTTTCTCAATGGGGTTTGGATCTTGTCAGAGAAATCAATCCCCATTCTTTCCAGCACCATCAATGGATCATCACCACTACCGAATGTTACACAAAATGGGTTGAAGCCATACCACTCATCTCCATGAAAGCTAAGAAAATATGTGATTTCATCAAAAACCACATCATTTGTCACTTTGGTGTTCCTCATCACCTCATCACTGATAACGGAAAAAAATTCAAAAATAAAACCCTGAAAAAACTTTGCGACGCCTTTGGCATTCAGCTAAGTTTCTTGTCACCTTATTACCCACAAACCAATGGCCAAGTTGAATCCACTAACAAAACCTTGAACAAAATTCTCATGAAAGTAGTTAATGAGACTATGAAGGATTGGCATACACACATTCCTTTTGCCCTGTGGGCATACCGCACTAGTATCTACACTTCCACTGCTGCCACACCTTTTTCTCAGGTCTATGGTACAGAGGTTGTTCTACCTCTCGAAGTCTAGATTCCCTCACTCCGCATTTCTCTCCATGATATGGTTAATGATGATCACTTTCGTCAGGACCCTTTAGCACAACTTGAGTTATTAGACGAATGTCATCTTAACGCTCTTGACCACCTTCAAGTTTACCAAAGACGTATCAAATGTGCCTATGAAAAAAGTGTCCATGCATGAACTTTCCAAGTTGGTGACCTTGTCCTGAAAGAAAATCAACATGTAACCAAAGCAGAAAAAAGTAAACAGGGAAAATTTTCTCCTAATTGGCTTGACCATACATCATGACTCATACTTACAGATCAGGTGCTTATCATTTATCTTCACTCGATGGAAAACCCGAACCTGAGCCCCTTAATGCCTTACATCTTCAACCATTCTACTATTGAATTTTAGTCCTACCTAATCTTCTATCTCTTTCCATGCTTGTCCCTTGAGCGTTATCCACTCCTTACACCTCACCAATGATTAAACAAGAATCATGTGTGTACCCGTCACTTTTTATCTTCTCTTGAATATGCGTACCATGGCGCTGCAAATCACATGATTCTCATGGATACTTTTCATCTGATCTAAGATGAGATCCCATGGTCATTTCACCTTGCTTTCTGAACAAGAATCCAATTCTTCACCTTGGTCTTGTCCATGACTTAAAATCCCTCACATGGGATCCAAATCCTTGAGTCGAACTTCCAATAAAAGATGACTCCCTCAAAAGGATAGATTTCTCTCTACAATCACTGCTATAAATAGACTGCTCCCTCAAAGGACAGCTATGTAATATCTCTTTCAAAAAAAAAAGAGACAAGAATCTAAAGCTTCCCGCATGGATTAGCTTCACGAAGACCTCAAGGCATTAATTTCTTCATCCCATATAGACTTCCCACATCGATCAGTCTATCTCTAATACAAAGTCAAACAATAAACACTTTTTTGTCATGGACTTGCCCTTGGTGACCTTGGATCTGTTGCCAAAAGGCATGATACCTACTACCATATAAACTACCAATTTTCACCCTCTCACCATTCACATGTTCATTTCCTACTGCCTCAAGGGACCTCTTGGAACCATGACATTTGATGATCATGTGACTAATTTTTGCCCTTAGAACAATCAATCATGCAATGTCTTTAGGGTCTCACGTTCATCATCCCCTCCAAGGTATGAATTACTCGTTATGATCTTTACCAATCAGGTAGTTTTCTTGCCTCCTCTTATCTTTTAGCCTTCCTTGTTACGTATTGATTACCTTATACGGGACTTGGTCCTCAACGTTTATCTTTGGGTAATCTTATTCTACCACCACAATCAAAATCACCTATACCAATTTGTTCACAACTCACCCATACCTAACAAACCTAAACTCAATCATTCCTAAAACCTACCAACCCACACTCATACCTCATTGCATTCCTCCCTAGCTTATGGGAGAACTACATCGGCCTGAGGTCCCTTTTCACCAGGACTATGTAGGCAGCACTTCGAGGGCATGGGGCCCTTGGAGGTTAGCTCGGCCATTCTCTACCCTAACCAATTCATATTTCATTTTCCTAAATCACATTCTACCCTACTTAGTTTCCTTTTTATATCAAAAATTGGAAAGTAAACAAAACAAACAACAAGTTGCTTAACATTTTTATCATCATCACAACATACATTTATTATGACTACCATTTCTCTACCATCATCATGCATGTATTATAAAACATCTTAACCATGACCCATATCATCATTCATTGCACAAATTAATGCATTACAACCTTAACCAATTTAAACTTGATCCATGCCTATGACCAGACAGGAGAGACTTGACCTTCTTGACCTTACCCTTTATTCCCTCACCTCGTCCTCATTCGGGGACTCATTATTTTACCCATAACCCGGCCCTACCCATGTTGTGACCTAGATTCTTGGACCTGGAACATCACTAGTGACCTTTGATCTCATGTGTTCGCTATACCTTACAAAAATGTTACCTATGTTGATTGAACTAATGACCTTACCTTGCCTCTTTCCATGACCGTTTATCCTGACCCTACCTTTGGTGTACCAGAACACACCTAAACGTTCATGTACTTGATATGAGTCTTGTTTCTTGACCATATCCTATACTTTGGATACCAGAATCACTTCAACCTTGTTTGGATAAACCTATCAACCTTAGACAATGTAGAGTTTACCTGCTCTTCAACCTGGTACCGTGCTGTAGTTTATACGTGTGCGTGCGTTTGACTGTTACTACCTTTAACCCTGACCCATTACTTGGATTACCTGCGTAGACCTTTTTCCTTCTCCTTTTTCCCCCATTACCCACCTTCCTCTTCATCACATTCACCTTTTATCAAACCAATCACCGATTCCGCCTTCTACCTCATCAGTTCTTGGTTTGCGGGGGATTACCTTCACCCACACATGGGGCAACCACATCTTATTTTTTTTAGTGTCGCTTACCAATACAAGCCATGCAACAAAAAGGGTCAAAATGTAGACACCAAAATTGGGTTACATTCCCCTTTGTCCCTCATCAAATAAAAACCTTGAACACATTCACCTAATCATGACCTTCTTCACCCACTCCAATAGTAATTTAATTAATTTAATTTAATTAGTTCATTATCCTCACAATATTTATTATTTAAATATCCTAATTGAGATAATTCCTAAACCACCACCTCATCTAGCCACCTCACCCTAAGACCTATTCTTAGTAAGTTGCTTTAACTAAGACCTACCCAAACCCTAAAAATCAAAGCCTACATTCCCTCTAACCACATTCCCACATGTTGAAAAGGGAAGCTTCCATTATAATCCATGGAGTAAAATGAACGAGATCCTAGAAAATCAAGGGGATCTGCCTAGTTTAGTAAACCTAGTAAATCCTGCCCTAACCAGCGCCGATTACCCTTAACCGCCGCTGGTTAAGCTGAAACCTCTGTTGGTTACCATTTAACCCCCAAAATAACCTAATTTAGAGGTTATCACATTTCTAAAAGATAATCACATCTTTTGAGAACAAGTGACGAAACCAAAGTTGCATGTAAGCAGAACCAACATTAGCATTCACATCAGAGCATCCATAGCTAGTACCTGAAGAAATTAGACAACCATTTTCCTTCACGGGAGCATCCGGGGATGCACCAGTACTGCACCAAGTTCATCCCATTTGATCACCCACCATTACCAATCAAGCATCAAGCTCGTACAAATAGTAAGTTTTGTTAACCAACATTCATCCACTTATAATTTAGCAGATCCTTTCACTTTTGTTGTTAGTTTCTATTTTCATTTCCATTCCCCACCATTTTACCTCCATGAAAACTTGACCATATTTTTATCTACACTCTTGTACTTCCCACACTTGGATCTTAATCATTCATGTGCATATCCAGGATCCACATAAACCTTGCCTTTGCCCTCCCATCTTCATCTAGCCTCATATATATCACCCAACCAAGTTTTTATTTAGTATCTTGTACCTCGACCGTACTGACGTCGGTTACCCATAGCCATCACTGGTCAACCTAAACTGACGTCGGTCTCTGTGTTTTGACCAAAAACCCAGATCAGAGCCTAAAACCTCCACCAAATACCCAAAATAGCCTAAAACCTGGCCCTGACCAGTACCAGTACCTTGATAATGACCTTGACCTTCAGATTCAATCATAAATTATCCTGTTGTGAACGAATTTTATTATTGTAGACGAATGAGATACCTAAATCATTTTAAATACAGTATGATTTCCTTTATTATTAGCATTATGTTGTTTTAAACAGTGGATTGACAACCGTCTAGGAAGTATCACACTTCCTGGATCTAGCACACGCTAGGTAGTCCATTGCATATATTGTTTGACTTTTATTTGGTGGTCTTGTGTTCTATTTCAAGTAGTTCCTCCAAGCAAAAAGGAAGCTCTCACAATTAGCTTTGGATTCAGAAGTCATATGCGTGCAACAACCTACAACTAGCATCTCAACAGGTATTCCTCCTAGCCTTTACCCTTATTTTTTTCATCAACATTCGTGGAAACAATCTAGAATCAGGTGAAACACATATCTCCTTTGTTGTTGTGTAGTTCATAAATTTTAATTTTTTTGTTTCAGTTAGTCCGCATAGAATGGCATTCATTTCTCTTGAGTTGCATTCATATTCTTCTTTATCTGTGGAAGAAATAATTGGTGTGGCTGAAAGAGTGTATCCTTTCTCAATGCATTCCCAGATATCAAAACCAAGTGACCTAAAGTATGTCTTTATCCTTATTCTCCAGAATAAATAATTCATTCCAGTGAAGAGAGGTGATCTTGATAGTGAAAAATCACCTTGTTCCTAATGTTTTTGTCATGCTTGTGATAAGAGGATCTTCTTGAAGATGTTAAGCTTCTGTTATAAGGAGGTCACTCTAATACCAATTGTTAGAGATCACAAGCACTAAGAGGGGGGGCTGAATGAGCACAAATTAAATTTTTCTCATTTAATTCCAATTTTAGATCCTTTAATGTCAATCAAACACATGTCATGCACAATAATACTTAACATGAAGATTACCATGGAAAACCCTTTTAGGAGAAAAACCTGCCAAAACTGTTGCTTATATTACACAAAGAAAGGACTTGTAATAATATTACACATCCTACAAGGTTTTCAGTTGAGCACCTACTCAACGATTTTAGAAATAACCCACTTATAAGGAGCACCAACCCCTAATTTAATAAGCTACAACGTATTATATGTAGGCACCAACCCAGAAGGAGGATACAACCCCTAAAACTACTCAGCTACAACCTAGACTTAATTTACATATACATTTTGATAATCTAGTTACATCAATTACTTTTACAACATATTATGATCACCTTTCTATATCTGTCTATGTTCTTATTTTCACACTCTTCTACTCATTTGATTTGATCCCTCTTGCTCATTCAATCTGTCGCCCATGATGCCATTTTCATCTGATAAATAAATGCATCATCAATCTTCTCTCCTCTTTCCTCTCTCTTCTCTTATGTATCTCTTTCTCATCTATATTTCATCGTATTCTTTCCTTTACTGCTCTTCCTTATCTTGGTTGCACTTTTCTTGCTTGAGCAAGTTCTCAAAATGACTCCAAGTTCAAACTATATTCACATTCGACCCAATTATTACTTTGAATTGCATGTCACGCACCTGCTTTCTCTGCCACCTAAGAATTCAGCCCATTAAATGAATGCAGCTAACACCAAATTTTTCTCCTTCTAAGTTCGTCTTGATTACACCATTTTACATGCATTTCCTCAATCTATTTATTAGCCTATACCAAAAATAGATTTTCCAAACTTCTTACAATTTTCAATGTGAAAGAGATGAGAAAGCCTTTTCCTTCTTCAATATTTTATTTTACCTTGAAACTCAAGATCTCATGGAGAATGTAATTGCATTTACATGAAGTTAATAAGCATTAAATCAAGTCATGTACTTAGCCACAATCACCTGAAAATTGAATCACCATCGATTTTGGAGAACAAACTCTCATTTTTCCATGTTTGAATCAATTTGATTGATTACCTTTGACTCTTTTCCAGTCCATATTCTATCATTTCATAGCTTTTCTTTGCTCCCCTTACTTTCTCCTTTATATCGCGACACTTTTCTTTTCTTGGCATATTTTTAGTTATCTATGGCTCTTCCATATTTTTGTGGCTTCTACAATGTCACGCGGTCTGTTTCCTTCCTGTTGATTTGTTCCATGTCTGCAACTCTATCTCTTCTACTTTCTTCTTTTGTAGTCTTTCATGGCTTTCACAGTTCTTTACGACTTTTCTCTTTATCAATGGATTTACTTTTTACTCCCTTACTCCCAAGGTTTTTCCTTTACCTTCGCAGTTTTTTATTTGCATTTACGACTTCACTTATCTCACTCACATTTCAGTATTTGAATCCACGTAGATTCGTGACTTCATCCTTTTATGTGCAATAACCACTTACCTTCTGCATCTACCTCTAGCATTCTACGGCTTTGTGCGGACTTCAACGGTTATCTCTAGGCTTCAGTGGATATCTCCTTTTGTTCACGACTTGCATAAAAATTGACTAAGTTCCTTAGAACTTGTCCTTTATCATCTTGAAACCTTTATGAGATGACACTACCAATCAACCTTCATCTTTTTATCATGCTCTATTCATGCAAATTAGCAGCACCCCTGGATGTTTATTAGATTTCTAGTTTGACATTTGGACATCCAGTGTGATTGCACAACATTGAATATTTTCCCCCAAGAGTGGGACTTGTAAAAATGGGAAAAGCATCTCCAAATTAGAGGTTGGTTCCTCAACCCCTCTGTTCAGATGTATGCACTTGAAATCTTGCAAAGGGTTTAACCTCATAATCCTGACTCAAAACTTTGCCAAGGAGACAGGGTTGAGAAAATGCAAAAAGGATTAAACCTAATACTAAATAAGGTGATGCACCAAAGGAGTAGTAGACACCTGCTACTGCAAAACATACATAATTCCACAAGGAAATATAGCACTAAACATGCACAAGATTGCCAAGATGTAATTAGAGATCAAGAAAATAATGATAAATACATGAAAGGATTGGGAAAGATTTTAAGTCACAGAACATACACTATCATTTCCAGGTCCAATACAAGTGCATTACAATGGCCAAAAGGAAAAAAGGGGTGTTGTAGTTGCATGAAAAGGTAAAAAAACTCCACAAATCTGCCTGATGAGAAAGAAAAGAGAAGTTTCAGAGAAAGAAAAATGTCTAACTCCTTTCAAAAATGAGCCCATTATGGCTTTTACAATGCCAATTTTGAGCCTAGGAGAGAGAAACGTAGGAAAACACGGGAGCCACTTTCAACCATTGACCAAAATGCATAATAAACATAGCATGGGCATTCCCTTATAAAGTCCACTTCCCTGACTGTTTTAGACCATGATGGGAGAGCATGCAAGCCATGCTGCATTAAAAATGGTGGTTGAAATGTCATTTTTGTTCATTTCCACGTGCCAAGAGATGTTTTCCAATTTTATCTCTCCAAACTCCACTAAAGACACAAAATTGATCCCAGAATCATGAAGAGAATTTCACCAGCTTTCCAATGATATAAAGAATGCATGAAATACCGAGTTCTGGATCGAAATTTATGCCCCTCTAAAAAATTAGGGAAAAACAGGGCCGAAAATGGTTGGCGGGACAAAATTTTAAAATTTTCCCCACTTTTCGCATTTGGGAAAATTTTCCCTAAAAATGTCCGCGCCCCACCAACCTCGGTTCCACATGGCGCATTCTAATTAGATGCGGGCTTTTCTTGCCTCATTTTCCACCATTTTGGCCTATGTGGAAAATTTTCCATGCCTTCTCCTTTTTGCCAAATGACCACGTGGACACATGGCATGCTTTTATTTGGCTCTGGCCCTTCCTCTGGGGGCGGGATATTTTCTTCACCTTTTGATCACTGCCCCAGACTGGACACGAGGCATGATCCTATTAGTGGTGGAAAAATCCTATTCTTTTTACATGTACGCCTGCCGCTGTAGTTTTTTTCCACCATGTGGACACATGATCATGATTTGGTTGGCTCAGGCCTTGGGGGCCAAAAGCTCTCCCTTCCAATATGTGCTTTGATTTTTCCTATCGGAAAAAATCCCAATTTTTCCCCGGCGGTTCGAGCCCCGACGGCTCCTCGAGGGCACACGTGGCTAGCTTCTCCCATTGGCTAATGGGTTTTGGGGGCGGGCTTTACTGTTTTTAATTTTTTCCAAACTTGGGTGAAAAGGAAAATTTCCCACTTCTCCCCACTGCTCTGATGCCTCGAATGTGCCGTGAGGACACGTGGCATGATCTCACTGGTTGGCAGGCCCTAGGTGCAAAATTTTTCCTTTTGCGCCAACGACTAAACACTTCGGCACCAAATTTTTTATTATTTCCCTCTGCCAGTTCAACGCCTGACAACTCCTCGGTTCCATGTGGCTGTGATCCTGATTGGTTAGTGGGCCTTGGGAAAAAAAATTCTCATTTACACCAATACTTAGTAAAATTTGGCTAAATTTTTCAAGGTCTGCCCTCCACCATTTCTTCAACCTAAGGACTGATGTGGCACAATGCTCCCATTCGTCGTGCAGGCCTTACGGCATGGGAAATTTTTCCCATTGCGCCAACACTTGGTAAAAATTTTTGAAAAATTTTCTCCCACCTCCCAATTGCTCATGATGCCAACATGGCATCTTCTAATTGGCCGACGGGGCTGTCTAGGGAAAATTTCCCACAAAAACTTTGTTGAGCCATAACTTCAAAAGTACATGGAGTTAGGAGAAAAACTTTACCTTTCTCAGAAAGCTGAGAAGGAGCTTTATCTAATGGTGCTCACTTCCAAAACATCTTGAAGGGCCTGAAAGAGTAAAAAATTCTGACTGAGGCACAAGATAGGAAAGAATGAAGGGAGTTAGCTAAAAAATAAGCAAGGGGCTTATTTTAGATAACAATTTTGGTGACTCAGAGGGGTCATTTACCTGTTGGATGAAGTTACCAGTTTCCTGAAGCAATCCATTAGGCGTGGAGTCATTAAATTCTTTTCTTGATACCCCAACTTGACTAGAACAATGCAAGGAGGAAGATGGAGGGAAGAACACCATCTGACTGGAGACAAGGTCTGCAAACTACATCCCTAGAACATCAAGCCTATGCCAAAGCACTTAGGGAAATAAAATCTAAACTATAACAAAACAATGTGCATAAGCACTTGGAGGAATGAAAACCTAAGCTAATATGTACAAGGTGGAGAATTTTCCTTCAGTAGTAATGTTTTAGATGGAATCCATTGATTGGAATCTGTAATTCTTCACCATCCAGTGTAGACAATTGGAAGGCATTGATGTCCTTACATTTTGTGACCATGTAGGGGCCACTCCAAATGGCATCAAATTTTGAATGCCTTCCCAGTTTTTCTCTATCTGAATCCCATTTTAACACTAGATCTCCAACTTAGAAAGATCTATCCTTTTCCTTTCTATCAAAGGTCTTCTTGATCAAAGCTTGATCCTTCTCCATTGATTACGATGCCTAATTTCTAATTTCTTGGAGTTTCATCAATTCTGCATACCTAACCTCCATGGGCCCAAACTCCAACAACTCCAACTGTTTCATGAGCTCTACTCTGGGCAACTCAAGTGATATGGGTAAAATTGCCTCTCTTCCATAAACAATCTTGAATGGAGAATTACCTATAGATCCCTTGGGATTTATCCTATCAGCCCATAAGGCTGATTTCAATTTAGTATGCCAAGATCTTTGATTCTCATCAAAAGTCTTCTTGATGATCTTTAGCAAGTTCTTGTAATTGTAGATTCAGCTTGGCCATTACCGTGAGGATAATAATTTAATAAAGTTCTTAGGCAAATCCCATTCTTGACAACCAATTCAATTACCTTGGATCTAATGAAGGCCAAAGCATTATCTGATATTATTGTAGTAGGTATTCCAAATCTAGTTGCTATCCCTTCATAGAAGTCTAGGATGCTAGATTCATTTGCTTCCTTGAGTACCACTGCCTCGGTCCACTTGGTGAAGTAATATGTTGCTGTTAGAATCCACTTGTGTCCTTGACTTGAATTTGGGTTGATGACTCCAATGAAGTCCAAACCCCATTGTATGAATGGTTGGTCAATTGAAATTGGGTACAATGGAAGGCCGGCTAGTTTCTCCTTACCTATGAAGAATGCACAATTCTTGCACCTCTTGATCCATGCATAACAGTCACTGAAAATCTTGGGCCAATAATAGCCAGCCCTCGTGATCTTGAGGGCTATTTCACTCTTGGTGAAAAATGGCCCCCAGCTAATCCACCATGGAACTCTTTCAACAGTCCGTGAATCTAATTTGTACCACTGCATCTCAACAGAACTCCATGCACATCCTTTTTTAAAAAAACACCATAAACAAGGACATATGGGACATCCTATAATCTGAAGTGTATTCTTTTGGTTTTGTTCATCTCTGGAGGGCATAGGCTTATGTTTAGAAAGTGCATTATGTCTTGGGTCCAGCAAGGAGTGAGGGCATCAACATTTTCTTCTTGAGTGGTTTCCTATTTATGGTTGTCCTGCAATTCCAAAACAACCTCTTTCTCATTACATGCCTTCTGTTTGTTTGTTCAAGACCAACTGCTCACGACAACCCATTTTCGTCTAACCAACTTGGTGACTTTGATCTCAGTGTCATACTCCATGACACGAGCAATCCACCCTATTCTCTTTTCATTTAGGTCTTTATTGAGGAGGAAATATTTAACTCTCACATGAGAAACCAGCATAGTTGAACCTTATTGTCTAAAACTAGATGCTTAAATTTCTTCAAGATCCTAATCACTGCAAGAACATGCTTTTCAATGAAGGAATATCTCACCTCATAGTCCTCTAGGCTTTGGCTAAAGAAAGCAATTGGTTGCTCATCATTGTCTTTGTTTTGCTGTACCAAAATTGCAGAGATAGTATCATCACCTCCAAATGCATACAGGATGAAATCTTTGAAGAAATTTGGGTTAATGAGGGTTGCAGCTTGTGAAATGGCCTCTTTGATTGCTCCAAAACTTGCCTTTCCTTCTGATATCCATTTGAAAGATATGCTTTTCTCCTTAACATCTTGGTGATAGGCTTGACTAGGTCTGTAAAATTTGGAACAAACCTCTGAACAAAATTTATCCTTCCCAAGAAAATTTGAAGGGCTTTCTTGTGGCTTGGCAATGGTAGTGCTGCTTATGGATTCAACTCTCTCTAGATCAATTGTTAATCCTTCTTTGGAGACAATGTGGCTAAGGAGCTTTCCTTCACAAGCTAGAAAAATACACTTTTTGGGATTCAAAGATACTCCAAATCTTCTACACCTTTGAAACACTTGTCTCAAATGAAAGAGATGATCTGCTGCATTTTTTGAAAAAAAAGTGATATCATCTAGATATATCAGCACCATTTTGTTAATCAAATCCTTAAATGCCATGTCCATTTCCCTTTAGAATGTAGCTCCAGCATTAGATAGCCCAAATGGAATTTTTCTATATGCACAAGTCCCCCATTTGGTTGTGAAGGCCGTCTTGAACTGATCATCTTCCTTCAGCCATGATTTGATTGTACCCTGAATAGCCATCAACCAATGAAAACCTTTCAGAGCCTAGCAACAACTTGTAAAATTTACTCTATAGAAGGAAGCAGGTAATGATCCTTGAGAGATTCCCTATTCAAGTCTCTAAAGTCAACACACACTCTGATTTCTCCACTCTTCTTTCTAACTAGAACCAAGTTGGCTACCCAACTAGAATGCTTGATAGGACATTTGATACTTGACTCTATCAGCTTATTCAATTCTTTTCTCGTGAGAGGCTCCATGTGTGGATTGACTGGCCTTTGTTTTTTGCATGATGGGCTTAGCACTTGGGTCCAATTCGATAGTGTGTTGAGCTAACCTAGGATTAAATCCTTTCAAATCTTCATAACCCCGAGAAAACACATCAAGGAATTCTTGAAAAAGTTGTGTGCACTCATACCTTTCTTGCTTAGTTGTCACTTTTCCAATTTGGAGTGATTTACCTTCTCCCACCAAGATGGACACTGAATCTTCTCCTTTGACTTTGATGTTTTCCTTCTCCTTCCTAAACTGATCATTAGGATTGAAAATGGACTCCAAAGTGACAAGTCCCTTTTGTAGTTTGTTGGTTCTCAGCTATACCACTTTGATCACCATACTGTTGTTCCAATTTTTCCTGATTTTCTAGCTAAGAACTCAGCCTCTTCTTGCAAGAAATTGATGATTTGTTGATAATTTTCAAACACTTGGGAACTTATGTTGTTATCTAGCACTGAAGGCCTTACAATCAAATGGATGTTTGGCTGTACTTTGTCTTTCTTTATGCTTTCAATAGCATCAAAGGCTACCCCAACTGCTACAAGCCTGTCAATGGCTTGGTTCTCTTTTCTACGGATGGATTTGATGCTAAAGCTCTCAAGGTCATTCAATGAGGTTCCACACCCTATTTTTGTAACACTTGAGCAGATCATTCTTGGCAGCATGCTACCCCTTGACTTGGTTGACAATTAGCTCACTGTCACTACAGGCTTACAAGTTCTTTATTCCTCTCTTGATTGACCAATGCAATCCTTGTATCAAAGCTTCATATTCAGCACTATAATTTGAACATGCAAACTGAAATCTAAAATCTTAATAATAATTAACTTCTTGAGGTGAAACAAGCATAGATCCCCCTCCTGCGCCTTGCCTAGTTCTTGATCCATCAGAAGAACAACTTCAATACCTCATTGTCATCCTTGTGGTTTGGCTTGGTGATGCTAGGAATAGGCTGATTTTCTTCATGCATACAATAGACTCCTAGTTCAGATTCTTCTATTTCTTAATAAGGATCAAAAGCATGCACCTTGATTTCCCATTCATTAAGATTCAAATATGGGATACTTCCAACTTTGGTGTCAGCTTCATTAGTGCTTGGATAATCCTCTTGATCAAACACTGAACAGTTGGTATTGGTTTGGCTTGGAGTGTGAGGCTCAATGTGAAAGTTTGTAATAGGCTTAGATTTGATTGTGGCCTTGCTTCCATACCTTGTTTTGAACAACATGTGTGACCAATCAGTAAATAAGTAACCTCCAATCTTAGTGGTGAAATCCCTTGAAAAACATAGGGCAAAGAGTGGTGGAAGATCTATCACTGATACATCTTGCAAAACAACAACGTTAGTGCATGCATGCAAAGTAAGACTCAAGTTTTTAATCACTCCCACTATTGTCACTACTTGTTGCATCCAATTGCACTACCCCCTTGGATATGACTTCATATTGGAGCCCCAATTGATTAACTATTTTCTTGGGCATTACTGAACTACTTTCCCTGGAATCAATCATGCAATTGTGTACTAATTGATCCCCTAATGATCAATGAAACATAGAATGGAGGGGGATTCAACATTTTACCTTGTTGTCCTCCATGATTCCCTTCATGCTGGGTAGCATTTGTGAGTACCTTATCTTGCATTTGGGCCTGCTGATTTCAAAGTTGACCAGTTCTTCATCGTAGCTTGCTAGTAAATCTCTTTGGCCTAGGATGGATAGTGATTCCCACATTGATATGTTTACATTTGTCTTCTTCATCTGATCAATGATGTTGAATGGAGATGAAGCATCTCTCTGCTTCCCTTTGGCTTGCACATTCATTCCTTGCACATGGGCAGAAAAAACTGGCATCTGAGTTGGTCTAGGAGCTGGTTTGGGCAGTCCTTACATGTTTAGAACTACATTTTGTCTTCCAATATTTTGTGGAGTGGTAGAAGGTTCTGGGTCACTTAGATCCAATGGCTACCCTTCACCCAAATTTCTCCTTTTTGACCTTGTGTTGGCTGCCACACTTTGAGAGATTGTTTGATTCATGCCACAATAATATTCATGCCTGCTATTTTACAAGTGTGGTATCATTCGGAGCTAATTGTTGCTAGGATGTTCCTTGTTGTTGTTTATTTCCTTGGCTCCCTTCACCCTCCACACCAGTTGTTCTTACCATTAAGGCTTGATTTAGAGCACCATTTAAACACATAAACTGGTTATGAGGCTCGTTGCATGGGAAAAACTAGTCATACTCTTGAGCTATATTGTTTTGCACTGGCACTAGTGCTTTAGAGGCAGATGTAGCATTGGGATTATAGGGCTGAAATGGTCTATTGGAAAGAGGCCTAAATTGATTTTTGATTTACAACTGGATTGGGTGGTCTTTGGGGATGATTATGGTTGTTTTTTAGGCTGAGCTTGGGGCTAGATATGAAGGTCTGAAACTTTGGGCTTGCTGCCTCTTGAGTGTAACCAACTCATTACCTAAATTTTGCAATTACTTCCTGACTTATTGAAGTTAATTTGGAGAACTAGAAGATGAAGTAGAAGCTTCACTTGAACTCTGATTTCTAGAAGTGGGAATAGGAGCTAAATTGGGTGCACTTGACTAGTGCTTGGGATTTCTAATTTTTGACACAATAGCATTGGAGGCCTAGGAACTAGCTTTCCAGCTTGAATCAGACAATTTTCAGCTCTAATGGCAATGTTATAAGCAGCACGGATAGTTGTGCCTCCCATGGATTGAATTAACATAGAAATATCAGAATTTAAAGCTTTAAGGTAATATAGAAAGGCACCTTCTACAGTTGGCCTTACTGCCATTGGAATTCTCTTCCAATTCCTTTTAAATCTGAAGTTGAAGTCATTCAGCTGCTCACTGGGAGCTCTCTTGATAGTTGTCAATTGTTCCAAAAGAGAAAAGTTATCTTCCTTTTCTCTAAACTGCTCATGGAGGGCTATACATAACTGGTTCCAATTTTGGATAGATCCTGAAGTAAGGCTCCTGAACCATTGCAAAGCTCTCCCTTTGAATGAATATACCAGCAGTTTGACAGCAACTTGCATCTCATCAATCTCATGGATTGCACAAATATTAGCAATATCCTTGACATGGTCACCAGGAGTGGTTTGATTCTCTCCAATAAAGTATGGAATGTTCTTCAATTCTGCAACTAGGATTGGATTTTTTACATTGAGAGCAAGTGGGCTGCTGCCAGTGAAATTGACATATGGGTTGTGTTGTTCCATTCTGATTGGCCTTAGAACCCTTGTTGATTAGATGAAAGGTCTACCAGGTGGAGGAGTTGATAGAGTTTTGTTTAGTGGAGATGGAGACCTTTGAATTCTCCTCCCTCTTTTTATTCTTCTTAGAGATAATTGTAGATACTCAAATAATACTTCTTCCTCTCCAACACTTGACCTTGTGGTGATTCTTCTCATGAGTTTTCAGGTCTAGACTGCTAAAACCAACTGATTCTTCTTCCTTGGAGTCATCATATGTGCAATTTGGGGCTCTTTTCAGTAAGAAACTTGCAACAAAGGTACATAAATTTTTTTGCAATGAAAATGAAGACCTCTAAGGTCTCACCGGGCATGCCAAAACTGTTATTGCAAATCGGCAGCACCCCTAGATGTTTATCAGATTTCTAGTTTGACATTTGGACATCCAGTGTGATTACAAAACATTGAATCTTTTCCCCAAGTGTAGGACCTGTAAAAGTGGGAAAAGAATCTCCAGATTAGAGGTTGGTTCCTCAACTCCTCTGATCAGATGTATTACTTGACAGTTGCAGAGGTTTAAACTCAAAATCCTACTCTAAATTTCAAGGGGACAGAGATAGAGAGTGCAAAAAGGAATTAAAACTAATACTAATAAGTTGATACACCAAAGGAGTGGTGAACATTTACTTCTGAAAATTGACACAGATTACAGAAATGCAACAAAATATCATGCACAAGCTGATAGAATATAATGAAAGATCGTGAATGAATCAAACAACACAAGAAGAGGACTGAAACTCACTCACAGAGCTTGTATTGTCATTTTCAATATCAAAATACATACATTACAGCAACAGAGAGGCATAAAACATATTGTAGTCCAAAAGGAGGTCTAATATTCCACAAAATCACATTTTGGGGTGAAAGAGGGAGCCTACAAAACATAAAAATGTCCAACCCTTAAAAAATGAGCCAAATCTGGCTTTTAACAATGCTCATTTCGAGCCCAGGAGAGAGAAACGTGGGAAAATATGAAAGATACTTCAACCACCAACAAAATGGTATTAAAACAGCATTGACACCCTCAAAAGTCCATTCCCTGATGTTTTTGACCATGCTGGAAGAGAATGCGAGCCATACTTCATTAAAAATAGTGGTTGAAATGTCAGTTTTGTAACCTTTTTCGTGCCAGGTACGTTTCTCCATTTTCTCCCAAAAATCTTCATGAAAATGCAAAAATTATCCTAGAATCATGTAGATAATTTTACCAGCTTTCCATTGATATAAAGAACTCCAAAAACTGAGCTCTGGATCAAAAGTTATGCCCCTCTCAACATTTAGGGCAAAACAGGGCCGAAAATGGTTGGTGGGACAAAATTTTAAAATTTTCCCACTTTTTGCATTTGGGAAAATTTCCCCAAAAATCTCTGCGCCCTGCCGGTTTGGTGCCATGTGGCACATTTTGATTGGATGTGGGCTTTTCCCTTCCTCATATTTCATTGTTTTGGCCTTTGGAAAATTTTCCAAAAAATTCTTCGCCAGCCAATGACCCGAGGACATGTGGCATGATGTGATTCGTCGCGGGCCCTCCATCTCAATTTTTCCGCCGCTTCCGACCACCCTCCTTGGACTGGACATGTGGTAGAACCCTATTGGATGCAAGCTTTTCCCATTATTTTTCCCTGCGGGCCTACCTTATGCTTTTTTCCGCCACGTAGACATGTGGCATGATTTTACTAGCTCGGGTTTTGGGGTGCGGGCTTCCCCTTCAAATTTTTCCCTTGATTTTTCTTTAGGAAAAATTCCTAACTTTCCCCATGCTCTACTAGTTCAAGGACATGTGGAAGGTTTATATTGGTTCAAGCCTTGGGGCTAGATATTTTCTTTGTGCTAACCTTTTGGGAAATTTTCCCAACTCCTCCCCAGCCGGTTCGACCCTCGACAGCTCCCTGGGACACGTGGTCTCTTCCCATTGGCTCGGGTTTTGGGGGCGGGTTTTATTTTTGAAATTTTCCAAACTTGGGTGAAAAGGAAACTTTCCTCTCACACCTCCAACCTCTGATGCTATGCAAACACATGGCACGATCTCACTGGTTTACGGGCCCTCAGGGAAAAATTTCTCCTTTGCGCCAACACCAAACACTTCGGAAAATTTTTCAAGTCTCCCTCCGCGCCCCGCCGGTTCGGTGCTACGTGGCGTGTTCCCATTCATAGCGGGTTTTTCATGAAATTTTTTCCATTGCGCCAATACTTAGTAAAATTTTTCCAAAATTTCTCCCACCTTTCGATGCCCCGGTGCTGACGTGGCAGCTTCTGATTGGTTGGCGGGCCTATCTAGGGAAAATTTCCCACAAAAACTCTGTCGAGCCATAACTTCAAAAATACATGGAGTTATGAAGAAAATTTTACCTTTCTGGAAAGCTGAGAAGGAGTTATATCCAATGGTGCCATTTCCAAAAGGTTTTGAATGCTTGAAAAGTGAAAAATTCCGACTGAGGCACAAGGGAGGGAGGAATGAAGGGAGTTAGCCAAAAAAATAAGCAAGGGGCTTATTTTGGATAACATGCTCACTTTACCAAATTCACTCCTTTTTCCAACAATGTAACTTGACATCAACTGATTCAATTTGACATCAATGAAAACACATTTGACTTATGACAAAGGTATAATAATACAACCTCACATGATCACATGGAGGCCTTATAGGTTGTACCATTGGCCTCTGGATATAGTTGAGTTGAGCACCGATGCAGTGGATCATTTTATTCTTGGGAGAAAGAGCCATATCATGGAGTGGTACAGAGTGGATAGGGTCTAGTAGTAGTTTTGTCCCATCTAGGGGATTCTTAGTGATGAGATATGGTATGCATGTAGATATAGAGAGGCCTTTCATATGGGACCTTAGATACGGTTAGTTCGAGCTTGTACTATCTATTTACAAGCGGTTCCATAGCCTTGGGTATAGTAGGCGCTGATAGTGGATCCAAGGATGACCCCAGATTATGCAGCGTAGTATACTACAGTGCTACCACAAATATTGACCACACCACAGGAGGTATTGGATGCGGCATCATAGGGGGGACATGGCCCAGATCCTAGGGCATAAGCATGGGCTCATGTACAAGTAGGTCCATAGAGAGGACCATAGATAGGAGTACCAACAAAATAGGTGCTAGTCCAGTAGTAGGGTTTAGTGAAATAGTAGGTAGTAGTGTAACCATAGGTAGTAGCACCACAGATGCCCCTTCAAGTTACATGATGGGACCCACTGTAGGTACCTCCATCACCCCCTCACATGAGTCAACCACGTAGTCCACTAGAAGGTGGAGGAGATGGCAAGGGTAGAGAAGCTATGAAGGAGGATGTAGAGGTTGGTGGGCAGGTGGTTTCCTTACAAAAACTAAAATAGGTTGTATCCTTAGAGCTTTAGGTGAACATTGAGAGGGATTAGTCCATTACATAGAGAGGCTAGGCTATCGCAGAGGGGGATCAGCTCATGACAGAGCAAGATCAGGCTAGGACAGAGAGAGTATAGGCTATGATTGAGTGAGATTAGGCGATCAATGAGAGATTAGAGTTGCAGGTAGAAATGGATCAGCTAGTGACTGAGCGGGTTTAGTGGATGAAAGAGCGTACACAGGTTCAAGAAGATATAGCCAAAGTGACAGGATAGTGTGATGCTCTATTGCGGGAATCCTTCATCATACTAATTTTTATTTTAAAAGTTACTTGATTATGTTTTTCTATTATTTTTGAAGTTAAGTCACTAACTTCACCTCAAACAAGGGCAAGCGTAGACACCTAAATTCCACTTTTGCAATCTTATTGTAAAACACACACAATTCACTTTCATTTTTACCATTTCCATTATAATTAGTGATTTTCGCTAATTACTTAATGTTTCTTACCATTTTGTTCAATAAAGAGCATTTTTTATTACCTATCCTCTTTTGAATTCAAGTTGCTACTTTAAGATGAATTGTAAGACAAAATCCTCTTCCAAATAGACAATGAGCAATTATTAGTTAATCAAGCCTAGTTTACTCTTGTTTTGGTCAATATACCCTATTATTAGCTCAAACCCCTCTTCCAACCACTCAAAATCACCCCACTTTCCTCCACAACATCCCAACAAGCTTCAAAATCTTATCCCAACCTTCTAATTGACCCTAAGTGGTTGATTAAGGATCCTCACATCTTAATCACTTGTTAATTCACTAATTATGATTAGCAAAGCCTTAATCATGATTAGAAATCATTAATATAATTTGTACTTTTAGCACCATATGCACCAACATGCTAGTTTTCCTCAAAGATAAAACTATGAAAAAGACTCACCACATACCTTTAAACTTTACACCATGCTTTGATTTGCATCTCATATAAGAAATATGATTTATAGCCAAGCTCAATCCTTGCCTAATATCTTGAATGGGGTTAGTAGATGGGTATCCAATATGATATTGCAGTCATTATTGGAGAGACTATTTCACCTCTCTTGGAGTAGCAACAAAACAAATTTGATTTCCCTTTTAGATATATTTAGGTCTATGTTAGTTTAGCAATTCATACATGGTAAGGATGTTTTGTAGATTAATGTTTAATTCCGTTTAGTTTACATTCATAACATGCTTTTAAGATTTGATCATTGATGTTACAATGCTAAAACTTAGAGCTTTACTATAGGTGGAAATGGTGTTAGCCCTTCCTAGTTAGTCATACTATTTACTTTGTAAAGTTTGGGGTGTTATCATTTGGCATGCCCAATGGGACCATACCCCATTGGATTCATTTTTAAATATTTTTAACTTAGTTTCAAAGTTTTTTAGATCAATATTTCTAGATTAGTTTCAAGTTTTCTAGATTAGTTTCAAGTTTTCTAGTTTAATTTCAAGCTTTCTAGATTACTTTCAAGCTTTTTATATTAGTTTGTCAAGATTTTTTAGATTATTTCAAGTTTTTGATGTAATTTTCAAAGTTTTGTAGATCAATTTCCAAGCTAAATAGTTTGTT
>CM034149.1:157891125-157931801 GCA_019776745.2 Taxus chinensis
GGCTGAGTGAAGTGTTTGAACATTGCCATAGATGTGGCCCATGCATGGAATATCCTGCATTATTATTGTCCTGTACAAGTTGTTTACATTGGTTGATTTAAAACCAAGAAATGTGCTTCGGATGCTTAGTATGGCCACCTTGAATTGATTTTGGCATATCAAAGCATAAAACTTTAACTCTACAAACTTCATGGATTCCTTAAGTACAACCATTCTCTCTTAAGAGAAAATCTTATATAGCTATCATTGCCCTGGGTTAAAACTTCTATTTTCTTTTATACAATTTTTAGAATTATATTCTTGTTTCCCTTATCTACAAATAACTTAATGAGGAAAACAAAGAAACATTAAATCATAATCTATAGCAATTTGGATGATTGTGTATGGATTGGGAGGCGAGAGTTCAGTTAAGGGGAGTTAGTACTATGGCATTTTGTTGTTAGAGCAGAATGCGTTTACAAGACAAGCACGGCCCAACTGGCGTCATGTTTTTGGGGTAGACCTGAACATAGCAAACTCTGTGTCGGGTGAGGTCAGGTATATCTCCAATGGGCTAATAACACCATTATACTTGAAGCTCTCAGAGCAAAATAATACTCTTTCTATTATTGATTTTCTATAGATAAAGTGAGTGCTGAAATCACTGCATGATAATGACAATATATATAGCTTTGTAAATGTTCTGTATAGTTTCTTGCACTTTTAATACGAGATAGTTGTGCTGTACTTCCCTAGGCTTTGAATCCATCATAACAAGCCATACTCTCCACAGACCATAGTAAAATACCTCAATACCCATAAGGATTACTAGATAGCGCTGTCATGTAGGACGTTGTTGGAAACCAATCCAAACATCAACAAGTTTGCTTAGACAATCATAAGGTATTTCTAATGCGGGGTGAAGCTGCAGTAAGCAATGCTTCCACTTCTACAACAACCTCACAACACTATACAATGAGTCTGCGTAATGCTCTCAACATACCAGAGCTAGCTGGAGTATTCTCCTCCGAGTACATGATGAGGCCAACCCTCTCTGGGAAAATGCTTGCAACAGTAGAAGGGATGTCTGACAGCCAAAGTTCTACCTTTTAGTTGATGCATATTGAAATGTAGACAAGATTTGCAAAGAAGTGTTTCTACAAGTATTTATATTGTGATATTGTAGTAATCTCATGTTAAAAGCCCAGAAATCATGTTAGAATATGTTGTACATTTTACATACCTCTACACCTCTCATATGGGTTCGGAGAGTATTGATATGTAGTTTTTTATTTATTTGTATATGGATGGTGTCAAAACCCATGATTTATGGGGAACAGTTATGGTTGTTTTCTTAGCCCATGCAGTAGGGTAGAACAAAACTTCAAAATATATTATTGTATTGTAAATGGTTAATTTAATGCAATAAGAGAGAGAAGTTACTCTGCTGGGTTTTTTCCCGAAAGAGTTTCCCAGGATAAATTGTCGTGCCCCATCCTGGGACACCGGAAAACAGACCCAAACACACTAAAATTTAGGGTAAATTTTTTTTTTTTAAGGTGATTACTAACAATACTAAAACAAATGAAACAAAACGATTCCCGAAATTATTTAATTTAACTTAGTTGATTTACCCAAATTTTCAATCCCCAGCCCAAATCCTTTTTTTTTATTTATTTAATTATTTTAGTTCTCATCATGGCTACTTTGCTAGACAAAGGCTAAGTTTAGAAGAAATATCCTACACACACCTTTTTAGTTACTTGACCACACCCACACACACCTCCCTTTAGATTATTTCCTAAAACCCCAAAATTTCCACAACTCAAGGTAATGTAAGATTTAATTGCAACCCTAGGATCAAGTAATCCTTAACCCTAGATCACATTGAGCCCTAAAAATGCGCTAAATTTTCCTTATCCTCTCCTTTTACCTTCATTTGAATTTCTTCTTTACTTCCCCTCTCTTTCTTATCATTCCTTTTCTCAGTTTTATTTTATTTGCTCTTCTTGCAGGTTGGATAGAAGGAACTATGGTGTTGGTTCCTCTTTCTTATAAAACCCTTATTGTATATTTTCTTGGTTATGAAATATAGATAAATATATGTGTGTGTGTGTGTGTGTGTTTATATTTATTTTGTTATTCCTGTGGGGCGGATTTGCAGGGGCTGGAGTGGTGGTGGAGCGGGGAAAGTGGCCGCAGCAAATGGAGGCGGCGGACAGGGGAAATGGCGCGGCAGAGAGGTGGAAGGTCTTGGAAGGGGGACAGGGCGGCGCGGCAGGGAAGAGGCATGGCGGGAGGGTAGCCGCAGGGGCGGTGGTTCAGGGAGCAGCAGCGGTGGGGGGGCAGCGCCCCCACCATGGAACAGTCGGTTGGGGGGGGGGAGGGGGCCGACCCTCCCCCCCATTACAAAATGTATTTTCTTTAACAGGTGCAGGGGGGGCCGAACCCCCCCCACTGTTATTATTATTATTATTTTTAAAACAAAAATAAAACTGTATAATAATAAAACATCTTTATTTTATTTTATTTTTAGTTTTATTTCTTCTTCTTCTTTTTTTGTAGTTCTTTATTGTTATTTATTTATATATATTTTAATAGTTTCAAACTAAAATATATAAGGGTGCAACAACTGCACTAATATTATATACATATTTTACATAATCATAAATGAAACATGTTATTTTTCATTATATATACTTAACTCATCTAGACCAAAATCTACAAGTTAAACATATTTTACATAAACCCAAATGTAACATGTAACTGCTGTTGTAAAATGAATAGAACAGCATGTTTATATTTTAATTTTGTCATGGTCAGATTTACATAAGCCAACTCTATTTTATAATTTTATTTTATTTATATTTTATTAATCTAGATGTAAATGGTTCACATACATGATAACAAAAACTACCCTAAGCTGTATACACTTAAGATAAGAATAGGCATTGATACATGGTATGAAAACACCAACTTCCTTCCAATGTACACATTTATTTGCAGAACAACCCAGATGTATTTTATCCACTAAATTGCAGAATATATGAGTGAGGTATTTCAAAATGGTACTTCTACTTTTAAATAAAATAAATTTACAATTTGAACAAGAAGGAGATCAACAATATTCTTGATTTATCCACTTTCCTACAAGGAAATTACAACAAGTTCATAAAATATAAAGGGAACATTTATTTGAAGGAAAACCTTTCATTACATCAAGAGTTACACCAAGTTTTACAAAGACATTCAACTTTCAACCATATTCAAGAGAGATATAAATACAACTTGAGAACACACATGCTTCCATGAACTATACATATATTCCACATGGAAGACTTGTAAAAGGGCTCATTGCAATATTTTACAAGGAAGATAAGTTTATCAAGAGCTACAAGTTTCTAAACAAGAGAGGGTCATAAAGGACCATGCCACCAAAGATACTCCAGCACACCTCAAGGACAAGGCACCAACTTCGAATGCTATGCAAGGATTCAACTTCAAGAGAACAAGGCTTGTTTAACCTCCCAACCTTCAGGCATCATTACATGTCTTTCCAAGGGTTGGAAGACATGCTAGCCTCCCCCAAGCCCATGGGAAAGAGAGCTAGCTTCCACAACTTTAAGCACAAGATCTTTAGGGAGACAAACACCACAATACACTCACTAACAAGACCAAACCATGCATGAAGGAAAAACACAACATTGAGCAATAAAAATGAAGAGAGGAGAAACCATTTTCATCCTCTAAATTTGGGGAAGAGTAGATGAGATACCCGAAAATGACATAAGGTGTGATCTACAAAAGAGTGCACACAACAAACTTCCTTCTCCACCTTATTTCTCCGAAGTCAAAAAGATCCTCCTTATTACTCCATTCATTCTCCAAAATCCTTCTTGGGAGGATTTTCAAACCCCTTGGGTTTCCTCTCCAAGAATGGGAAAGGGGTTCAAACCAAATGAATCCCCTTTACCCACCTCAAACCATATGAGGGGAGTAAAGAAACCGACATGGCTTGCCCATCAAGCCATGGGGTTTGAGAGGGAAAATCCCTCTCTCTTCCCCCAAATAACTCAAACATCCATCAAACCATATGATGGATGGAGTAAAACAATGCACAACTATAATCAAGCAACAAACCATACAAGCAACTAAACAAATAAATCAACTATGAGCAAGCTAAGATTTAGTAAAGCAACATACCACATAAATGAGCTCAAGAGGTTACCTCTAATAGCTCTCCAAAAAAATATTTTGCAACTTTCTTCCTCAAGCAATCCTCAAGCTCCAAATCTCTCCATCCCCAAGCCAAAAAACCCAAGAAAAGAAGAACCAACCCAAGAAGAAGAATCCCCTCCCCATTTCCATGGAGGGGAATTTGAAGAGGAGAAAGTAAGCATCCTCACAAATGAGGGGGTGACATGTGTCACCCCTCTCCCTCATCAAGGTCAAAGATGCTAAAACAAAAGAGAGAAAGGGTAAAATTATCTTTTTGCCCTTTTCTCCCAAATTTCCTAAAATGTTAGCAAGACAAAATAAGAGCAACTTTTGATAAATGCACAAATCCACATCCCTTACATGGATGTGACAAAACAAGGGTAGAAAGGGAGGGAAAACTCCCTCTAGCCTTGAAAACAAGCCCCCCCTACCCATTAGGTAGGGTCCAAGGGCTCATTTTTGTGTTGGGGGAACTCCCAAGCTATAAAGGGACCCCCAAAAATGCCCAAAATACCCTAATTTCGGGTTTTGCATTTTTGGCACAAGGGTAGAGGGTGTGGGGACCACCCAAGGGTCTCACATGTGACCCTAAACCCTTGTGATTAAGTGATACATTAAACATAATCAACAATTAAAAGAAAGAGGAGTTATTAACTCCCAAAACAAGTTTACATCATAACCAACTACCCTAACCCAAATTAATAATTGAAAGCACAATACATTACATACATTGGGGTCACTCATAGTGCCCAAAATAAAAATCACCTATACTAAGGCTTCACACAAAGAACATGGCTAGGACTCAGCCCGTGGGCTGCTTATGCAAGATTGTGTAGCTAGTCTGAATCCCACGTTCTCCTATGACCTGTCACCTGCACACTCATTGCACACATTAACCGCATCTGTCCAATACAAGAGTAAACTAGCTGTTTACTAAGTGAATAGATTCAAACATGTAAATTAATGATATCACCATCATCAATGTAGAATGCACAATCTCACACAATTCGTCGTATGTTAGGTATTGCAATACATATCATGTCATATCACCATGTCATCATGTATCCTCATCAGCAAAACAAATACGTTACAAAATCAAGGTATGTGACTAACTAATTATCTAACATGTATCAATTTGACCTAAATCACATAGCAAAGTGTTAGTGTCCACAATATCAAATAAAAGGTGTCAACCTACTAATTTAGTTAAATTAGCGTTACGCGTTCCAAATCACCATACGTGTTCATAAAGACAACCCAACATATCCAAAATCCATAACTGGGGTTTAAGAATTCAGCAGATCATAGAGGCTAGAAAAGGGTGGGCACTACATAAATCTTGTGTTATCTCGTGTCTATCATTTTCATTTTCTATTTATCTTGAATGCTTTGTTAAGTATATCTTCTCTTTTATTTGTTTATCAATTTAACACTCTACATATAAGGATAAAAATACTTGAGTTATCAAGTAATAGCCTTGTTTTAGGTAAATTTCTGCATGGTACAAAGCCCAATGACTAACAAGAGTTGCAATGGGACTAGTCCCTGCTGTGGCAAGAAGAAATGTTAATTGAACAACAAAAAATTGGATATATTTGAATATCCAAAAATTAAATTTCATAACCAATACAATTTAGTTCTTTTAAAGATGAAAGAACGAATTATAGTTGTAACTTCAAAGACAATGATACATGAAAATAAGCCACATAATCTATGTTCTTAGTGGTAGTCTAATGCAAAATATGTTGATTAATTTTTTTAACAAAAATGTTGATAACATGTTTAATAGTAGTATTAAACTATGTAATATCATCACATCTAATAATATAGGTTGTGGCGTCATTTAATGTTTTTTATTTGTTTTAAATATGATTTGACATGTCATGTTGTATTAAACTAATAACAATCGCATTCAATAAGTACAATGGATATGTCGATAACAAGAATGTTTAGTCGACTTTATAAGGTACATAAGAAAACAGTAGGGTCAAGGAGCCATCTTTGTAACTTTTATTATAATTTCAGCAAAAGCTCTTACGCATGCCAAAATGCAATCAAAACACAATTGAATACAACAGGTGTTCGTGTATGTGAAGTCAGGGGAAACAAATAGCCCAATTGAAAGCTCCCACCTGTGTAAATCCCTCCTCCATCAAATCCGCCTATACTATAATTGTTATTGGAAACCTTGTTTATTTATTTCCCTATTAACATTTTCATTCTAGTTGAAGGCCATTCCAATAAGTCATTGTTGGCATCATGTGCACACTAATATTTAGATTAAAATTAAAATGTATTTGCAAATTTACAAACTTAGATATTAATAATTGATACAAATGATTGTTGAATATTAAATGTGTCTTAATAATTATCAACCTAAAAAATACTGTTTTAATGGTTATGTAACTTTTTGGAATTAATGCAATTACATTATTATATGGTTTAATAACAAAAATCTATAAATGCAATGAAAATATAAAATACTTAAGAACAAAAAGAACATAGTATATTAAAAATATTTTTAAATACATATTATAAGGCTCATGGAAAATTCAATAACTTTAAATTTAAATAGTAAAATATAGGTGTTGCATACTTTTGAGTGTAGGGGATATTATCTCCCACCACCTAATTTAAAAAAAAATGGTATGGCTAAGCGAAATATGCAAGCCTTGCATAAACAATCACATGTTAATTGTGGTCATGGTAGTGCCCGATGGAACAGAAAACATTCCTTGCAAGAAAATGGGGGTCGTGGCGGCAAGAGCCATTGGGGTTTTGTTTGTAAAAGTGAAATCGCAAAGCAATACTTATAATATTGAAATTTCAACATTTCTCAAAGGTTCGGAAGGAAAAAAATGTGTACACATATTCACCGCCCCATAATTAAAAAGATGGAAATCTAAAATATTAGAAACAAAATATGCACTAAATCTAAGAGAATTCGAAGGCTACCTAAAATCCAACCAAAATGATGTGTCAACAATGTTTCACATTATTGTAGGAAAAACATAGTGAAATGAAAGAGTGAAAAATCAAAACACTCTTTTGGCAATCGCTTACGAAAATCCCAAATCTGTGGGTTGTGCATAATCGACAACTTGTTGGTTGTGGTGGCATTGCTTAACAAAAAAAAAACATTCCATCAACCACGTTGGTGCCCTATGTGGAGTGGATACATTCACAGTCTCCTTAACTACCAGTAGCAGATAAGGAAGCTTGCATATGTTTGAATCTCTCATGCACATAGACCATGTCCTCACAATCCAGCTTATCCTTCTCATTAAGACACAACAAAATGTCTTACATATCAAACTCAATGTTGTTGTCACTGTTGTGAATGTCCATATTGTCAAGTCGTTGCTTGATTATATTTCTCACAAAACCTATCACATCTTATAATACTTATGACTGGTACCCACGCGATTGGTATATTCAACCAAGTTTATCAATGGGGGTGTGACCAATGAGAAAAGATAAAATAAAAACTTTTCCCTCATGTATGGGATGGACTCAATGATTTTTGTATAAAAATCTGTGAGGTGGAATATTGTCTTAAGGAACCCTAGATTTTTGAAAAAGAAGTTTGATTTTTTAACAGTAGTCCAATTTACATTGTCAATGCGGCATTTTTTTGACAATAGTCTGATTCACATGATTAATATAACATATCTGATCTTACTCACCCTTATTCTAACAGAGAATGCCTATGAATATAATTACCACTAAATAAAATAAAATTTAATTAAAATAAATCAAATATCCCTAATATAATGAACTAACCTAAATAAAAAACAACCTAACTAATTTTAGCTGACCTCTATAAATTGCCCAACATTCTCCAAAAATCAACTTTAGCTAACTTTAAGTGATCTCTATAAATCACCCAACATTATCTAAAAAAATTTAACCAAATTATATTATCGTGAGGAAACACATGAACTCCATTATCATACCACAAAATCCCCACCTTTCTTCCCCATCTTCTTCAAATGCTCCACATACCTCATATGCCAAACCTACAAAATATCCAGCCCTCAAATCACCACCAAACTTGGCGATATCATCAAAGCTAAAATATCTTGAAAATTGGGACCCACCACACCAGCAGCAACATTGGTATTGGTCCTTGTTAACCCCCTCTGGCATAAATGACTACAACGACCAATCACTATTTTCCACTATAATTAGTGGTACATTTTCCATATTTATTTCTGTCGACATCCGCTCCTCACCGCCAAAATATAGCTGCAACAAAACACGCCTCACAATTCTCATGCCTACCAATGTCCCCACGTTGTCCATATTATTTCGATAATATAAGGTTATCGTCGTAACATTTACAGTCTTATACTTTGACAAATCATATGTCGTAGCTGTTGAAGATTAGAAAAATATTTTGCATTCGATGCAAAAGATAACCTTTTAAGGCTTCGTATGCCTAGGGCACCAACCACGCCATTTTGATAACAATTCATTTACTTCATGTTCAACTATTGAAAAATCTTTACAAATACAAATTTTCAGTAAAGAAAAATAAATAAATGATGATTCCATGAAGTTATTATAACAATATATTCATTATATGTTCTAAAATATAGGTTGAAGTGCCTTGTGACGTTATTAAATAACCTAATAATTGGTTGTTTCACATATCATAACTATTTATATTGGTTGAAGTGTCATATGTTGTTTTTTTTCTATTATTTCAAAAAAAAAGTTGATGTATTACATGCTATAGAACGTAGAAATCACATGTGGAGAGTGTAATGTGAACGTTGAAAGGTATGTAGTTGCCAGATGGATGAACAGTGTAATATACAAGGCTTGGAATATTTGGTGTGGACTAGTGGAAGGGAAGAAAATATATGCTTTTATGAAAATAAGGAATGTGGTGGAATGAGTTCGTGAGGGAGGTTGAAAGGAAGATAAATAATTATTTAATTGAGAGGGGGGAAGGTTTATTAGTTGTAATTGCAGTGAAAGAGAGAGGATGCATGATACCAAAAAACTATAAAATTATTTTTATAATAGTAAGGTTATTCATGGAAACAATATTGTATTGCATTTCTTTGAGAGTATCATTAGCAAACATTATTGAAACCAATGAAGTAAATATTTATTTATTGAAAAGATGCTTACATTTAGAGCTCCAGGAAAGGGAAAGCTGAAATGAGGCAAGGTAAAGTAAAAGAAGAAGTTGTGGTTGGGAGAGGCAAGTAAAGAGTTTTTTTCAAGGAGGGATGAAGTTGAGTGAATTTAATATAAAATCCTCATTTATGTGTGCTTGAACCATTGAGGTGCTGGCCATTTTTAGAGTGTTCCTTGAAATGAAAAAGGTGGAAAAATGCAAAGGTCTATAAGTGACGGAACTCTAGAGATAGTTGAGAATGTAAGACCTTGTCTCTTAGTGAACATTGCCAATGTTGACAGTTGCTTTATACAAAGTATGAACCCTAAGACTTGTGGATAATGAATGTCAAATCCATTTTGAGCAACAATTATCTGTGGTTTCTTCTTGTAATAGGGACCACTCGAGTATGCAATGGGTTGGAGGGATCCTAAAAAAAGATCTATGTATCTATCAAATTTGATTATAATAAAAAGTGAAAGTTTGGGTGGTGGCATAGATAATTCGTAAACAATGTTGATGATTGTTCCTGTTGCACCATTTACATGGCCTATTTTCAACCCACAAATTGGTGATAAGCATGACTTATTAGTGCTTTCAAATAATGACTTGTGTTGCAATTGATCATCATCAAGCTCCCTTGAATCAAATCGTCTAGTACTCTGAGCATTGGACTAGGAAATAAGAATGTTCAATGCTTTCAACACTTGAAAGTTCAAGGTTGTGGGAGTTGACCTTGTCACTCTTTACAAACAAATGGGGTGAATCCTTGAATTTGTGGATCTCTTCCTCAGAAAATGATTGAGTTGGTACAAGGCATAATTTCCTAGTCCTCAAACAAAAGAGTTAAATTATGAATGTGGAGAAATAAATGGCAAAAGGAATCTTGTGTTGGGGTGGTTCCCTGTTGACAAAATATTCTTTGTAAGGAGATGGAAGAATTGAAGATCTTCCATAGGATAGCTCTAAGAAACATGAACATGTTATGACTAGTATAGTTGACACATACTATCCTCCTAAAAACATGGTTACAATTAATGATGTGACAAGTGTCATAACCTATGTAGAGTCTAAATACCTCACATCATTCCATCCTCAAACTCATAGAGTCATATATCCTTATGTACCTCAGAATCACGCTAAAAAAGAAACAATTTCACTTCTTCAAATTCCATCGGCTCCTATGAAAAATATTCTACATAGATGATGGTATATGAAATTGTCCCTATAACTACAAACACCATCAAACCATATGAAAATATGACTTACAGGTTCGATGGTGTAGATATTGTGTAAAAAAAAAAATTAGAAGTCTCTAGTTACCCCTTCTTCTTCTAGATTTGTTTTTGAGGACTCCCATCACTCTTAGCCTATTACACATCTTAGTCATGACGAGTATGATCCTCTTGAAGAAATTTCCCAACTTACTATCTAAGTCCCCTTTCTAGATCTCATGTGCACGTCACTTCGTCATGGTGAGCATCTTATGATAGCATTATTTTATATGAACATTCCCTTTCCTCTCGCTTAAGGAGTAGAGTTCTATATAAAATGGTTAAGAAGAAAACATCTACCATCAAGGTGAAGAGCTCTCTATTTTTGCTAACCTTGTCATGGATGCTCAATCTTGCATTTTATTTCCTTATAGCCTCCATGATCCATAATGAGCTCTTGGTCTATGCCAATGATCCACGTCTTTTCATTTTAGTTCATATTGGTCACACTATGGTCTAACATGCCCTCATTGAAGAGGAAGTAAGCACATGTGTCGACTCACTAGAATTCATTAAGGATCTTGGTTAATCCATAGATAACTTAAAATCTCTACGTACTACCTACCAAGGGTATGATTTCCAATACATGCCACCCATGGGTTGCATCTTGTTGCCTATCATTGATCCTTCTAAAACTATCCGAGTCAAAGTCATGGTCTTCAACTTTCCTCTATCCTATAATATTCTCCTAAGATGACCTTAGACTCATCACATGTGCGCAGTCACTTCTTCCGCTTGTCAATGTGTCAAATTTTCTCAGCAATTATCTATTTATAAGATTATAGGTGGATCCCAATATTTGGAATTACAACACCCTCCAGAAAATGGGGACATACAATATTCTAACACTAGATGAGTTATCTCCTATCCCCTTTTGGGAATATCAGTGCTTTAACTATCCTATAGATTCTCTTCACTGAACCTAATCCTTCCTTCATACCTCATTGCAACGTCAAATGAGATTCGATGAAGCTTGGAATAAAACAATAGAGATTGTTGCATCTCTAGACCAATTGGATCTAGATGCTCCAAGAAATGTTCTGAATGGAATTGGATTTCAACTATGAGAAATTTAAAAACATTGATGATTGAATTGATTAACATATGTTTGATCAAATAAAAAATATAGACGGCATGTATAATTGAATGGTAATTCAACACAATAACAATAAAAATTCTCAAGCTTCCAAAGATGAAAAATGGAGTGGAATGACTGCTTATTTATAGATGAGGGAGGAGAATCCCAAATTTTTGATTTGTGTGATTGATTTTTCTAATTTGAAGCTAATTAAAGCATGATCAAATAAATTAGTTTTAGTTTTCAATCTGATTAGAAAGGTAATTTATTTTTTTTATCTTGATTGAGTTAGTTATCATTGAGTTGGAAAAGGTGGCATGTCTTTTGAATATTCTTAACGTTTGCATTGAAATATTAAATTCACGGCTTTTGTATTATTCATCCGAAAAAGTGACATGATTTGTATCTTTGGGAAGATTTTGTTTAATTTAGGAATGCCATGCATTATGGGATATGTTTAGTTAACTTAAATACACAATTTTATTTAATCTACACTTGTCCTCTTCCATATATTTAAAGATTTTATGTTTATTTGATTTGTTTTGCTCTAGTTTACTTGAGATGTTAATTTGTGAAGTGAAAGTGGATAAGAGGAGGTGGAAATGGATGTGTTGTATTTATTTAATTATTTTAATATTTAAATTAGTTAATTAAGTTATCTAATGGTATATGGAATAAATAATAAGAGTGATAAAATTAATTAATTTTTCCTAAGAATGGGATATAAGTGTAATATGGAACCATATATTACTATTGGATATTGTAATTTCTAATGGGTATTTTTGGAGGTGTCTACATTATGTAATATTTATAACTACTTAAGTTTGCGTACAATACCTCATAGTGTATCACAAAATTCAAACATTTCCATAGTCATGCATAGGACTTCCACATCTAATATTCACATGTAAAAATTCATCTTCCATGTGTCCCACCAAGTGTAACTCTTAACACTAAAAACATGTCTGAGAATTTATCAATAGATAACATGATTGAAGGTTAACTACCACACCTAGAGGAAGACCAACCATATCTCAATTAGAGAGATGATTTTTTTTTTATAAATTTCTATTCTAGCACTACTTTAAATAATCATATATTTTTTACCACCTTATTATAGTAATGTACGTATGTATGTGTATGTATAGAGAGAGAGTTGGATGAAAAAGGTAACAAGAATAGAGCATATCATATTAAATAATTGTAAACCGTTACTGTGTATTATCTCCCATGTGTATGTTAGATTATGCTCATCTAGGTAAATCAGTTAAGGGAGTTATTCTCCATTTTTTATTCCTTATTCTTTCTACTAAATAAAAATATACCATTATGCAAGAATAATTTTTGGTTCGTAAGTGTTTGATTTTCAGTGAAGATTTGAGATATCCCCATGATTTCTACAACGTACAAATTGTCTCTAAATGAAAGGTTGTCTCAGACACCAACATCTTTTACCTCTTAATATAAATCAAGTGTCATCAACTAATTTTTTCTTTTATGACAATTAAGCCTAAAAATATAAATTAAAAATACCTCGAAGATGACTTGATGGTGCTTTAAATGTGACTTGACAATTCCAAAAATGTTATTTGATAATTTTGTTGAATTACTCGAGTTATTATGATATTTATTAGGTTCCACTAACTATTCTTGATCATAGCTTCAAAATATACATAAAATCAAATAAATTTCTTTTAATCCATAAAAAACATTGTTGTGCTATAAAATATCATCATTACTTAGATTATATGTTTTTTTCATCTTGTTTAATTTTAATAAGAAAATGATTTTATGCTCTTAAGTCGAATAATAATAAAAAATTTTTGTTTAACTTATTTTTCTTCATACCTTATTATTTTGTAGAACAATTATTTCAAAAATTGTGTTCCCCTCGCAGCCAGCCTCCTTAGAAGAGCTTCTCTCCTCCACCTTCAGCTCGCCACCAAGGATGGGATGCCCCCCCCCCACCACCCAGTCATCTTGGTTTGAGCTCACCAACTTCCCTCGAGCCACACACCCATAATAGGTGGAGCCTCCATCCTCTGCCTGATAAATTTCCTTCTATGGATCTCACCATCTTGCCCTCTCAGGCCCCTTCCGAAGAAATAAATGAAGGAATTCATCCCGAATCATGTTGGGATGTGCCGAATAGTGGTAAAGATCTACCTGGTTTTGGTTCGCATGATCAGGATCTCCCCTTGTAGGACAACAATTCACAATGGTGGCTTAATTATCTTTTTATTTCTTGATGCTTTGTACAATATCCCTTATTCCTTGGATTTTCTAGCCTAGTTTGGTCTGTGGTTTTGGGGTATGCTTCCATACCGCTCATTTTTTTGTGAATTATATTGTATCATGTTGTTTGTTAATATAATATATAAAATATTATTCATCAAAACAAAAAAAACTTGAAAGAGTAGAAGCATGTAAAAAATCCATTAAAAAAATGACACCTTTAATAAATGTGTTTATTAATTGCTAAATTTAATGGAGTACTAGATGGCGCTCGTATTCTCTACATCTTTATGCTTGAATCTCAAAGGTTACTGGTGATTAAAGAGAGAAAGACAAAGGAAAACGTGTAGAAGAAAAATGTCATTTTTTCCTATTAATGCCAACCGATTTCTTATGTCACTTGTCATCACTAAGGAAAAAATTGTAAATGAAAATGACATTTTTGAAATTAAATTTTGACTAATTTATAGTTATTATTTTTTCTTATTCTATTATATTGTGGCTCTATCTTGTCTATTGACAAAGGTGCCCCTTAATAATGATCATCTATTTCATAAGGAATAATTTGTAAATGAAAATAACAATTTTAGAATTAGTTGATTTATTCATCTGCTACTTTTCTTATTACATTATTATAGCTCCATCTATCTACTGAGGAAGGTTCCCTTTAATATCTATCATACACCTTTCATAAAGAAGAATTTGTAAATGAAAATAGCAATTTTTGAATTATGTTGATCTATACATCTATTATTGTTCTTATTGCATTATTGTGGTTCCATCTATCTATTGAGGAAGGTGCCCCTTAATATCTATCATACGTCTTTCATAAATAAGGATAAATTTGTAAAGGAATTTATGTTATTCTATTTTTCTTATTCTAATATTATGTCTCTATCTTGTCTATTGAGAAAGGTGCCCCTTAATCATCAACACCTTTCATAAAAAATAATTTGTAAATGAAAATAACAATTTTAGAATTATGTTTATTTATTCATCTACTATTTTTCTAATTACATTATTGTGGCTCCATCTATCTATTGAGGAAGGTGCCCCTTAATATCTATAATGTGCCTTTCATAAAGAAGAATTTATAATTTAAAATAACAATTTTAGAATTATGTTGATTTATTCATCTACCATTTTTCTTATTACATTATTGTGGCTCCATCTATCTATTGAGGAAGGTGCCCCTTAATATCTATCATGCAACTTTCATAAAGAAGAATTTGTAAATGAAAATAATAATTTTTTAATTATGTTGATTTATTCATCTACAATTTTTCTTATTACATTATTGTGGCTCCATCTATCTATTGAGGAAGGTGCCCCTTAATATTTATCATGCACCTTTCATAAAGAAGAATTTGTAAATGAAAATAATAACTTTTTAATTATGTTGATTTATTCAACTGTTATTTTCCTTATTACATTATCGTGGCTCCATCTATCTATTGAGGAAGGTGCCCCCTATGCAATTTCATAAAAAGGAATTTGCAAATGAAAATAACAATTTTAGAATTATGTTGATTTATTCATCTACTATTTTTCGTATTACATTCTTGTGGCCCCATCTATCTCTTGAGGAAGGTGCCCCTTAATATCTATCATACACCTTTCATAAAGAAGAATTTTAAATGAAAACGACAATTTTGGAATTATGTTGATTTATTCATCTGCTATTTTTCTTATTACATTATTGTGGCTCCATCTATCTATTAAGGGAGGTGCGCCTTAATATCTATCATAGTCTTTCATAAAGAAGAGTTTGTAAATGAAAATAACAATTTTAGAATTATGTGGATTTATTCATCTGCTATTTTTCGTATTACATTCTTGTGGCTCCATCTATCTATTTAGAATTATCTATCATACACCTGTTTATAAAGAAGAATTTGTCAAATTATTTCATTGGAATTATGTTCACTTATTCTGCTATTTTACTTAATACATTACTTTGGCTCCATTTCTATTGAGGAAGGTTCCCCCTTAATATCTATCATAGTCATATTTCATAAGGAAGTGTTTGTAAATGAAAATAACAATTTTATAATTATGTACTGATTTATTATTTATCTATTCTTTTGTATTACATTATTGTGGTTCCATTTATTTATTAAGGGAAGGTTGCACCTTAATATCAATCATACACTTTCAAAAAGAAGAATTTGTAAATGAAAATGACACTTAAGGAAATATATTGACTTATTCATCTGTATATTTCTTATTGCATTACTAGAAACTCTTCATCTTTTCAATTAAGGAAAGTGCCCCCTTAATATCAATCATACATCTTTCATAAGGAAGTTTTTGTTAATGAAAATAAATTTTAAAATTGCCAGTAGACTTCATGCATGTGTTTCTTTTCGTAGAAATTATGCCATCCTGCTATTTCCATTGCCAGCAGAAAATTGTTTTGAAGGTTTATGAAGGTGCACTCGCAATTGTTTTTACTTGTTTATCTAGAAATGTGTTTATTATTGCTAAATTTATAGAGTACTAAATACTGCTCGTTTCTCAATTATTAAAAAGGTTAGTGGTGTTCATTAAAAAAGGTCTTTCTCTTTCCTATTAATAAACTCGATTAATTTATTATCCTAGTAATAAGAAAATATATTATTTATGGATATTGTAATTTCGTATTAATGGTGTCTGGGTTTCCGATTAAATAAGGAAAACGAGAGGAAGAAATTGTCTTTTCTCTTTCCTATTCTTGTTCTAGGAAGAACTTGTAAATGAAAATGACGGTTTTGCAATTAGGTTGACTTATACATCTAGTTTTTTTAAATGCCATAAAATTGATGGAAGATTAAATTGTGTGTTTTCTTTTTATACAGGAAAAATGAGTGGAAGAAAATTGCCCTTGATGCTGGCCAATTAATAATGTGAAGTACCCTTTCATCTATCTTTTGTCATGGTTAAACACAGAATTTATAAAAAAAACGACGGTTTTACAATTAGCAATTGTCCATGGGTTTCAAAATATGCCAAAAGGGTGTAAATGTTCAATTATTTCTTATTAAAAATATGTTAATGTTTTAATTTCTTTTTTTCTTGGGGATAAAATTTGGAGGGATTTGATTTTATTGTGAAATGAGTTGTCTCAATCAAAAATTTGGTATGTGACAAACCATGAATTCTGAAATAAAAAATGTGATTCCCTTGTTTGAAGGTCTTCTAGATTTTGTTTGTGTTACAACAATCAATAGAAAATATAGCATCTGACAAACCACAACTATGAATTTCACTCACTCTAAATTTTCACTCAGCACATTTCGTGATGACTCTAAAACTCTCAATTTCCTTGAAATATATCCCATTAGTATATCTGGGCAATGATTCATGATATACAACTTGATTACATCAAGTCAACATGGGTTAATTCCCCATGCACTTATATATAATACCTTCTCAGAGCATGAGTATTAATGGATTTCTTCTTACCATTTTTGTGAGTATAACAATGTGCACCTAGTTGTAGTGCAAGTCTCTATTTATAGCTCCACTAAACATTACCGATAATCTCCATGACAACATTTCCATGATTGAAATGATGGAATGGGTTTTGTATCTCTCTAAACAATTTCTCTTACAACAATCTTGAAGATAAGTTCAATTTCTTGCAACAATCTTGAAGAAAAGCTTGGTTGCAGTGTGGTAGTCACCAGATACTTGAAGGTTTTTACCACTCTAATAGATGTTCCAAGGGACATGTTCAACAACTCAAAGCAATTGTCAACTTCTCACTATGATGGTAGAGGAATAGTTATTTCTCCTAAACCTCCACATCATTTAGTGTAAGCCTTTTATGTGGCATATACCCTGCTCCCAAGACAATTCCTCAAATTTTACATAGATTTCCTATGCTTATGTGTGATCTATTTCACACAAAAGTACATGTACTATTTAATGGACATCAATCCAACTACATCTAGATATATTTTAAAGTCCTCCATCCTCCATCAATAATATTACCTTTTGAAGATCATCCCACCTACCCATTATTGGATACATGTTTGATGCATGATTTCCCAACCCTATTTGTTTATGTGATCTACAAGCTCCTAGAAAAACACACTCACACAATATATTGACATTTTAAATATGTTTGTGTGTGGGTGTGTGTATGTGTGTACATAGCTAGAAAGACAGGAGAGAGACAGACAGAGAGAGAGACAGGAGAGACGAGAGACAGAGAGAGGGACATGTACATATACATACATATATACGGTTTATATAGGTATACAAACACACACACACAGACATACATTATATACATGTATGTATGTATGTAGATATGTATGTGATATAACAAACACATACATATGTGTGCCCGTATACAAGCTTACATATATGCATGCATATATGTATGTAAGTATATGTGTGTGTGTGTATATATGTTGAGATATTTTTATGTGTTGGGTGTATGCTTGTAAAGTTTATTGGGTTGGGTTTTACACCAACCAATTGGATTTGTTTACAAACCTCTATAGATATTTTAAACCAATAATGAAATACCATGACACCACATTTGGTTGAGGCATTTAAAAAAACTAAAATCCTCTTCAAGGACACCAACATATGCTTATATTGGAATCATCACATTCTAGGGGATCAAGTTTTGTTGAGGATTTTCTTTTAAAAGCATTTGAGCCTTTTCAATAAAACCATTTTGTACATATTTAGTAATTGTTGTTGTCCATGAGACTAGTTTTTTATTATGTATTATGCATTTGGTAATGCCGTGCCAATGTGTTACGAGGGAAGCCCGTGACTTCTGTAAGATGCTCTTATCAGATTCTACCTATCAGATGAACTTGAGTAGATTTGAAAGTGGCTATTTCAGATGTCCCTACCTTTGAAAGAGGAAATGGAGTTGATCTAACAAACAATAGGAATCTATAGAATTCAAAATATTGAGATGCTAGGATATGTTCCATGTCATCCATGTATTTATGTGAATTTCCATCTACTCTGGTAGTACTCAAGGATTTAATCTTAAACTTGGAAGTATATCAAAATGGTGTAGAGAAAGAAGAAAATACAAAGTAAGATTCCAAACATCAATGGTGCTAATATTGAAATACTGGAACAAGTGGCGACTATAACACAAGAAAGTGTTGCTTGTCATCTTACCAAAAAAACCACTTCCACCTCAACAACATACTTCATACACCACATGTAATAGCATATGATCTTCTCAATTGCTATCTTATTCATATGGTATTTCCTTCTAAATTCATTTATTATGTGGGCCACCTTAATTTAACTTAGATTGTAAACTCAGTCCTCATCATGTATAAAAATGATACAAAGTAATAGCATATGATTCATAATCAAGACACAATTTCCAAGGCTAATGTATATATATTTTTTAAAAATCATTCTCATTTTTCCATTTTTTCCCGTGGGGTAAGCGGAAGTGAAAGTAATATATTGGTTATTCACTCTAGATTTATAATATTTATGATGAAGGAATTTTTCATGTCATCTTATAATGCACAGGCTTTGCCACAACCGTATCAACAACCAATATTTGACGGCTATGGAGTTGGATAAAAACTACCTTCATTTATATGCTCAATTGTTAGAGGGGTTCAATTATCAATAGTTGTTCATGCATTACCTGTTTTTCTATAATTATTTGAGTTAAAACTGAAAAGGAGGGCTACAAAGTTCTACAAGAAGAAAGCATTGTTGTTGAGTTTCTAGCTTGGAACTTATTGTATTTTCCCCATTTTTATTTTGGCCCTTTTAATAAGAAATAACATTCACATGAATAATCTGGGTGAAATGAGACAATAAAGTGGAGCATAGATATCATATATTATTTGGCTAGGAACAATATGAGTTATGGAATAAGTGTCAAACATGTAGGTATTTAATTTCTTCCTTATATCTAACTTTCCATTCATGTCTTCATCTTGTCCGATAGATTAACCACCACCCAATTGAGACCCTTGATCGTTATTATAAATGTAACCATCTCCATCACATACCTGATTTAATAAAATTAAATCTTAATTAGAGAACTGAGATAAATCAAATATATATCAGATGTATATAAGATACAACAAGAGTATAAGAGTGACTTAGCTAATAACTTGTTGTTTGTGTCGGATCTAGGATGGAATAATGATGTAACAAGATGGATATGTACTACATATGCTTCATCCAGAGGATAGTTATATGAAATTATACTAGATGTTAGTGCTCATAAGGTGACAATGTCACCCCAGGCGCTAGAGCCTAGTGTCTATATTGGGCGCTAGTGTCTTGGCAATGAGTCCGGATCTAGATCTTTCAAGGTTTGATCATGTTGCCGTAACTTTACTCTATGTTGCATTCCCTTCACTATAGGGTTTTCTTGTCACACCTATACCTGCAAAACAAACCCTAACTACTTGCACAAGGTTCAAACACATATTAGATACAATAAAAGATGCATATGCTTAAGTCAGAGTGACCTCATCGGTCACCCCAATGTGATTTTCACTGAGTGTTGCACTACATTTTCGAATCAATATAGTTATGGTGTATGTTTGATAGAATTATGTCCCTTTAAGATAGGTTGCCCTTGTACAATTCACATCAAGATAGCATGCTATAACTGCTTTGTCCCCAAGATAAATGTGTTTGATGGAGTTCAGAATTTTCTCTTCCTGTACCGTGAATAATGTAGTCCAAATGTAGTCCTTAAGTTTTTTATTTTACCCAAGTAGTAAATAGAAAGTAATGGTGTAACGCCCGTAAAAATGAAATTCTAAGAACACGCTATAACCCAAAACTTACCTGAAAATTGTGACCAATTATTATTTTTGTTTAAGTTATAAGAATGTTACAAGGGTGCTTGACCCCTTAGGGTTCATTAAATTAACTTACACTACTAAACTCAGCTTTACGATTGAAGAACCAGGTCTAGTTAAAAGGTTAACTTATTTTCAAATTTATCTCCAAGGTCCATTAATCAATTATTCAATAGGAAGGTAACAAGGATTAATTTACTTAATTAAATATTTTCTCCTCTTTAAATAATGTTCAATCCTAGAAGGTTAACCTTATGTTAATTTATTAAATCCATTATCTTATTAATTAGATTCCTTTTGTGACTTCCCAAGGCTTGCTAAGAACTAACAAGGGATTAGCACTCTAAGGCAATTTAAATGGCCCCATTCCCCAATTACACATACCCTTGAGGAATTTAAATTAAACACTTCAAATACATTTCTACCTAATAAAAGTAGGGTGAATTCTCCACCCTTAGATCAAATCCATCTTGGCCACTAGATCCTAGGGTTCCAAACTAGCCCTAAATTTCCTTATGAATTTCTATTAAACCTTTTCTTTGTTCCATTCTCCTCATTTGGTCTATTTTCTTTTGTTAAATTTGCAGGTTGGAGAGGAGAAGCCATGGGAGCAAGAGGGGAGAAATCATGGAGGACTCTACAAGGACCAAGCTTAGAAGGTTTAGATTGAAGGTTTAATGTTGTTTCCATTTTCATTCAAGGATTGGGAGGGAGGGGGGGTCTCTTTCTCCAATCTAGTTTTACTCTAAACCATTTGTATTTTGGTTTTCAAATTTGGGGCAAACCCTACCCCCATTGTTATAAATGAAAAAGAAATAGTTTTAATCCACCAGTTGAAGGTTTTGTTGGCCAATCCAAGGGTTTTAATCATTGCTTTGCTTGCTGTAAGTTATTAGATGAATTTTACAATCTTATGGATTAGATTGAACTAATTAAAATTTACGCACAGGTACGGGTCTACAGGAGTTCTGTCGTAAGTGACAGAACCACCGCCCAGAGCAGGTCCGGTGCCCTCCTGGGTGGTTGCTACCCTACTGAGCAGCGGTTTTGAGACCGCCGCCTTGGCCTGAGTAGCAGTTACGGGACTACCGCTCTGCACAGGGCAACGGTCATGTTTCTGAAAAATAGAAACTTAAATACGGAATTTTACACAAAACTAAATTTTACTAAAAGGTACTAAGATACATTCTAAGTTTAGTTTTATGCCCATAAGGTCTCCAGTTTTGTGATTTCTTTCCATTTGATCATTTCTTGATTAAAATTACTCATTTAAAACATTTTGAAATCTAATAGTATCAATAAAAAACTACAAGATCTATTCCATTATGTTCAACTAACTTTCTTTGAATTCCAAGAGCAAAATTACATGATTTATATCTAATTTCACATTGTTTATTTTCTAATACAAAAATCAATATTTCCAAACACAATAAACTTCAAACATGTTCTCTTGTTCCCTTTTTTACTAAAACATATGTATGTTCAAAACAACTATAACAACTTTGTTTTCCATTCAAATTTTACTATGTATACATTTTCAACATCTACAACTTCTATATTTCTTATTTCACATTTACAATAAAACAACTTCACAATGAAAGTGAACTTTCTTTTCCATTGATATAGCTTAAATATTTTAACACAAAGAACTACTTTTCTCACAATACAACCAAGATTTCAACAAGGAGAATTACTTTCTTTTCTATTTGCAAAACTAACTCTACAATACCATACTTTCTTCTTTCCTTTCTTAATTGTTTCTTTCCACATGCAATACAATATAAATAATAACTATTTGAATACAACATTCCTTTAAAAGATCAATACAATGTCCTCCACTAGAAGTGGGAAAGATCATACAATAATGCAAGTTAAAATAGAATACAATATTACAAGTTCTTCCACTCTAAGTGGGAACACCATAAAGGAATTTTCACAAGGTTTCCAACAAGGCTCCAAGCTTCAAAACTCCAACAAGATAGCTCCTCCAAGATTTTTTTGATTCACAACAAAATGGGGGAGAGGCAACACTCTCCACCCAACCAAGATATCCAATGAAGAGGAGAAGCCATCCTCTCCATTGGCCCCCGAGCCCCAACCACATTACAATGGGAGATGATTCCAACTCATGGCAACAACAAGCTTCCACAACACACACAAGTATTTTACAACCATTTTAACCATATTCAAAACAACAACAACACAAGAAGGAAGAACAACAAAACAACCAAAAACAAGGCTTAAAATGAAAGCCAAAGGAGCAAGACCTATGGGGAGGCCACTTATGCCTCCCAATGGGAATGGATGCCCACCTTAAAGCCTCCAATGCATATCTCAAATCCCCTACATACTCTTATGCCTCCCTCAAGTACCCCTTATACCTCCCAAATACTCTTATGCCTCCCTCAATCTCTTATGCCTCCCTCATAAAAGAAACAAGAAGGAAATGCAAGCATTCCTTGTACAAGGTGGGCATCCAACCCAAACTCCCTCCACAAAAAGGTAAACTCTTATGCCTCCCTACATGAAATCTCCCCATAGTCTCCTCCTACTCCAAACTTAGGCAATCTACCCACACCCAACAAGCATTCCAAAGAAAACAATACTCAACACAAGCATATAAACACAAAAATAAGCATAACATAAACAAGGGAAAGCTCCTACCTTTCCATAGTAGAGCTTGTTCCAAGAGTAAGTCTCCAAGATCCTCAAAACCAAGCAAGCATCCACAAGCTCCAACAATCCACAAGCTCTCCCAAAAATTCTCTAACTCTCCAAAAATACAAGAGCACAAAATAATGAAGTAACCCCCAAACAAGCAAAATGATTTCAATAAATAGAAAAAGGAGAGAGGAGGATGATGTGGCTCCAAGTAGGATGCCACCTCATTTCCTCTCCACTCCACATCACCTTAGTCAACCTCATATTCCAATGCACAATTAATAAGTGGTTGAAGGAATGACAAGTTACTTACACACACCATCTAAGCCCACACCCCCTAAGGACAAAATTAATTACTTGAAAGAAAGTGCAATAAACATTTTACCTTTTTATCTTCCCAAAACACCTAATGGGGTCTAATTTTGACCCCCCCAACCCATAGGTAGGGTTGGCATAGTCATTTAAGAGGTGTGGGACAAGTTTAACTTGTCCCACAAGCTTCCAAATTTGGCCTCTAAGGCCAAATTCGAGTTTCCCATGAAGGGTAGAGTGTAAAACACTCAAGATCTCAAGCATTCAACACACAACACAAAAACCAAGAGCAAATCAAGTCTAATAAATGAACTCCTTATGGTCACATCTTTAATTAGTTTAGGACAAGGTTCAATTAGCTTAATTAAGACACTACAACCCATTAATAATAAAGGGGGTAAAACATACATCAAAATCTAAATAATTAAAACAAGTAAATTACATTACTAAAAGAAACACATACTAACATTAATAAAAAAGGAACTAATAATAAAAGACAACACATGGCCCCTTGGTCACAATTTTCCCCTAACCAAATAATTCTAAAAAACACACAATTACACATTTCCATGGTGACCCTTCTTGAATTCACCTAGAATTCCAATGTGGTTGGTCTCCAATCCCCCCGATGTTTGTTGTGAATAATTTAACCTGCAAAACACATAAATACCCTCTTCGGCCTCTTGGCCGCATTAAAAACATCTATGATAAAATATACAATATAAATCCAAAATCATCTATATAAGAATCAAATATCATCTAGGCAAATACGATATCATTTACAATTTCTAGCAACATTTCTATTCCACATTTCATCCATGTCAAAATGATCACAACATTAATCCAATTATCAAAGGTCTACTCAATATGATGAAATATATCACATGTCAGAAATATATATAAATAACCATGTCAACAGTATATCAACATCAATATAAAATGTCTCTAATGGTCCACATGCATCATATATGAATTGAATCAACAACAATCCAGTATCTCTAACATCTAACATCATACTAAATCAAAAATCTATAATATATCCATAAGTGTAGTTGACAATATTGAAATCAATAATCAAAAAGGTGTCGAAGGGAAGTGGGCACTACAAATAGCCTAATTTCCCCTTAGAGTAGTTAGTAGGTTGTGTATATATACAAATCCTTTGTTTGAATTTTGACACTTAGTGACACCAAAGGCAAACCCAAAATATGAAATAAGAATTAGAAAAGACCCACAATTAGGCACCAAGTGGTAATTTGAAAAATAAGCAAGGTTGGGAAAAAGCGCCAAGAAGGGACACTAGCACTCAGGCGTTAATGTCCTTACTGTGAACTATTTTGCCAATGACAAGAAACATAAACTAGACCATAGGTGGGGATAGGGATCCCTGTGACACAATTAGAAAGCATAAATCTAGAAAGTATAAGACAATGTCACAATCAAAATCAATTGAAAGCAATAGGAGTAGGAGAGGTGTCACTAATGTTTAATTTTCACACTTAGGAATCATGCATATAACAAAATACTAGAGACATAATGTAATAGTAATAAGTGCATAATTTTGTGTCTACATTTGGCCCCACTTTATGCTATTTGGATGAAATTCAATAGTATAAAGGACATAAGAAGAACACACCTTTAAAGGGCCAAAGAAGTTGTAGTCAAGGCATGCCGGAAGTAAGAATCACAACACGACAAACCATGGATCATTGTTATGATCCATGATGGATGAATGTATTGTCACAAAGGTTTAGTTGGATACAAACATGTTATGAGAAATTAAAAAAAAAATGAACCTTGCAAATGGAAGGAGGGATCATGAGTGATCAATTCCCAAACCAATGTGAATACTCTTAAGGATTTAAGCATCATGACGCTAGAGGAATAGTATTGGGAGAGCGACCAACTTTTCTCTTTGTCATGACACCTCCTCAAAAGAGGTTCCATCGCTGCAGATGGAAACAAACCAATTGTTACCTTGCCTCCTAGTCACAGGAAACTCCCATAAAGAGGATAAGGATAGGAAATGATGTCTCATTGTCCCTACTTTATGGTATAAGGGTGTAAACTTAGTCAAATAGAAAATTTATCGATAAATAGTATGGATTGGATCCCAAGTTAGGTCATTTGTGAGAAATCTCGCCATCCATTTTTTCTCATGGTGTAAGTAGAAGTGAAAGCAATGGAGCTGGATCGTTGAATATTGAGACAAAAAATATCACAACGGTTGAAACAGATGCACACCCTCTTGTCTTGCAAACTATTTACTCAAGTTTCATTTCATTTGTTATTACCAAAAATGTTATGCCGGAATACAAATAGTTATCAGAAAAATCTTCTTCAAATAACAATGCCTTCGACGTAATTATGTTTACTTATGTATCCACTTCTATCATTAAATATGGAACAAAAATAGAGTACAAAACATATATGTTATTCAATCTAGATTTATAATATTAATGAAGAAGGCCTTTTTCATGTCATCTTATAATGCAAGATAGAAATGCTTCTGAAAAAGGTTTCCACAACCATATCACAACCAACATCTGATGGCTATGGAGTTGGCTGAAAATTAGACGGATGGATTCTTTTCATCACGAATTCCATGGTCATGAATTACACAGCTAGATTTGAATCCATCACAGGCTCACAAGAGGCAATGTTTTAGCAGGAGGACTACATTTTCAAATCCATTACAGGATGACAAGTGCCAACATTTTAGCATAAGGAATACAGGTGGAAACGTTTTAGAAGAAGGAATACATTTTAATTTGTATTTTTTTCTCAATATTCCACACTAGTAACTTTCCCTAATTCATAGCGTTGAATGTGCAATTATAATTTATTTAGGTGAATGTGTATTTAGGCATACAAAAATTAAGACATTACACAGTATCTTTTATGGTTTTAATACTAGTAAAAATTGCTTCTAGTAAATTAGATAGAAATTTGCTCTCACTAACCTAACAAATTGTATGAATTCATAGTTTGTTTCCACTCATATGAACAACTATTAGAGGGGATCAATTTTCAATAGTTGTTCGTGTGTTACCTATTTTTCTATAACTACTTGAGCTTAAAATTGAAAAGGAGGGTAAAAAGTTCAATAATAATAAAACATTGTTGTTTGGTTTCTAACATGGAACCTATTGTAGTGTTGGCTAGATTTTCTGCATAGCATCGAACCTAGGCAGTCATGAGATAAATCTCCCTCATTTAACTGGTGAGGCTCCCGTGTCAGATTTGTCAATAAAAATGTGTTATTATCTATCAGGGGTTTTACTTTAACCACTTAGTTCATGAACCATAACTAAGAAGTTCTGCAGCAAGTAACCAGCTGTTTAAGAAAGGAAAATTATAGAAGAAGGAAGTAAAGGAAATACAGAGAAGAAATGGGGAAGATGTGCATCCCAATTAGTAGATAGCAGAGCTAATTGCATGCACATAGAAGAAACTTAATAGATATGAACACACAGAATTATAAACAAAGGCAACTCTAGACCCAGATCTATAATAACACAAAGTTTACTAAGAGATCTAAGATTAAAAGCAAGAAACAAAGTACACCGTGACACAAAGTTCTCCGGAAACCTGCTCCTCTGTATTCCTTTGCTCCAAGTTGCTCTCAGGGGTTTAGCACAAAGTCTAGAACACAAGATTTCTACTTACAAATTCTGATCGATCATTAACCTGGAGGTTCTTCTCCTACTTATAGAATGTAGGAGGGAAAGTACAAATGGAAAACTCAAACTGAACTAAAGCATGAACAATAAGTAAAGATGACATTTGGCAATCATCCTCGACTAACTTCTTCTTAAGTGACACATGTATCACTTAACTAATAGAAGGGTTCCACATGACTTCAAGTAATGGTTGTAAAACCAATAACTTAGAAGTTTTACAATTTCATCCGAGAACATAGAAAATAGAAGAAGAAAGAATAGAAGAAGTCATGCCAGCTGTAATGGCTACATCTTCTTGTTTTGATATCTAATATACTTGTCGAACATATAATTCAGCATCTTTCCATCTGTTTTAGCCACTACTTCTTTCTCTGTCTTGAATTGCAGCAACCCTTCGTTTAACACTTTGATGCATGCTTCCACATCTTCCAAGCTCGGCCCAAACCTCGCAATGTCTGCCTGCAGCGCCACCAGTCTATTGATAGAATTCATCGTGAAAGGCTTGGTAGCTTTATCAATTCTCTTTTCTACCATCAGAAGAGAACCTTCTAGGGAATTAGGCACCTCATTAGAAACAATCCGTACATAAGAAGTAACGCCTCCAACCACATCCTCTTCTGTGAAAGAAATGATATTGTCGGGTAAGGATGACGTCCTACTTTCAAGTGCCTGCATCCTTTTCAGCAAAACTCTGCAGATTTCCAAGCGGAAAGATACTGCAAACTCTAGCTGCTTCCCCTTCTCGACTGATCCATCCGGTACAATCTGCTCCGCAATCAATACATCTCCCGGCAGCTTGTTGATCTCGGCCAAAATACTCAGGTTACTCTCTGCAACTGTATTCATGCCTTCTATGTTTGCCATCAGTTGCTTTAGTTGATTCGTTGCATCGTTCATAACCTTTAGGTAAGCTAGCACTTCCCCAAGTTGTACAGAAGCTTGACGAATAATCAAATCCTTCCATTCGTCAATAGCCTTTACTTGATTGCTTGCGTCTTCCATTTCCTACATAAGATAATCACTCACCTGTTCTGAAATGCGCTGAATGGAAGGTTTAGCAACCTTGGCTATGATCTCACATAATTGGAATACTTGCTTCTGCAACTCCTCTTTCTCTGCCTTTTCACTGTCAAGCCTAAGGAATAAAACAACCATCAATGTCTGCGTGTCCTGCTTCAATCCTTCAGTGGTGGCTTGACCGAGGGGTACTTTGGTCACTGTCACATCTTCCACCGTGAGCTCCTCTTCTATCTTTCCTTCTGCCGGAATTGATATCTCAGCAAACATCTCTCCCGAATCCTTGATGATTAACCTAGAAGTTTCTTTAGCAACTTTAGGCCTTCTATCTCTTCTTCTTAGATCCTGGAGTAGCTGCAAGTTGTGCTCCTCTAAGTTCATCTCCATTCTTGCTTCTGGAACAAACTGCAAAGCTAACCATTCCAAGAAATTACTTCTTGGAGAGTGAGAAGTCGCTGAGTGCACTACCATTTCCCGCTCTGCATCCTCTCTGTCAGAAAGTGCCACAGTGTTATGGCTGCCATCTTCTGAGTCATCCAAGGACAAAGCCCTTTCAAAGTCCACCATCTGCAGCTTCAATGTATCCTCTGGAACAGGCGCTGAATGAAGTGGCTGAGGGGAGAAGATGAATGTCACTGGATTTAGTGGAGGTATGGAAGCATCCTGCTGCTGTGGTGCAATAGTTGGTGAAGCATTGGGTACTGGAGAAACCAAAGTTAAATCCATGGTCGTAGAAGTGATCCTCTCCTTGGATTGAGATCTTCTATGCACTTTCAACTTCTCGACTTTCTTGTTGCTTTCTCCTCCGTGCTTTCGCTTGAGGGAATCTCCTGTACCGAAGTTTCCCATGACTTGATTCATCAATGCTTCCTCAAGGCAATATCCCTTCATCAGCAACCAGTTTGAAGTATTCACAAACACAGCTCTCGACCTTTCTTCAATTGTGTTGCAGCCTCCTATGTTATTCTGCAGTATGGCTTTATCTCCTCCCATTTTATGGTAAGTGTCAAGTACCACGTTCCCATCATCTTTAAGATTCATAGGTATTCGTGCTAGTCTGAAGTCGAACACTTGCTTTGCTGATAGCCTGCTGAAATCTTTCTTTCTAACCTCGTACTCACTTTTGCACTTCATCCAAAAATCTTCTAATGAAGGCACATGTGCGTACTGCTGGGAGATTGTCTTCCTGGCTACTCCAAATGGATCAAAGTTCAGCCGTGCAGGGAAGAACTCTTGTTCATACTCGAATAACATTTGCGCTTCCATCCCTTGAGCTCTGTGAATGCTAATGCAGCTGTAATATCCCACGGTGATTAGGAAGAAGCCCGTAGACTTGTGCCGCTTCGACTGAAGGTCGTGTAACTCCACAAGTTTCCTACTCAGCTCCATGGCGATCAATCTATCATTCGGATACCTGGACATCTTTGTTGGTTCTCTAGAAAATCATGTAACCCTGAGGTATGTGAAATCTACAAATTGAATGAATAGACTTCTAATCTTGGACACGGCTTCCCACACTTCTTTGCTTACCCTGTTGGCCTTCAAGTCTTTGTCTAGCCTGCAGATGAAATCGTAGAAGAAGTCATCGTTGATCACTTTGAAGTCTTTCTCGCATGCAGGTGAAGTAAGCTGTGGGTAGCACTTGAAAATGGGGTCCTTAGAAAGAACACCACATCTATCCAGCTTGGAAAATATGTCTTGTGAAGCTGCAGCATACACCAAGTATGAAGTCATCTTGAAGCTAAAAGTACGCTTCACGTTCCGGAGTTGCTCATCAATGTTGCTGCTAATAATTTCTGACCAACTGATTATGGAATCAACCTTGTTGATTTCAATAGTCCTGATGAAAGCATACATCCATGTACGAAAAGTGTAGGCATTCGCTTTGCCATTCATCCTGCATAGTAATTTGACGACATCATCTGCCTCCTGCACCAAATTGGACCGTGGAAGAGTTCTCGGGAACTTTGAAGGAGATTTAGGCTTCTTCATGTATCGGCTATTCATGATGTTCACGTAATCAACTCTATGCTTCTCCCATCTACTGTCAGCATCCTGAATGCTAATAGAAGTCACCGCCTTTCGCACTGGAATCTTCAAACAATAATTGATGAACTCTGCATCCAAACGAATTATTGTCTTTCCCGAAGCATCACACACTGATCTGGATGAAGGATGATAAGATCTAGCGTACTCCATCACGAACTCTGGTAATTGGGCTGTACATGGAAAAGCTTCAGCTCGGATAATTCCACTACTTTTGATCGCACGCATGAGTGAAGTCTTTCCCGCTCTGGATCCATCTATCAAATCGGCAAGAGGTTCTGGGCCTAGATCTGTGTCTCCTATGTCTGCAAGTTTGGAAGCAATGCATGACTCCATCGTGCTTTCTTTTTCATCTCTTTTCGCCATAGCTTTGTCTATCTTCATCTGAATAATTCTTTTTCTTCTTACTTGGCCAGATTTCTTCAGCACTGGTGCAGATCTGGACAATTCTTCAGATTCGGAGGATATTTACAATGTGTTGGACATTGATAAAAACTCATTTTCTTTTATAAAACACCTGTAATGAATTCCTGTAATTTATTCAGACAAAAATGGCCACCGGGGCATGAATAGTGAATTTAAATTGTAAAAATCTGCGCTTTTCAAGCCTGCTACCCCAAAAATTGGTGTTTAATTTACACATAAAGAGAGCATGAATCCTTTCAATCAACACCTGAGCTCCTGCAACACCTATGAAAACAATTATGCAGACAAAGATCAAACTCCTCCAAAGCATGTGCCAAATCTGGAAGCTTTTAGCCTTGTTAGCACCTTGTCTGAACAAAATCCTTCCTCTAATGGGGGCACACTTTTCCACTTGGCTGCAATTCTTCACCTGTGATTTGAATAATTCACCCATATGGCTGCCCATGCTTATATAACCTTCACAATTCTATAATTAATAATTGCCCTAACAATTAAAGACAATTAATTAATTAAAAATCATGCTTTTCTCTTTTAAAAATAACATGTTTAAGGACAGCCATCCAATAAATTAAATTAATCCAATTTAATCCTTCACACATCACTTCACTTTAGCTTCACAGTGTGTTTTGACCATAGCCACTGAAAATATAAATTAATTTAATGTTTTAATGCTTTAAAAAACATTAAATAATACCCAAATGGGGCGCACTTTTTGAGAGGAAGAGGGCAGCCATTAAATAAATTAATTTTAATGCTTTTAAATCCTTTTTTTTATTTCATCTTTGACTTGTTGACTTCCTCCAAGCTTGGGCGCACTTTTTGAGAGAATAGATTAATTAAAATAATCAATTTAAGGCTGTTATTCTCTCACCAAAGGGGGCGCACTTTTTTGCACATGTAATTCTATTTTTAAGAATTTTTTTTCATAATTGGATTCTTTACCCTGCAAGGCAGGCACCAAAATCCCGTGATCCACTTAAGTGATTTGACTTTGACAATGGGATTATTTACCCTGCAAGGTAGGCACTAAAATCCCATGATTTCACTTAAGTCACTTTCCTTTTATTTTATCATGGGAATTTTTACCCTGCAAGGCAGGCAATAAATTCCCACCTGCCTGCAGCCTCTATTTTTCCCACTGCAACTTAAGTGACTTTTATAACACGGGAAAAAGTACCCTACCAAGCAGGTATAAAATTCCCACCCTGCTTGTGGCTTATATTTTTCCCATTGCAGCTTAAATCCTTTGTTTTCCAAAAATGCGCCCATTCCCGCAGGGGCTTTTCTGTGCACGACTTCACCTTTTCCCAGTGATCCAGACCTCCGATGGTGACTTCCTCCAGGCATAATGTGCGTATATGTTTTCCAGCTACTCCAGGCCAAAAATCGGGCTTACCCGGCAAAGGAATTATTCTAGAGAAATTTCACAGAAAATGAAACGGGACACCACAAAAACACGAAAAATTTCCAAAAGTTACAAATAAAGCCCAAAACTTAATATAAGTTAAAACCCTTCTGGCACATAGGAATAATAACATATTCGCTCATAATAGAGTTAAAACAGAGCGCAAATAGTCTCATACGGGGCTCAAAATAATTAAATACAAATTTCCCGCAGACAAATCCCGACGACCGAATAAAACAATTTTGGGCATCTGGGTATTTGGCGAAAAAGGCTAGTATGGCTCTTTGGGATTATCTTGACGCAATACAGGAACTTTCAGGCAATAAAAACACAAAACGACCCATTATTTTAAAAGTATGAAAAAATTTCGAATAGGGTAGTCGTAGATTTCAGGGTGAAATCTGAGTGACACCATGTAGTTTCCCCATTTCTTATTTTAGACCTTTAAATAAGAAATAACATAGACGTGAATAATATGAGTGAGATGAGATAATAAAGTGGAGCAAAGATGACATATATTGTTTTGGTAGGAACAATATGAGTTTTGAAATAGGTGTTAAACACGTAGTTATTTAATTTCCACCTTCTTATTTCTAACTTTCCATTCATGTCTTTGTCTTGTCCAACAGATTAACAACTACCCAATCGAGATACTTGGTAGTTATTATAAATGTAACCATCTCCTCACGGGGGGCTCACTTAGTAAAAGTATTGTATAAAACGTTCATTCAAAGGGTAATAAAAAATACTTATAATATTCGTTTTTATCTCTAATTATTCAATTTATAATACACCCTCCCATTATATTATTAGAATACAAATACCCCATATTTTTTCCATGAACCTTACCCATTTTTCTATTACAATTTTATTTACCCCTTTTTATTTCTACCCTAATATATCAAAAACAAATTATATCATGTTTCCCACTCAATTATAATTGTATTAATACGTCTTTACTCTATAAAGAGAGTTTGAAGCCATTCAATACCAATTAACTTAATGTAAAGATTTAATCATTTATCAATTAATATTTAAATAATTAAGATGGTGAAATAATATCATTTGTGTTGAAAAACATTATCAATCCTAGTTTTCTACTATCTTATTATTTCTTGGTTAAGAAGCTCCTAATTGAGATTTTCTTATTCAAAGAGATATTATAATTGTATTTTATTACCATGCTCATATTGCAAACTTGAGGTATTTAGTTTGAAAATGAGGGTTCAATTTTTTTAGTTTTATATTAAAATTAACCCTACCTCTCTTCTGGTCCACCTCTCTAACCTATCCTCAATATCTAATTAAAAATATTAATAAACTAGAACCTTTCACCCCCTAAAATCTACTGTTATATTGAATTTGATTTTATCAATTTCAATTACCTCAATATGAATGAACATGTTAGGATATTTCCTAGCTAATGAATCCTCCTCGTATCTCCTTCACATACATGATTTTAAAAAAATAAATCTAAATCAAAGAAATGAGATCAATAAAATATATATCACAAGCATATAAGATACAACATGCAATGGAAGGAAAGTACAAGTAACAAGATCATAAGAGTGACTCAGCTAATAACTTGTTTTTTTGTGCCAAATCTGAGCTGGAATAATGATGGAACAAGATGGATCTAGAATGTATATGCTTCATCTGGAGGATAGTAATATGAAATAATACTGGAAGGTATCACTCAGAAGGGGATAGTACCGCCTCAGGTGCTAGAGCATAGTGTTGTACTAAGCACTATTGTCCTGGAAGTGACTACAAATCTACTCCTTTCATGGTTTGATCATGTCACCTTTACTTTGCTCTATGTTGCATTCACTTCACTGTAGGGTTTGCATGTCGCACATGTACTTGCAAAACAAACCCTAACTACTTTCACGAGGTTCAAACACATATTAGATGGAATAAAATATGTGTATGCTTAAGTCAGACTGATCTCATTGGTCACCCCAATGTGATTTCCATTGAGTGTTGCACTATATTTCAGACTCAATGCGGTTTTGGTGTTTGTTTGATAGAATCATGTCCTTTGAAGATAGGTTTCCCTCGTTCCAGTCACACAAAGATAGCAAGATATAACTACTTTTCCCCCAAGATAAATATGTGTGATGGAGTTAAGAAATCTCCCTTCCTATGCAGTGAATAATGTAGTCCAAATGTATTACTTAAGTGTTGCTTTTACCCAAGTAGTAGATAGAAAGTAATAGCCCAACTTTCCCTTAGAGTAGTTAGTATGTTGTGTATATATATGACTCCTTTGTTTGAATTTCAACACTTAATGACACCAAAGGACGACCCAAAACATGAAATAAGAATTAGAAAAGGCTCAAAATTAGGCCATTTTGTTGCGGTGTGTGAGGAGGAGCCATTTAATGACGAATGGCATGTGTTTCCAAACAATCATTGAAATCATTGTTGGTGTATTCTCCCCCTCGATATGAGCGGAGTGTTTTATTTTCCTACTAGACTCTGTTTCAACAAGGGATTTGAACTTCTTGAAAGTTTCAAAAGCTTGGTCTTTTGTAGCAAGACAATATATCCACATGTTTCTTGAAAAACCATCAACAAAGAAATTGAAATATTGAAACCCAGAGTGGCTAGGTCTCATTGGTCTGCACATATTGGTATGCACCAAGTCAAGTTTTTCTTTATCCCAAAATGTACTATGTTTGAATGGTGCTCTATGTTGTTTTCCTACCAAACAATGTTGACATTTATATGTACCCTTTTTTAAGAGGTGGTAAACCCCTAACCATGTTGTATCGACGAACTGTGTCAAGATAGCAAAAATTCACATGTCCAAGTCTTCGATGCCATAGTTGATCTGATGATGTATCCCTGGTTACAAGTGCTTGATAATTTCGTTGAGCAAAATCCAACTGAAACATTCTTCCCACATTTGAAGCTTTTGCAACAATTTTGGAGTTTCGTGACTTATCTCGAACTAGGCACATCTTTTTACCGCCTTTACAATCAAAGTCAATTTTGAGATTGTGATCTAATAATTGACTCATGGATAGAAATTTTTTTGTTAAACCAGGGACATAAAAAACATCTGTAATTTTACAATTATGTTTCCCAAGTGGTAGTGAAATGGAACCAATTCCTTCAACACTGTAAGATGTATCATCACCCAAAGAGACATGATTTTTGGTGGGTGTTTTACTCATTGTGAAGAACCAATATTTCTTTCCCATCATGTGTTGAGTTGCACCCAAGTCGACATGCCAAATTTGATTTGTAGAATTGGATACTTCATTTGACTGTGTAGAATATAGGAAGTCATCATCATCAAATTGATCTTCCTATTTAGCTACATTTCCTTGTTGAGTTGGTTTCCTCTTCCACTTTTGATTATTTTGTCTCTGTTTACTCTGTCATTGACCAAATTTTGTTTGTTGGTAATTAATCTTTTTACCACTTGATGATCCTTGTTGGAATGTGTTGTACCAACAATTTTTTAACTCATGTCCTTTTCGACCACAAATAAGACATTTTTTTGGTCCTTTTGGCCTTGTTGAGTATTACCTTGCTTCTGAGGCTATTTACTAGACTTAGCCCGTTTTTCCCTTTTTGATTAGAAGCAAGTGTCTGCTCTTCAGTTTCAGTAGTTTACTGAATAGATTCCTCTTGTTGTAGCATATTCACTAAGTCTTCAAAAGTTGTTGTTTGACCAATTATGTTTAACATGGTCAAAAAAATTCTATAAGGAGGAAGAAATCTCAATACTATAGACACGAGTGATGTGTCAGTTACTTCTTCTTCCAAAGCTTGAAGTGATAGTTTCTACTCTTCTAAAAAACATTTCAACTTTTTTCAGTTGGTTGCATTTTCAACTTTAATAGTTGACTCTGGAGATGAAGTATTGTGTTCTTATTTTTTGACTCATATATTGTTTTCAACTTGTCCCAAGATTACTTTGTTGTTGTGGTCTCACGAATATGAGGTTGTACCTCATATGAAACACTAAACAAGATTATTAACTTTGCTTTTTTATTTGCACGATCAAATGTAGCTTGTTGTGTAACATCTGCTGCATATCTTGTTAATCTACCATAAATAAAGGACCATAGATTTTCAAAATCAAGTTGTGCTTGAATTTTTGTTTTCCATGTTGGATAATTATCAGAATGCAAAAGTTGAGAATATGGCAAAAATAATTTTGGTGTTGTAATTGTGGCCATTGTGAAAACTGAATAATGAAAGAAAAAGAATTGAAAAATTACCCCCCTTAAAGCATACACATCCCCCCCCCCCCAAAAAAAAATATTTTATTTATTTTGGGCACGCTTTTTTGGCCATTTACAATGAATTTTCAGCACTATTGGCCCTATTAAAAATTTGGCTCTGTGGCCGATCTTCAAAAATAAAATGGCTCTATTAGTCGATTGAAAAAATATATTTAATTTTTTTTGGGCTCTTTGGCCTCTTTTCAAATACAAAAAATCTCTAGTTTGTGCAATTTTTACAAAAGAAATCGTTTTAAAATTTGGACCAAGACGTAGAGCTCGCAAAAACACACTTTAAAAAAAAAAGGCACCTCAATATTAGGTACCAGTTGAAAGTTATGACGTTTTTAACTTTTGATTTCAATATCTTTCCGGGCCCCTTTCCAAATATATATATATATATATATATATATATATATATATATATATATATATATATATGTATGTATGTATGTGTGTGTGTGTATATGTGTATATGTGTATATGTATATATGTATATATGTATATATATACATATATACATACATACATATATATATGTATGTATATATATATCTATATAGATATATATATACATATATACATATACATATATATATATACATATATACATATACATATATATATATACATATATATATACATATGTATATACATATATATATATATATATATATATATATATATATATATGCTTCCAATTTTAAAAAAATTGCACGTACAGGTAATTTAAAAAAAACAACAACAAAGAATGAGGCAATGTCACCTTTTGCAAGAGAGTTACATCCATGTCTGCAAGGGCCTGTGATTGCACTCTAGGTGTTCTTTAACTGCAAATCAACTATGAACCGAGGTGTGGATTCAGGTAGGGGCTGTGAAATGGCTGGGGGGATCTATGGCTCCTCCTAGCTCTGTAATTTCTCCAAATTTCCCTAAACTTCCTTGAAACTTCCTACACTCTCTTTGGATCAAAATATTGCTCTGATACCAAATCTTGTCCACAAACTAGATTTAATTATAGAAAACAAGACAGTGCTTGCATATTGCATAATTTTATTAATATGAAATCAAACATTACAAACAAATGAGAGAGATGCAATATTTATAGATATTGGACACCTTCTATCTCATCCACAATATATGGAAGCAAATAACCTAATCTAAGCAAATATGCAGAAATAGCATATTGCCCCCAACTGCCCTTATTGCCCCTCATGGAAATCATCTGGGAACAAAATATGCAAGATAGAACATGATCCCACAAACATAGGGAGGAGAACACTATCACTTAGTTAACTAACAACTAAGGACAACTAATACCTATTGGCATAAGTTTAAAGTATTTTAATTAAATACTTTAAGTTATTACATTTATTCAAATATCAACTAATGATGAATTAAGCTAAGTTTTATTCCTAACAACATCTACATGCCTACACAAGAAAGGAACCTAAATAAAATGCCGGTATAAATGCCCTTGGCCTATTCAAAACATTTCCACATTGTGCCAAAACATACATGGGCAACCGATGTATACTCCAGGTCGTAATGATGACAGGTTAAAAATACACAACCGACCCATGCTAACCACATGGCCATAAAATATTGATTTCTAACCAGTTGTTTCCCAACATGTAGTTATGGAATATATAGCTGAATAAATAGTAAAAATAAAAAACATACCATCACATGTTAGTACAACTAGCAGATACCACCACCCGTGAAAGCACTGTAAAGACTCCATATAACAAGATACTTTCTGAAACAAAATGTGACCACGATATTGGTGCGTAAGAAATGTACCACATGCTACTGAAACTACTGCTCTCGGTATGTAGTCGTATGTTTATAACTCTCTCTATCGATAAGAAAATCTACATGAGGATATTGTGCCATGCACTACGAGGAGTACTATAAACCTTTATTGATGCGCACACGAAAAGATCCGCCTACTTAAAAGCCCACAACTTGATAGAATGTGCATGATTCTAGTCATACAATAAACATCGGACACAGAATCAATGGAAACAAAGATAAAAAATAATTGTTAGAGTGTTTCCCCGCACTACAGTGTCCCCCACTATCGGGTCACCAACATATAAGGCCTTCTGATTCATAGATATCTTGCTAAAAAAACCATTCAAGAATAGTCCAACCGACATATGCACATGCATTGAAACCCTAACCCATGATTGGGCTCTATTCCTACCGACATATCACCCTTGGCATCTAGAACGTGTAACTCCAACTACTACCTATAGCTCTGATACAGCTACCTCTATAACAAACATGCCGGAAACAGACCTACAAGAAATGGAGGAATGAAAATTATTCTCATGCCTACACCCAACAGAGGTCCTCACCATTAGTGACCTATAACTACTTGGTAATCGCGACATGATCAAAGTCACAGTTGGCCACAAACTGAGGCGCGCAACACACTATAGGAAGCAAACCCCACTTTCATAAAAGTTTCCCATATTAAAAATGCAATTGTTGCAACTATGGAACCCCCTATTACAACTACTTATAGTTTATCAGATGATCAGAATCGATAACTCCAAATAATCATCACACACGCATCTGCCACACCCAACATGGCACCCCTTTACATGATAATCCATGACACAGTTGGTACATGGAAATCATACCTAATACAGAAAAGTACAACTGCACTCCACATGTTTCCCAACACATGCACGCCGCCTACTTCTTCTAGCCCCCATGGGTATCAACATTTAACATTAGTGCCACCACTATACATTTCGCTCTTCACATCCCCATATCAGAGGTTATAGCCCTCTACGACCCAACACTTGCTTCTTTTCAAGAGGAAATGCGCAACATGGAATACATTGTGATTGATGAGATAAGCTTTGTTGGTCTGAAATTGCTAAGCCATATGCATATGCACCTAGAGGAGACATTCCCTAGTTGTAAGTGCATGCCATTTGGGGACCGTTCAATCATACTCATTGGTGACTTGGTACAACTACCACCAATTAAAGATGTTATGTTGTACATATCAGGAACATACAAACACATGTTATGGTTACAATTCACAACATTTGTCATGCTAACCACCAACTTCCGGCAACACGACACTACCCCTACTCAGCTCATTTTTAGAAATCTGCTACTCAATATTAGAAATTCAATTTCCACAAATGCAATTTCTACAATATAGCTTTGTGAATTGACAGTGTTAGTTGTTGCATACAACACCTACTCAAACTCAAAAGAACATTCTATGCACATTACTATAAACGTGTAAATATATCCAACATTCCCAGGCAAAAAATATTTACAGGACATACCACATATTTGCACACAACTACTACTCAACATCAATTTAATATACCCCATTTCAAACAAGATTGCACACTTTGTAAGTGGCATATGAGTGTACCCGCCCACATAGCGTACACCATTTTTAGAGAATCTGGTTATTTACTTAGCTACGAGAACAATCAAACATATTTTGGTCATTACAAATATCTGGTTACAATAAATAATCACATTTAATTTTTCAAATATTAGGAATACAGTAAATAACACACATTTAGAGTAACAAAAAGTTGCCCTCATTATGTCAAAGGCGTTCCCCCTATGGTAAAGGACCTCTGGACATTTCTACAGCGATGTTAAATTTGACGGCCTTTTTGACGTTTTACTCAAGGGATTAATTTTGCCTATCTTTTTTACATTTTAGATGGGCGTTTTGATGTTTTTGGTTATTTTGGAGCTGTTTGTAGTAGTTTTGTTTTTAGCTTTCCTTTTTTTAGCACTTGCATGCCGCAGTATATTTAGCACTGTTAATTTGGCCACGAGAAATGGCAGACAACAGTGTGGAGATGTATTTTCTTGTAATTAGATATTATGGAGAAGATTAGGTATCGGTGGGAGATGCCTGACGCAAAGGAGAGACTAAAAATAATGAAAGAAAACCTGCTAGAAGAAGGCAACTTTGATGAAATAGTGAATGGCGTGGATGGGGTTTTCATAATGCATCCCGTCTTCATACCACAAAGTCAAAACCCCAAGGTTTGCTTGTTTTTCGCACTTATGAAAGATGGTTTTTGTTATCTGTTGCAAATTTTCTACATAGACTTAAAGAAAGGAAATACGGAAAATTTTGAAAGGACGTTCTTACATAGAAAACCA
>CM034149.1:157932110-157942126 GCA_019776745.2 Taxus chinensis
CTAGTTAGATGTAACTACCCTACTCTAGGTCTAAGCTTTGGAACCCTATACCTCCTATAGACACACTTGGATTATATAGATGAAGCTTGACCTAAACAATATATAACTTAAAAATAAAATAATTTAAAACTAATGTTAAACAAAGTGATTACTTTATAAATTTGAGTAAGACGCATAAATTGTCTTGCTTCAAATTAAGATATTAATGATTAATATTTTTATTACTAATAATTCTCTCACTATCTTAAGCTTAGAGTGTATATTTCATTCAAATTTTCAATTTTGATAAAATTTTAATTTTTTTATGAATGCATTGGGGAAGTATACTATTAAAAACCCTATAGAAAATTTTAATAAAATATTTTTGATGAAAAAGTTATTTAATATGAAGATGCCTAAGAATGGTTCTATTGCTGATCATTTGAATGAATTTAATACGGTTGTGAGTATGTTAAACTCAGTAAAAATTGACTTTGATGATGAGGTCAGGGCTTTGTTGATTGTGTGCTCCTTACCAGATAGCTAGGACAGCTTGGTTATGGCTGTAAGTAATTTATTCTCTAATAACTCAAAGATAAAGTTTGAGGATGTAATAGGTGTGATCCTAAGTGAGGAAATGCAAAGGAAGAGCACTAGAGATTCTTCTAATTCTGGAAACTCTTTAATGGTGGAGAGCAGAGGGAGAAAAAAGAACAGAGGGAAAGGTAACCATGGGAATTTGAATGATCACGGATGGTCAAATTCCAAGATCAAGTTAGAATGTTGGCACTATGGGAAGGTTGTTCATGTTAAGAAACATTGTTGGGATCTTCAGGATAAGAAAAAAAAGGAGGAAACTAAGGAGGTAAATGTGGCAGTATGTCATGTTTGTCAAGATGCCTTAATTATTTCTTTAGATAATATTGCTGAATCTTGGGTGTTAGATTCAGGGTCTTCTTTCCATGCCACCCCACATAGGCATTACTTTACTGATTTTGTTCCAAGGTGATTTTGGACATGTATATCTTGGTGATGACGAACCATGCAGCATAGTAGGGAAAGGTTGTATTTGGGTGAAAATGCGGAATGGGAACACATGTCTACTAAAGGATGTCAGGCATGTGCCTAAGTTGAGGAAAAAATTGATATCAACGGGACAACTAGGTAGAGATGGTTGTACGGTTAGGTTTATAATGGATTCTTGGAAGGTTACCAAGGGAGCTCTTGTGGTTGTAAGAGGTAAGAAAAATGGTACTTTGTATTTAACCTAGTGGTGCTGATTATTGCAATTTAGTTGTTACAGATGGAGATGCAACTTTGTGGCACCAGAGACTCAGTCATATGAGTCATAAGGGCATGTAGATTATAAAGGACAGGTTGCCTAGATTAAAGGAGTTAGATTTGGACTTCTTTGAGGACTGTGTTTATGGGAAATAGAATCAGGTGAGATTCCTCAAGGTTGGACCTACCAGGAAGGAGGGTAAGTTGGAGTTAGTGCATACAGATGTATGGAGGCCAGCTAAGGTAAACTCTATTGGTGGTTCATGTTATTATGTCACTTTCATTGATGATGTAACTAGAAAATTTTGGGTATATTGCATTAGAAATAAATCTGATGTGTTTGAAACTTTCAAAAGATGGAAAGCCTTGGTTGAGAATGAAACAGGTCTCAAGTTGAAATGTCTCAGGTCAGATAATGGAGGGGAATATTGCAGCAATGAATTTCTTGATTACTGTTTATTAAATGGGATCCACAGTTAAAGAACGGTTCCAAATACTCCACAAGAAAATGGAGTGTCAGAGAGAATGAACAGGACAATCATGGAGCGTGCTAGGTGCATAAGGCTACATACGGGGCTGCCACTCATGTTTTGGGCAGAAGCGGTAAGCACAGCTGTTTATCTAATTAACAGAGGACCCTCTATGGCCTTGGATGGAGGTATACCTGAGGAGGCTTGGTCTGGTAAGAAAATTGATTACTCATTTCTTAGAGTATTTAGATGTGAGGTATTTGTTCACATTGATAAAGATAATAGGACCAAGTTAGAGGCTAAGTTTGAGAAATGCACCTTTGTTGGATATGGTGAAGATGATTTTGGTTTCCGTGTTTCGAGTCTTAAAGACAAGAAAATATTTCAGTCTAGAGATATTGTCTTTAATGAAAAAATCATGTATAAAGATCAATTGTAGGAACAAAAAGAGGAATCAAAGAAAGAATACATAGTGTTAAAGGACATTGTGGACAACAAGGTTTCCAAGGGGCCAATTTAGGTGCAACATGTTCTGGAACAGCCAATTCAGGAACCTACTCATCAGGAATCCCAAACTCCTAAGGTGAGAAGGTCTTCTAGGGTAAGAAGGGAACCTGAATAATTTACTCCATATTTGAATTATTTATTTCTCACTGACAGTGGAGAGCCAGAGTGCTTTGAGGAAGCTGTGAAGGTGGATGCCAGGAAGAAGTGGGAGCAAGCCATGGATGAAGAGCATAAATCTCTTATGAAAAACTAGACTTGGGATCTGGTGGAGCTACCCAAGGGCAAGAGAGCATTACAGAATGAGTGGGTGTATAAAATCAAAGAGGAAGATGGACGCAAGAAATGATACAAGGCCTAGTTGGTGGTCAAAGGATTTTCACAGAAGAAAGGTATAGACTTTGATGAAAATTTTCTCCGGTTGTTAAAATGACTTCTATTAGGACTGTTCTTGGTTTAGTTGCAGTAGAAAACCTGCACTTAGAATAGTTGGATGTGAAGACTGCATTCCTTCATGGTGAGTTGGAGGAGGAATTGTGCCTACAGCAGCCACATGGTTATGAGGTCAAAGGGAAGGAGAGGTTAGTGTGCAAATTGAAGAAGAGCTTGTATGGCCTGAAACAAGCTCCACGGCAGTGGTACATGAAGTTTGATAGTTTTATGCAGGATCAGGGTTGCTCCAGGTATCACTCAGAACATTTCGTGTACGTCAAGAAGTTTCTTGTTGGTAGTTATATTATTTTTTGCCTATATGTAGATGATATGCTTGTTGCAGGGAAGAACATGCATGAAATAAAGGTACTCAAGAAATAGCTAGGTGACTCCTTTGCTATGAAGGATTTGGGGGCAGCAAAAAAAATCCTTGGTATGAGAATAACTCGGAACATGAAGGAGAGGAAGCTGGTATTATCTCAAGAAGAGTACATAAAGAAGGTCTTGGAGAGGTTTAGTATGCGGGATGCTAAACCAGTTGGTACTCTTTTGGCAGGTCACTTTAAATTATCGAAGGAGTAGAGTCCCAAGGCTGAGGAGGATAGAATCTAGATGTCCAAGGTACCGTACTCATCAACAGTTGGTAGCTTGATGTATGCTATGGTATGCACTAGGCCTCACATTTCCCATGTAATGGGAGTAGTGAGTAGGTTTATGAGTGATCCAGGTAGAGAGCACTGGTAGGAAGTAAAGTGGATCCTTCGGTATTTAAGAGAGACCATGGGAGAATCATTGTGTTTTGGTGGATCAGACACTACATTACGTGGATATGTAGATTCGGACATGGTAGGAGATTTGGACAGCAGGAGGAGCATGACAGGTTATGTATTTATGGTTGGTGATACAGTGGTGAGTTGGATTTCACAGTTACAAAAGGTTATGGATTTTTCAACCACAGAGGCTGAGTATGTTACTACCATAGAGGTAAGAAAGGAGATGATTTGGCTAAAACATTTGTTTGATGAGTTGGGTCATAATCAGGAAGTTGGGAGACTACACAGTGATAGTCAGAGTGCTATTCTTTTGGCAAAGAAATCCACTTTCCACTCTAGGACAAAGCACATTCAACTGAGATATCCTTTCATCAGGATAGCTTTGGAAGAAGATAAGTTGAAGCTGGAAAAGATTCATACCGGTCAAAATCTTGTGGATATGATGACCAAGGTTGTCACAAGGGAGAAGTTGAAGTTATGTTAAACTTTGATTGGCCTTCATGGTTGATAATGAAGGGTTAAGAACTTTGCTCAGTCGAAACAGTCTCCAAGTGGGAGATTGTTGGGGTGTGGAGCCTATTTTTTGGTCTTCTTGAATCAATGTTGAAGTGATGGAGCTCGAATGGTTAGGTTTGGAGACTTCAGGAGCATTCTGCAGTCGTTGTGCCGTTGCTATGATGTTGCTGTTAACATGCTGTTAATTGGCTGTCAATGTCGGGACTATTTTTCCAGCCATGGGAAGTTGAAAGATTGCGACTTTCAAACTTCTAGGGTTGTCTTTAGGACTTCTTAAGAGGATTTTAATCCTATAAATAGAGGTGTTAGGGTATCTTGAAGATATCTTGAGTGTTCAAGAGGTCTTGAGTCTTAATGATCAAGAGGTGATCAAGAGTGATCAAGGTTATGCAATTGGGTGTTAATTGTGGTTTAGATGTGGTTTAGCATCTTTGGAATTCTGTTGTGAGTTCATAACTGAGAGAAGACTGTGAGAGTTGTTTTACTCTTGTTGATAATAAAATCTAAGCAAGTTCTTGGTGGACGTAGCCCACATTGGGTGAACCACGTTAAATCTTGTCTTGTCTTCTTTTGTGCATTATTCATTTATGTTGTTATATTTCTGCAAGTATAATTCTGCTATATAGTTTCCTATTGCTGTGGTTTGAGGAATTGTTTCCACATATTTGTTCTCTAATTCCTAACAACATTGTTATTATTATTGTTGTTCTTGTTGTTATCACTACTATTCTTTGTCTAGTTAATATGGATTTTTGTCTCTTTTCATGTCATGGTTTCCCCATGTGTAACCCATTTTGTAGGTAAAGGTTCTCCAAGGTGGCCAACCTCTTCAACATTCTACACTCTCCTACATATTATCATCCATAAAGTGTAAGGGAACACATTTTCTTTTGATATTTGTCCTCAAATGGATCTTCACATGCACCTCCAACAAGGGGGCATTCATCAAGTTATACTCCAAACTTAGAGGAAGAAACATGGGTTTTCATAGTAAAACATTATTCAGACACAAGTCCAGATACCCACTTTTAGTAGAAAATACATAGGGTTAAATTTTTTTTGAAGGGTATAGACCATTTAAATAGTCCTGACCATACCATACATTTTTCCCTAAGGGAAAAAAAACCATATTTTTCTATACTTTTAGATTCCTTGGTATAAATACAGGTATTTGGAACAAATATCATACACAATGGGCACAATTCATATCATTCTATAAGGGGCAATAAATATTTCACTTGTATCCAGTACTTAGTTTTGGTTGCAAAATACAGGTGTTTTTGGGGGTATGAGTCTCCTTCCCCATTCATATTTTAGTGTATTACATACTCTTTATTAGTAGTACAACATATGAGAAGAGCATGAGAGCACTCATTATCTTTATATATTGTGTCTATATACTCAAACATTGGGCCTAGAGTTGTGTATAATGGTGTGGTCTGTGGGGTTATGAAAAGTATCGAAGTGGCTAAGTTATTCATAGGTAGTCTTTCCTCTCCTCATATTAAATAGGAAGATATCAAAGTTAATAAAGGCTTTGATATATGTTCTTCTTCCTTTATGGGGTACATTCATACCTCTTTCTTTCCCTCTCTCTACTTTCCATAATTCCATTAAGTGTTGGCTTAAATGCACCCAATACTCTAGTTTCTCCTTCAGCAAAATTGGGGACTAATCACTAATAATCCTTCAACAAAGTTCAGAAACAAAAATCAAAATATCAAAATCTCCAACTGTAAGCAAGGAATGAGAAGCTCTTCCCTTTACAAAATAAATAGGTGTACTCTTTCCATGTTTAACATATCCTCATTTCACGTTATGAAAGTTTAAATTATATAGTTACTATTGAGCTATAATTCAATTTCTATTATGGACATTTACTGCACTATGTGTTGCAAGTTTCATCATGGAGCATGCAAACACAAAAAACATATGGACAAAAAAACTTCAACCAAAGAAAAAGTGTGTTTGCACACTTAGGTATATTTTCCTTTAAGTATTTAATTTTCATTTCCTACTTAAAAAGGGAAATTTTAGACACTCAAATATGGAAATTTATACTAATTAAATTGCTTATTGTAATTATGATTCTTGGCTAAGAGAAACAACCACATCCTAACCCCACTTAGTACATGTTACCATATCTTTCCTAACTTCATCACTTTTTATATACCTATGTGTCGAAAAAATATTAATATTAATATATAATGCCAATTCTCAAACTCTAATTTTCCAAAATAAACTTTCATATTTAACTTAGCTTCTCCCTGTCCAAAATTGTACAGTCCAGTCAAGTTGTATAATATGGTCTTAGCCAACATGTAAGGTCCTACACCAACACATTTTCCTAATGTTTTTAATGCATTATTATTTTAGGGGTCTTTTCATCTTCCTGGGTTGGCCTTATCATGATAATTTACCTTTGTAACCCAATATAAGAAAGTTATCATCACCTCATTTACTAACCTATGAATGACATGGGATTCTATTGATACCCTCACTTGTAGCACTTGTAAAAGGCACTCAAGGATCTGTAAATCTTCCCAAAGTTGATGCACATCCATTAAGGAAGCCACTACTACAATTATGAATCACTCAAATAGGTTAAGGATTCTAGAATATTTAAAAACCAAGAACACCAAGTTCCCACTTCCAAGTATTAGAAAGATCATAATTCTATCAAGCATTGTCAAAGAGGTTCAAGTATCAAAGTAGCTGCATTCATATAGATGTTACATGTTAGGTGGATAAATATGTGTGGTTTGAGTCCTCTTTAGAAGAGTAGTGATGTAGGTAATGCATGGGCAGTACTTAAACCAAAACACTAATATTCTTGCAGTGTCTTCTACCCATGGTTAGGGTTATGGAGTGATTCATTTGATTACAAATGATATCAAGATTGTGTGACAACCAGGGTTTGATATTGAAGTATATTTTTGGGCCACTAAAGGTAGTAAAAAGCTACAAAACCTCATTTTGAAGGTTTCCAAAATCATATAGAAGGTGTAGGATTTGATTATATATCTTTAATAGACTGTATGGTCACGTGACAAGGTCTTTTCAAGTCTCAGGTTCAACAGTGAAGATTCTCCAGGATCTACACTCCCAAATTATCCAGTTTGTCTTCCAAGATTCTTCCTACACAAACTTGTATGGATAAGTACTATATTCCTTCTATATATTTTAGCTTGTATTCATGTATTTAAATAACCAATATGTTATTCTAATGTTGTACAATTAATGTTATACGTTAATTTTTTGGAATAACTCATAATTTCCTAACCTTACATTCCTTTTTATTTTTGTGTATTCCACAACAAAAATAATAAACTTAAAAAGGGTGTAAACACTAAGTGGGATGATTTTAATAATCAAGAATAATTTTTATCCTATTTATTATGAGGAATATATGTCCATATATTAGAAATATCTTAGGCAAAATTACGAAAAAAGCATACAAAAGTACACAAGCAAATTCCACAAAAGGTTGTCCGAATGGGAAAAGATGTAGTATACTGGGACATTTTTATGAGGTATGTTGGTGTAATAAATATTTTTTACACCATTTTTAGATTAGGAAACTATATTTAATGAATTAAGTACATTAAGGATGTAAAGGGTAGATACAGGGGGTTATTTTGATTAATCAACTTCTAATATTGATCATACAATGTCATAACAACACATTCATGCTTACATATACGCTACAAGTTGAAAATACAAGAGGATGAGTACACTTAAATAATTTTATATTATTGTGGGAAGTTTTGGGTGTTCATATTGCTAAAACTATGGGAGCTATATGTGATGACGCTTCGACACTAAAATTGTGACTAGAAATTATCTTGGGGTGGGATTGTACAACTCTATTAGGACATTTGGAAGGTCTTGACCCTACTCTATGGTTTTTAACTTTCTTATAATATAGATATTTAAATTTATGGGAGTTTCACATAGTTATAAATGTCTATCACTATTAAACATTAATTATTGATTATGATGTGAAGCCTTATGAACATTCTAAATAAGATATCAACCCTTAGCCATAGATGGAATACCCTATAAAAAAAACATTGGTTGGGTTGTGGGAACCCTCTTGCACTGTCAAAATTGGCACTACTCTAAAGAGGCCTCAAACTACACATCATTCTCCACCTAGCCCATAATATTTGAATGAATGTAATTATGGTTTGACAATTTTATCTTCTTTGACAATGCTTGAATTGAATTTAGATCTTGCTAAAATACTTGGATAAGGGATGTTTGAGTTCTTGTAAATGAGATAACTTGTTTTCTTCATCTAAAATGATGTTTTATACCTATATTTATTTCTTCCCTAATGCATGTACATATTGTTTGGTGAGATTTAGTGAGTCTTGGGTTCCTTTTGCAAGTGTAGGAAGTGAGTGTATCAATGTAGTGCCATATAATTTCTAAGTGTGTAAATGAGAGAGTCTATAATTGTTTATATAGGGTTCCAAAGGTAAATTATAGAAGAAAGGCCAAACAAAAGGGAGTAAATGACCCAATGAATAATGTGAAAATGAAATCAAATATGGAGGATACAATTCATCTAGGACCAAAAAAAACTCCTGACTAAACTGGATGGTTTCTCCTAAGGATGAGAAACGTGAAAAATGGAGTTTGCACAAGTCAATTGGAGTTTATCTGTGGATTTTATGCATTTTACTCTAAGAATATATTGACATATCATTGTATATGACTAAGAAAGCCAAATTAGATACCTCATGATGTATTAAGCAATGATAGAAAGAGTTTTTTAATCTTAACAAGAGTGCATTTTCAAAATGAGAAGTGTCAAAGAGTAAATTACCAAATTTGAGTATCTGCATCCCCCCCTTTAAGTATGAAATGAAAATTACATACTTAAATGAAAATGTATATGAGTGTGTAAAGACACTTTATCTTATCAAAAAAAAAATTACAATTGTCCCATTGTGCTTGGTGTTGGCATGCTCCATGATGAAACCTGCAACATAAAGTTTAGTCAATTTCCATAATAAAAAACTAAACTTTAACTCAAGTATAAAATTTAATATGCAAAACTTGCATTTGCATAAGGTAAAACTAAAGAGATGGAAAAACGTGGAAGGAACACATCTATTTGTTTTGTGGGGGATAAGCTCTTGTGCTTTATTTGTACTTAAATATTTGGATTGCTAAAATTTCCAAAGGATTGGGGGTGATCATTCCCCAATTGTGCCAAGGATAAACTAGAGTGTTGGGTGTATGGAACCCAACATGAAGTAAAAAATAAAAAGAAAAAGAATGAGGTATCGAAGAAAGAATATCATTTATCTAAGTCAATCAACAAATTTGATATCTCCCCCTTTAAATATAAAAGGAAAGGAAATACTTGATATGAAAATCTCAGTTGCTTTGATACTTTCCATAACCCCATAGACCAAATTATTGCATATGGATCTATGAATAATTTTGTAAATAAAGGCACACAATATAAAAGAGAATGATTGCTCCCATGCCCTTCCCATGTGCCACACAATTGAATAAAATTTGTAATGTATTGAAATATAGATGGAGAAAGGATGCCCATGTCCCAAAAATCCCTGAAAATACAACTGAAACTAAGTGTCATGGTGAAAGGGTGAAGTACTTCATTCCCATTATTATCATCTAAACTAAATCAAATGAATCTAAAACTATGCTACTAAATAGTTCCTAAAGGTGAAAATATAGTCCTGCTGAGAAATTTGGTGTAACTTCCCCATAAAGAACCATGTGAAAGGGTTAGAACCCTCAGTACGGTCCTAACCAAGCTGTAAATTTTTGACCTTATGCAATATTCTCTAAATTTTTGTGTTTGAACTTATTTCTAAGTACCTGTAACTTGTATATACCTATGTATGAACCCATAAGTTTTCATGTGTCTTCTATAGGTGTAAAATATACCTGAATGAATGTCCCCTCCTTTGAGGTGCATGTGATAAAGAATTTTAGCCCATAACTCAAAAGAATAAATGTGTAACTATGTCTAATAAGTCTAAACATTTGTGTATGAACTCATAGAAAGTGTGTAATG
>CM034149.1:157942212-158014696 GCA_019776745.2 Taxus chinensis
GTAAAGAAATATTGTGATGTTGAGCCCAGAAATGACTAATTCCCAGAGCAAAGGATGAGTGCACGGGGTAAACAAGTCAGGAAGAAGGGGCATGTTGGAGAGCATGCAAGAAGAATTAAAGGAGAAAGCGCTTAAGGTTGGCATGTGGGAGCAGGCTAGGGTTTGAAGTGTTAAGTATGGAGCTTAATTGTTTCATAGAAAGCTTGTTTTTACATGTTGTTTGTTTTAACAGTGACCAACATTGGTCACCTGTGTGAAAGTGCTTTGTTTTTAGGATGAGAATTATAATAAATATTTTTCTTTAAAGTTGATTTCTTGATTGTAAAAGCATAGTTAGTTACCTAGAATAAGTATATATGCATGTATGCATTGTATGAGGGTATGAAAGAAGAAAATATCAATTGTTTACATGTTAGTTTTCTTGGCGAGCAAGAATGATTAGCTAAGTGAGGGAAAAGCATTGAACATCCTGTGAGGTGTTGGAAGACAACATATCTTCATTTTATTTCCTTTGTAAAGCACTGAATATTAATATTGGTTGTTTCTTGGTGGATGTAGCCCACACTTGGTGAACCAAGTTAAATTTGGTGTTATCTTTCTCAATTTTATTTTATCTTCTGGTTTATTTATGCATTCATTTCTTGTATGTTTTATATTATTTTAGATATGTGCAACATTGTTATATGGTTAACCCCAACAAATGGTATCAGAGATTTGTTTGGAGGTTTTGTGTGTTGACAGGATTTACTCATAGAGGATTTTTTCTGATTGAGTGTGAGCATAACAATGGTAGAAGATAGTATATACCAAGTAGATAAATTTAACGGTCGTAATTATCAACTATGGAAGATGTAGGTGGAGGATTATTTGTATCATAAGGATCTATCCTTACTGGTGGATGTGCATGCCCAGCTAGACACGATGAATGATGAAGAATGGAAGGTTCTTGACAGAAAGGATCTGGGATCTATAAGATTGATCCTGGAATCATCAATGACTTTGAATTTTATAGATGTAAAAACTACGATAGAGTTAATGAAATCTTTATCAAATTTGTATGAAAATCCTAGTGCTTCGAATAAGGTTTATTTGATGAAAAAAAATTTAATTCTATGATGCAAGAAGGTGGATCTGTATCTAATCATTTAAATGATTTATGGTCTATTGTAAATCAATTATAATTGGTAGAAATTTCATTTGATGATGAAGTGAAAGACATTTTATTCTTATGATCTTTGTCAAATAGTTGGGATAACTTGGTAATGGTTGTTAGTAATACAATGTTTACTTCTAAAGGTTTGAAATTTGATGATGTGGTTAGTGTAATCCTTAATGAGGAAATACGTAGGAAAATCTCAGGAGAAACATCATTTGGAAACATGTTAAATGTAGAAAGTAGGGGAAGATATAAGGAGATATCATCAAAGAGCAATAAGAATGGGAGATCAAAGTCAAGAAATGGTAGATCTAGATCTAATTACAGAGATTTACTTTTCTGGAATTTTGGAAAGAGAGGACATGTAAAGGAGTGTTAGTCCAAGGAAAACAAAAAGAATACATCAGACAAAGGTAAAGAAAAAGGTAAATTATAGGTGAGGTAAAGTAAGATACCCTTATTCTCACCTTGGATAATAAATTAGAATCTTGGGTTTTAGATTCTGGAGATTCTTTACATGTTACCCGTAATAAGGGTTATTTCAGAAATTATGTTCAGTGTGATTTTGGACAAGTTTATTTAGGAGATGATGATCCATGCATTATTACTGTTAAATGTGATGTTCATATAAAGTTGTAGAATGGAAATCCATGGGCATTGAAATATGTGAGGCATGTTCCAAGCCTCAAGAGAAATATAATATCTTCATGGAAACTAGGTGAATCTAAATGTGTGGTTACATTCATAGCCGATTCTTGGAAGGTTACCAAGGGATATCTTGTTGTGGAAAGAGGCAAGAAGGTAGGAACTTTATATCTATCTACCTGTGTTACTAATTAATTTTCTATGCTATCTACTAAATATTTAGATGCAACCATGTGGCATAATTGGCTAGGCCATATGAGTGAAAAAGGAATGCAAATCTTAAATGCTAAGGGTAAGTTATCATATTTGAAACAATTAGATCTTGAATTTTGTGAGCATTGCATATTTGGAAATCAGAAGAGAGTGAGATTTCTTAAGGTTGGGTCAACAAAGAAGGAGCATAAATTGGAGCTTATACACTTAAATGTGTGGGGACCATCTCAGGTAGCTTCTATTGGAGAATCCTAATATTATGTGACTTTCATTAATGATGCCACAAGGAAGGTATGAATTTATTGTATTAAGAGTAAATCTAATTTTTTTGAGACTTTTAAAAGGTGGAAAGCCCTTATGGAAAATGAATCAAACTTAAAATTAAAGTGCCTTGGATTTGACAATGGTTGTGAGTACTGCAACAAGGATTTCAATTATTATTGTTCAATGAATGGAATACGAAGATAAATAATGGTTATTATAACTCCACAGGAGAATGGAATTGTAGAAAAAGTGAACAAAAAAATCATGGAACATGTTAGAATCATGAGATTACATGTCAGTTTGCCTTTGAAGTTTTGGGCAGAAGCATTGGATACAACAGTGTATTTGATCAACTGTGGGCCTTCAAGAATATTGGATGGTAGAATACCAGAAGAAGCTTGGTTTGGAAAAGAGGTAGATTTTTCTTTTCTTAGATTTTTTGGCTCAGAATCTTTTGTGCATGTTGATAGGTAAAATAGGAATATTTTAGATGCAAAATCTAAGAGATGTACTTTCATTTGTTATGGATCAGGTGATTTCGGATATCATTTTTAGGATTTAGAAGATTCTAAGATTGTTAGGATTCATGAAATTGATTGGAATGAAAAGAGAATTTACAAGGATTAGGTTTTGGTGCCTAAACATGAACAGGTTGATGATATTTTTAAGGAAAATCAACTTTTGGATCTAAAACAGACATCCATAGACACCAGCGTCAGTTCTACAGGAACCGGTGCCGGTCAAGCTAATCGGTATCGATAGAAAAGATTAGGTTCAGAATAAATAACTACTGAAACCGGTGTCAGTACTCCTTGAACCAAAGGTAGTGAGGCAACCACAGTTTGTAGGAAGACAAAGGAACCATGATCGGTTACATAACCCTGGTCGAAATCAAGAGAATGGCATTGATTATTGACAGAGATTGACACAAACGCGCAATAGGCACAAAATGAGCCCCAGACACCCCAGATCTCAGTGAGAAGGTCACGAAGAGTAAGTATACCTCTAGAGAGATTTTCACCTTCCATTTCTTATTTATTATTGACTGACAATGGTGAACCAGAAAGATTTGAAGAAGTGATGTAGGTGGATACCCATGAGCAGTGGGAGCACAATATGGATGAGGAGACAGAGTCCTTGGAAGAAAATCAAACATGGGATTTGGTCAAGTTGCTAGCAGGTAAGAAAGCACTGTAGAATAAATGGGTTTACAAAATAAAGGAAGAAGAGGGTGGTCTGAAAAGGTACAAGGTGAGGCTTCTGGTAAAGGGATTTGCACAGAAAGTAAGTATTGACTTTGATGAGATTTTTTCTTTTGTAGTTAAGATGAATTCTATTTGTATTGTTCTAATTTTGGTTGCAACAAAATATTTTCATTTAAAATAGCTTGATGCTAAGATAGATTTTCTTCATGGTGATTTGGAGGAAGAGATTTATATGCAACATCCACTTGGTTATGAAGTCAAGGGTAAGGAAAAACTTGTGTGCAAATTGAAAAATATCCTATATGGGCTCAAGAAAGCTCCAAGGTAATGGTATTTGAGATTTGACAATTTTATGCATGAGCATGGTTATATGAGATGTGAATCTGACCATTGTGTTTATTTTAAAAAGCTTGAAAATGGGAGATATGTTATTTTGTTACTATATGTGGATGATATGTTGATTGCAGTATCTAGTATGCAAGACATTGGTGAACTTTAAAAAAGGCTAGCTCACACATTTGTAATGAAAGATTTGGGAGCTGCAAAGAAAATCCTTAGCATGAAAATTCACCAAGACAGGAAAAAAAGTTGTATTTGTCTGGGGAGGCTTATATCAATAAGGTGTTGGAAAGGTTTAACATGTAAAATTCAAAAGCTATTAGTACACCTATGGCTGGACACTTCAAATTGAGAAAATATCAGTGTCCTTCATCAGAGTAGGAGGTTGATTACATGGCACATGTTCACTATGCTCCATCAATAGGAAGTCTTATGTATACTATGGTTTTTACTAGACCAGACATTGCACATACAATGGGAGTTGTGAGCAGGTTTATGGATAATCTAGGTAAAGAAAATTGGAAAGTAGTCCAATATATTCTTAGGTATTTGATAGGGACATCTAGCATGGAGTTATGCTATGGAGGGTCAGATACTTCTTTATGTGGATATGTTGATTCAGTTATGGTTGGAGATTTGGATGGTAAGAGGAGCACCACTAGATATGTTTTCATAGTAGGTAGAACGACAGTTAGCTGGATTTCAATATTGCAGAAGGTTGTGGCTTTGTCTACTCTAGAGGTAGAGTATGTTGTAGCTACAGAAGCTAGTAAGGAGATGATATGGATGAGTGGGTTCATGGAAGAGTTGGGTAAGGAGCAAGAGGATTGCAGATTATACAGTGATAGTCAGAGCACGATCCATCTAGCAAAGAACTCAACATTTCATTCAAGAACAAAACACATTCAGTTAAGGTATCACTTCATATGGCAGTTATCTGAGGATGGGCAGCTGAAGTTAGAGAAAATCCATATGGATGAGAACCCCGTGGATATGCTAACAAAGCCGCTGATAAAGGAGAAGTTGGAACTTCACTCCACTTCTATTGGTCTTCGAGTTGTAGACTTGAAGAGGAAGAAATGGACCAAGGAAAAAGATCCAAGGATGTTGATGTACATTACAGTGCAACAATTGATCTCCAAGTGGGAGATTGTTAAGTATGTAGCTTAATTACTTCACAGAAAGCTTGTTTTTACATGTTGTTGGTTTTGACAGTGACCAGAATCAGTCAGGAAGTAACCAGCATCAATCAGGTAGTAATTAGCATTAGTCAGGTATAAACCAGTATAAGTTAGAAAGCAACTGACATCGGTCACCTGTGCGATGGTGCTTTGTTTTTTGGCTGAGAATTAGAATAAATCATTTGCTTTAAAGATGATTTCTTGATTGTAAAAGCATAGTTAGTTAACCAGAATAAGTATATATGCATGTATGCATTGTATGATGGTATGAGAGAAGAAAATAACAATTGTTTGTGGTTACATTCATAGCCGATTCTTAGAAGGTTACCAAGGGATATCTTGTTGTGGAAAGGGGCAAGAAGGTAGGAACTTTATATCTGTCTACTTGTGTTACTAATTAATTTTCTATGTTATTTACTAAATATTTAGATGCAACCATGTGGCATAATCGGCTAGGCTATATGAGTTAAAAAGGAATACAAATATTAAAGGCTAAGGGTAAGTTATCATATTTGAAACAATTATATCTTGAATTTTATGAGCATTGAATATTTGGAAAGCAGAAGAGAGTGAGATTTCTTAAGGTTGGGTCAACAAAGAAGGCACATAAATTGGAGCTTATACACTCAGATGTGTGGGGACCATCTCAGGTAGCTTCTATTGGAGAATCCCAATATTATGTGACTTTCATTGATGATGCCACAAGGAAGGTATGAATTTATTGTATTAAGAGTGAATCTATTTTTTTGAGACTTTTAAAAGGTGGAAAACCCTTATGGAAAATGAATAAAACTTAAAATTAAAGTGCCTTAGATCTGATAAAGGTTGTGAGTACTGCAACAAGAATTTCAATGAATGGAATACAAAGATAAAGAACAATTACTAGAACTCCACAGGAGAATGAAATTGTAGAACGAGTGAACAAAAAAATCATGGAACATGTTAGAATCATGAGATTACATGTCGGTTTGCCTTTGAAGTTTTGGGAAAAATCATTGGATACAACAGTGTACTTGATCAACTGTGGGTCTTCAACAATATTGGATGGTAGAATACCAAAAGAAGCTTGGTATGGAAAAGAGGTAGATTTTTCTTTTCTTAAATTTTTTGGCTAAAAATATTTTGTGCATGTTGATAGGTAAAATAGGAATACTTTAGATGTAAAATCTAAGAGATGTAATTTCATTGGTTATGGATCAGGTGATTTCCGATATCATTTTTAGGATTTAGAAGATTCTAAGATTGTTAGGATCCATGACATTGATTAGAATGAAAAGATAATATACAAGGATCAGGTTTTGGTGCCTAAACATGAACAGGTTGATGATATTTTTGAGGAAAATCAACTTTTGGATCTAAAATAGATATCCATAGACATCGGCGTCAGTTCTACAGGAACCGATGCTAGTCAAAATAATCGGTATCGATAGAAAAGATCAGGTTCAGAATAGATAACTACTGGAACTAGTGTCAATACTCCTTGAACCAAAGGCAGTGAGGCAACCGTAGTCGGTAGGAAGACAAATGAACCATGATCGATTACATAACCCTGGTCGAAATCAAGAGAATGGCATCAGTCATTGTCAGAGATTGACGCAAACACGCAACAGGCACAAAATTAGCCCCAAACACCCCAGATCTCATTGAGAAGGTCACGAAGAGTAAGTATACCTCTAGAGATATTTTCACCTTCCATTTCTTATTTATTATTAACTGACAATGGTGAACCAAAAATCTTTGAAGAAGAGATGTAGGTGGATACCCATGAGCAGTGGGAGCATAATATGGATGAGGAGATGGAGTCCTTGGAAGAAAATCAGACATGGGATTTGGTCAAGTTGCTAGCAGGTAAGAAAGCACTGTAGAATAAATGGGTTTACAGAATCAATGAAGAAAAGGGTGGTATGAAAAGGTACAAGATGAGGCTTTTGGTAAAGGGATTTACATAGAAAGTAGGTATTGACTTTGATGAGATTTTTTCTTTTGTAGTTAAGATGAATTCTATTTGTATTGTTCTAATTTTGGTTGCAATAGAATATTTACATTTAAAATAGCTTATTGTTAAGATGGATTTTCTTCATGGTGATTTGGAGGAAGAGATTTATATACAACATCCACTTGGTTATGAAGTCAAGGGTAAGGAGAAACCTGTGTGAAAATTGAAAAAGATCCTATATGGGTTCAAGCAAGCTCCAAGGTAATGGTATTTGAGATTTGAAAATTTTATGCATGAGCATGGTTATATGAGATGTGAGGCTAACCATTGTGTTTATTTTAAAAAGCTTGATAATGGGAGATATGTTATTTTGTTACTATATGTGGATGATATGTTGATTGCAGGATCTAGTATGCAAGACATTGGTGAACTTAAAGAAAGGATAGCTCACACATTTGTAATGAAATATTTGGGAGATGCAAAGAAAATCCTTAGAATGCAAATTAACCAAGACAGGAAAAAAAATTGTATTTGTACTAGGAGGCTTATATCAATAAGGTGTTGGAAAGGTTTAACATGTAAAATTCAAAACCTATTAGTACACCTATGATTGGACACTTCAAATTGAGAAAATATCAGTGTCCTTCATCAGAGTAGGAGGTTGATTACATAGCACATGTTCACTATGCTTTATCAATAGGAATTCTTATGTATACTATGGTTTTTACTAGACCAGACATTGCACATGCAGTGGGAGTTGTGAGTAGGTTTATGGATAATCCAGGTAAATAACATTGGAAATTAGTCCAATATATTCTTAGGTATTTGATAGGGACATCCAACATGGAGTTATGCTATGGAGGGTCAGATACTTCTTTATGCAGCTATGTTGATTCAGTTATGGTTGGAGATTTGGATGGTAGGAGGATCACCACTGGATATGTTTTCATAGTAGGTAGAACAATAGTTAGCTGGATTTCAAGATTGTAAAAGGTTGTGGCTTTGTCTACTATAGAGGTACAATATGTTGTAGCTACAGAAGCTAGCAAGGAGATGATATAGATGAGTAGATTCATGGAAGAGTTGGGTAAGGAGCAAGAGGATTGTAGATTATACAGTGATAGTCAGAGCATGATCCATCTAGAAAATAACTCAACATTTCATTCAAGAATGAAACACATTCAGTTGAGGTATCACTTCATATGGCAGTTATTTGAGGATGGGAAACTGAAGTTAGAGAAAATCCATGTGGATGAGAACCCCGTTGATATGCTAACAAAGTCATTGATAAAGGAGAAGTTGGAGCTTCACTCCACTTCTATTGGTCTTCGAGTTGTAGACTTGAAGAGGAAGAAATGGACCAAGGAAAAAGATCCAAGGATGCTGATGTACATTACAGTGCAACAATTGATCTCCAAGTGGGAGATTGTTAAGTATGTAGCTTAATTACTTCACAGAAAGCTTGTTTTTACATGTTGTTGGTTTTGACAGTGACCAGAATCAGTCAGGAAGTAACCAGCATCAATCAGGTAGTAATTAGCATTAGTCAGGTATAAACCAGTATAAGTTAGAAAGCAACTGACATCGGTCACCTGTGCGATGGTGCTTTGTTTTTTGGCTGAGAATTAGAATAAATCATTTGCTTTAAAGATGATTTCTTGATTGTAAAAGCATAGTTAGTTAACCAGAATAAGTATATATGCATGTATGCATTGTATGATGGTATGAGAGAAGAAAATAGCAATTGTTTGCGTGTTAGTTTTCTTGGTGAGCAAGAAAGAGTAGCTTAGTGAGGGAAAAGCATTGAAAATCTTGTGAGGTGTTGGAAGACAATAGATCTTCATTGTATTTCCTCTGTAAAGCACTGAATAATAATATTGGTCATTTCTTGGTGGATATAGCCCACACCTGGTGAACCATGTTAAATCTGGTGTTATCTTTCTCTTGTTTATTTTATCTTTTGGTTTATTTCCGCATTCATTTCTTGTATGATTTATCTGATTTTAGATATGTGCAACACTATTATATGGTCAACCCCAACATGAAGACATAGCTGCATCATTGAATATGGTATTACATAGAAAACATGTGAAGACTTAAGTAGGTGTGATAAGTGGATAAGGTTAGAACTTGGAGCCTTACAGCTCAAGACAAGATATTTCAAGGAATTATAATGGTTACAGGTTGTAAAGTGGAGGTTGTTATGGCTAGCTGGTATCTACATGGCTTAGGTACTTGAGTATAACATGTTATGATGACATTTGGCATGTGGGTCGTCTTCTGGTATGACGTTTAGGTGAGCTCATATCCTATTTAAGGAGGCTATTGGATCTAGGAAAGGGGGTTAGTCTTAGTTAAGGTTGGTTGTTGTTATAGTCAGAGGTTGAGCATGGATGCATATGGGGTGTACATAATGTAATGGTTCAAGGAGAGTAATATATGGTTTCTGGATCAATGTCATGGGTAGGGTAGGATGTTAATGGTATAATGATGTAACTGATCTGTTACTGATCCTTTTTTATGTAATCTGGCTACTGTAAACAAGTGTTAATCAATATATAATGGGTTGTTATGAATATATGTGTTTATGGGTTCAAACCCTAGTGCTCTACATTTTTCTCATGGTATAGATCTGATTCATACGTATTGTCAATAATGCTTATGCTAATGGTGTATCTATGTTTGGATCTAGTGTTTTACCTCTGTGTTAGAATGAATACATGTATTTCTATGTCTACAAATATCCTTCTATTAATTTCCAAACATTCTTGCAAAGCTCACATAAAGGAGAGGTTCGGCACATGCGCATGCCTCAGGTGAATATGTAGTTAATGGATGATATGCCGACGTGCTTGAGGTTTTAAAAGGTCGGGAAAAGTGACTACATCTTAGTTCCATTTCCGGGACCTATTTTGGAGTTGTTGCAAGAATGGTGTGTGATGGCAGAACATTTGACCTTAGACATTGTGCTAACTTGGCTTAAGAACACAGGGGATGATTTTTCACAAAGATTCAACACTGGACCCAATTTTGATGTACGTAAATAGTTAGACCAGCATCTGTATCATGAGCTCTATGAGACCTTCTTTTTTTGTTTACCAGTAGATCTGTATGAATGGTTATCAGTGTACGCATTAAGGAGAAGTTGGTTCTATCGACATCGTGTATGGACTCAAGAATATTAACAACAGCTTCACGATGTTGACCTGGTTTTGACTCATGTTTTTGATCATTAGTGGAGAGATGTGTTGACTAGATACACATTGGAGCATGTAATTTACACTTATTCTTTCCCGAAGGTTGCTAAGTTTGAGTTTTTATGTGAATCTAGAGGATTTTTCTTACATGCTTTACCTTTAGCCATTAATATCTTGATCGTCACTCTAAGTTTAGAAGTATTTCCTATCACTAGCTAAACTCCCACTAGGAAAATCCTATGGCAGATATGAAGAGAGAGGAGAGATGGCTCAAGTATAATGAATCTCGAGAGAGGGAGTTAGTGAGACAATGTGAGATTATAGGAGTAATGAATCTATAAAGGTAGATGTTACGGGAAGGTTTTAAGGTTTGAATAGAGGACGTGGAACTTGTGCAGTCTATTCTATCCTATGTTGGAAAGTGCAAGAGAAGGACCCCCTATTCTTTTGATGAGATCTTGTTTGATGAAGGAAGAAGAAGGGTTGTAGGCACATATTTGGACCCACCTATAAACTAGATCCTTGCACTTAGTTTTCCAAGTCTTGAGAAAGGTATTGCTAGCCCAGTTGGTGTTGGATTTGGTAAGCAAGAAGCTTCGAGTGGAGATCATTTTTATTTGAGTTCTATGGCTGCACATAAATTTCCTATATTTGGTGGTATCCTTCCTGGAACATCATTTCAATAGAATATGGGTGCGCAGAATGTGGGTATCATGTCTAGGAGTAGTTCCATTTCAAAAACCATTGGCGCTCAGTCCACTCAATGGTGGGCACACAAAGTAGCACCACTTCAAGCCCTGTACCTACTACAGGAGGAGGATCTAGTGGGTCTAGGAGTTCAGCAGTGAGCGGATCTAGTGGATTTGGTGGAGGAAACACTAAAGGAAATCAAGGTTTTGGATCTAGTGGAAAATGACCACAACCCCAACAACATGTGTTCTATGAGATATCTTTCCATTTACTCAATTATAAAAGTGTTGAGAATGTTGTGGAAGATGTTCATAAGTGTGAATTACTATGGCGTGCTAAGGGGATCACTACCTTGGAGTGGAAGGGAAGCTAGTTGACAACCACATTGCAGGGGCACGTGCATAGCTAGTATCAGAAGTATGACCCACATCATACAGCAGTGGATTACAGTGCATTGCATGATGCCTTCTTGGAAAAATTTCATATTCTAGAGTTTGAGAAAAAGAGCATCAGGGTGCTGAAGGAGTTCCAACAAGGTATGGCAGAGAGTGTGCATGAGCATGACATGTGTTTCAAGACTCTCTTGTCAAAGTTATCTTATGACATCCATCCATCCCAACATAGTCCATGGTTTTTTGGGGGCTTGATCATGCCATTTGAGAAAGCACTTTCACATAATACTTTCACGGATCTGTTTGAGGCCTTGGAAGCTACTCTACATGGTAAGGCCATTGGAAGCATTGATACTGGAGAGATTCCCTTTTTGGAGGCTCAGATTGCTTCCATGGCAAAGCAACTTGAGAAGTTATCTACAAATTCAGTGCATGATACCCATAGTGGAATTTAGTGTACAGACTGTGAAGTAGAAGGACACACCGAGGATGGTTTATCTCAGAAGTCAGTGCATGCCATGTCATTGGATTTTGAAATTTTTTATGGAGAACATGATCTAAGTAGATGTATTTTGTTACAACGCATGCTCTGTAAGAATGTATCCTATTATTCTAAGATTTTTATGTCTACCACTAATGACACAAAGTATTGTAGATTGATAGACCAGATCCATGATGTCATTGATACTGGTGTGTGCTAGATCAACATTGTGAAAAATTCTAAGGATGAGGGTCATCAATATGAAGGGCGCACAGATGGTGGAGGAAGAGGATTTTTTGGATGATTTAGAGGTCATAATGGCAGTGGTGGAGGAACAACTGAATTTCCCAATGGAACTTGTTTTAAGTGTGGATCTACAGAGCATTATAAACGTGAGTGCCTAAACTTGTTGCAGTTCTCATGGTGTGGAAAGAAGCATAAGTATGAAGATCTCCTTGAGTTGTATGAACACATTATTCAGAGTCCCAAAAAGTAGGACAAGGGCATGGGGATGGTTATTTTAAAGCGCATTAATCCGCTATATATCCCTAAGGTGATGTCTAGTGCGGAGTTAGAACTTGCATTGCTAACAACACGTGTTGATTTTGCACGTGTGAGGGAGATGCCGAAGTAGAGGCCTGTCATTACAAGAGAAGAAGTGTTGTATGGGAAGTACCTTGATCCTACTTACCAGAAATAGGTGTACCAAGAGACTATGAAGGTGATTAGAAGTCTACAAGGAGAGATTCAGTGTTTTAAGGAGAAGTCACGGAATCTAGAGTAGGTAAAGAGTGTTGAAACTCCTCAGAAGGATGTTGATAATATCAAAGAGGTGTGTAAGATGCTACGCAGGAAAATATCATTCCTCTGTTGGGAGAATGGTTTAGAGAAAAGGTACCGCACACTGGAAGTGGGCGCAAGAGGAAAATCTTGCATGTTTACTTACCCCCTCATAGTCTGGACTATGACAAGGAGATCACATTGAATGCAGTAGTGGATGGATGGCTCTTGAGTAACATTTTGATCAACATGGGTGCAGAATTTAATGTACTCACCTTAGATACGTGAAATCAGATGGGGAGATAACCATTACATCCATCCTCAAATGTATTGTACATAATAAATAAGAGTAATGCTACTCCCCTTAGAGTTTTGAATAATCCTTCCATAGTTATTCAGGTTGTCAAGTTTGCTGGGGAGATTGAAGTCTTGGAACTTGCTAAGGTAGATAGCTTCTCAACGCTACTTGGGTGCCCTTGGTGCTATGTGAACAATGTTAATCTACAATTCAATAAAGGCTACATCATTTGTGAGAACAAGGAGGAGCACATGATCATTCCATTGACATATGGTAGGTATTTACCTTATGTAGAACCCTTGGGAGAAGAAAATTTAAATAAGATATATGTGCGCACCATTAGAGACCCAAATTTTATTCAACCATCAGGAGAAGGGTTCATTCAATGGGATGATGCTCAATCCATGAGTGATATAACTAACATTGCTTGTAAAAATTAGGCGCGTGGAACATATGAATTAATTAGGAGAGAATTGGAGGGAAATGTGACTCGAGTTGTCAAGGTGCATTCAGTTAGGTGACTGGGAGGAAGATAGTTACCAAGACTAAATAAGGTAACCATGATGTCTTTTTGTGCGCTATGGAAGTCCATTGGACCTATGCAGTAGAACGGTAAAATATGATTTTTTATACATTACATGGAATATTTGTGCATTGGTGGATAGATCATCATGATAATATTATGGAATGGCGTGAGGTAAGGATCACGTTCTCCATTATGTTTCTCCAAAGCAATGCACCTACCAAGGTATGTAACTATGATGGGAAAGGTTCTACCTCGTACCAAGTTCACAAGTGTGAGAGGACCTGGAAGGAAGGCCTAGAAGCCTTTTCCCCTTCTCTATGGGTGCACAATTTCTATTCCACCTTGCAAGGTTATGCGCACACATGGTACGTCTATTCAGAGTTGCGACAACAGACAGGGAATTGACAATAATTAACGACAGATATTTTTGAAACCTTTGAGTATTTATCTTCTATACCATCAGTGAATGATGTTTTGTAGGTAGTCAAGGGCCTTACATTAGGAGATAATGCCAAGCCTGAGGACCTTGTGAAATATTTGTTAGGATAACATGATTTGGGGGTGTGTTTTGAAGAAGAAGAATCAAATGAAGTGTAGTTTGATTGTGCCTTCCTAGGGAAGGAGAAAGGAAAGTTAGTATACATGATTAATGAAGAGGAATTGGAGGATTTAGATGTTGATCGTACATAAGGTACGCATGAAGTCTTAGACAGTGTAGATGAGAAGGCATGCACCTACCATGAGCCTTTGAATATGAAAAAGGTCAACATTAGCACATAAGTAGAACCAAAGGAAGCTATCATTGGGGATTACTAGATGGATTAAGAGGTTTCAAAGATAATTGAACTATTACACGATTTTTTAGGATTTATTTCCATGCGAATATCATGAGTTGAAAGGAATTCATTCCTCGCTAAGAGAGATGTGGATTAAGTTGAAGGAAGGTGCATGCCCGATTAGGAAGAGACCTTACCGGATGAATCCTAATATGCGCTTCAAGGTGAAAGAATAAATTTACAATATGTTGGAGTCTAGGATCATTGATGCTATTGAATAATCTGAATGGGTTAGTCCAATGGTGATTAGTATCAAGAAATATGGAAGAATACTGATATGTGTGGATTACATGGATTTAAATGTGACATGTGTAATAGAACCTTTTCCAAGACCTTTTATGGAGGAAATTTTAGAAGGTGTAGTAGGGCGCGAGATCTATTATTTTACAGATGTATTTTTAGGGTATCATCAAGTAAGGATTACAAAGGAGGACCAAGAAAAGATTACTTTCACCACTAAATGGGGAATTTTCTTACACAATTATGCCATTTGAGCTTAAGAATGTCTGCTATATTTTCATGCATTATGGTGCAAGCGTTCCAGGATTTCATTCATAAGTTTTTACAAGTTTTCCTAGATGATTGGATGGTATATAGACTAGTGAAGAATCATTGTGAAAATTTTAGGTTGATGTTTTAGAGGTGCAGGTAGTTAAGTATCTCTCTGAACATTAAGAAATGTGTTTTTGCTACTCCTTTTGGCATGTTGCTAGGTCATATTATTTTTAAGGAAGGTTTATTGGTCGATCTTTCCAAAGTTGATGTTATCTTGGGTTTGGAGGAGCCTACTAGTCAAAGTTTTGTGAGTGGATTCTAAGGGCATGCGAGGTATTATAGGAAGTTCATCAAGGGCTATTCCAGGATTGCTACACCTTTGGAGGAATTGTTGAAGCATAAAGTAATATTTCATTGGAATGAGAAAAAGGTGGCATTTGATACGCTAAAGGATAATATTACTATTGTGCCCATTTTACACTTTCCCTCTAGGGACAAACCTTTGCATGTACACGTGGTTACGTCAAGAATGGTGATTGGAGTGGTTCTGGAAAATCCTAGAGAAGGGGTTGTTGATCACCCTTTGTGTTTTGCAAGTAGAAACATAAATCCAGCTGAACAAAATTACACAACAATGGAGAATGAAGCATTACCTATGATTTATGCACTGCATAAGTTTAGGTAGTACTTGTTGGCTACTCCGTTTATTTTCTATATAGATCATATGGAACTGAAGTATTTAGTGAACAAGCCTATTTTATAAGGGAATATATGTCGTTAGGTCTTGTTATTTTAGGAGTTTGACTTTACAGTTGTGGTAAAACCAGAGAAAGCTAATTCAGGACCTGGCCACCTTTCAAGAATTAATTTAGGTGAGGATGCATAGGGCATTGAGGAAACAATGTTGGATGCATAGTTATTCAGATTGTAGTGTGTGCCCTATGATTTGGAAGATATTTCTATCATTTTACAAACCGGTGTGGTGCTTGGTGGAATGAAGAGTATATAGAGAAAACAACTTACAATTCATGTTGTGCCTTATATGTTAATTAGTGGACATCTTTACAAACTTGGTCGGGATGAGGTTTTGTGCTGGTGTGTGTTAGAGCATGAGTACATGGGTATTATGGAGGAATCTCATGGAGGGATTTTTGGTGTACACTATGCAGGGAGAGGCAATGTGCACAAGATTCTGATGGCTAGTTTTTTGTGGGAGACATTAAACAAAGACTACACAGTATATGCCAAGGGCTGTGGTAATTACCAATGCCTTGGGAAGCCTCACCATAGAGATGAAATGTCACTGAGGCCTATAGAAAGTGTAGAACCTTTTGAGAAGTGGGCAATTGACTTCATGGGTCCTATTTCCCCACCAGTGCATAGGACGTGTTCACACTATATTATTTCTTGTATAGACTATCTTACAAGGTGGGTGATGGCCGCGCCTATGAAGGATTGCATTGCAGCTACTGCAACAAGGTTCCTTTGGAAGAACATCATAAGTAGGTATGGATTCCTATTGGGTTTAACAAGTGATAGGGGTACTCATTTCATGAATGAAACTATTAGAATATTTTTGGTAGAGTTTATGGTGACTGTCATAAGACTATTCCCTATCACCCGCAAGCTAATGGGATTGATGAAGCTTTCAAAATGATTTTGAGCCACACGTTGAAAAATATCGGTGATGTTGGAAGGAAGGATTGGGATAATAAAGTCTCTATTGTAATTTGGTTTTATAGAACAACATATAAGAGGTTGAACAAAGCCACACCCTTTCAATTGGTGTTTGGCATAGAGGCAGTGTTACTAGTCGTGTTTTTGTCATCATCCCTACATATTGCATGTGTAGGAGGATTGGTTGATGAGCAAACAATTGAGGAGTGTATATACAAACTAATGAAATTAGATGAGAGGCATGTTATAGCCCGATGGAGCCAGTGGATAGAGAAAGTAAGACAGAAGGTCTGACATGATCAGAACATTAAAAACAAGAAACTTGACGTTGGATAGATGGATCTTTTGTATGATTCCAATTTTTTGCGCCACCCTGGAAAGTTCCAAGTGCATTGGTTGGGACCATACATTGTGACCTATATACTTGACTCAAGCACTTTCCAAATAGAGGCCTTGAATGGCACACGGTTGCCCAATTTCTCAAATGGGAGTAGGTTGAAGACCTACTATAAATAAGTCTTCTATGTGTTTGTAAATAAGGAAATGTTTCCATTTAGCTTAGGATTTACCTTAATGAATTTTCCTTTATATGTGTTTCCCTTCATCGTCACTTTATTGTCTTTGGTTTTTTTTTTTCTGGACACGTTTGCACACCAGTAGCCAGTTACTATCTAAAGAGTTTGTTATGCATAGAGGACAACGTATCTGTTTATTATGGGGTGGAGAATGTAAAGAAGAGCATCAGTGAACAATTTTGTAAGAAACAAGTGCTAGGAGTGATGTGGATTGGTGGTCCAAGTAAGGAAATCAAAAGTGCATAGGTTCAGAGGAGCACACTTAGTAGAAATGATTATCGAGATTGGTGTCAAAAGCTTTATAAAAAACCACATTCAATGATTAAATTTAAGAGAAACATGAGGTAGGTTATGAAAAGAACTTGGTAAAAGATGAAGAGGTATATATACTTTGGCACGGGGAGTGCACATAAGATAGTCTGCGGTCGAAGAAGTTTTACACTCCAGAAGGTTGTGGTAGTTTTCTGAAAGTTTGTGTGTGAAGGAAAATCACTAGACAAAACATGTGGGAGGATGGAATTGGAAAAATCTGACTTTAATGCGAATGTATGGTGGTAGGTGTCATGGCAGTTAATGCAGGAAAAAGAAAAAAAATGTAAATAGAAAGTTGGGCTAAGTTATTCTTTTTACCTTGCATTTTTTGTTGAAGAATTCTTACAAACTAGGGCATCCTTGCGAAATCATTTGCGGAGAGTTGTGTGCAAAATAGATATTTGACGGATTTATGAATCATAGTGGAATGGAGTACATGGGTGTGCATAGAGGATATTTGTTTGGTAGATTCCCGCAAGTATTTACATTGTCTTATGGAAGGAGATTTTTCCAGGTTAGGGTTTGCAAGAGCTAGGGCATGATTTTTGGAGGAATTTCACAAAGTGAAGTCAAGGGACTAAGTAATGTTGAATCAATACACAAGGAAGAAATTATAAGGACTTAATGAGAAAAATGGCATCAAGTAAGGGATCAAATACATTTCCTAAGAAGGGAAAGGGAAAGGCCAAGGGAAAACCAGTCGCATCAATCAATTTCAATGAAAAATGGTACGCGAAGATGTTGTACCTAGATGGCATTCTATTGGGGATGGATTATGTGTCCCACGTATGAAATATGGATATAAGTGATTATAACCATAGGACGAGAACCGCTAAAAAAGAGATGGTATTGGAGTTAGTTTGCGTGACAAAATAAATGACACAGGATGACAAACATGTTTATGATGAATCTGTGAAGACCACATTGGAGAAGGCTGGAATTTTACAACTCTATGAGTTGTCATATTTTAGTAAACCCAAAAGGTTATACTAGTGGCTGATGTCGTGCATACATGAAGATTATTTCTACTTCACAGGAAGGATAATGTGCTTAACTACCTATTTGATCTCCAAGTACACTGGACTTATATACACAGGAGAGTCACTAGATGATGACTTGGGTGACAAAGACATTATCAAGGAAATAACTACAGAATATGAGTATAAGAAAGGCTCGCACTACTTTGATATTAGCAAGATAACCAACCTAGTCATGAAGATGGTCGCGCACTTGATGACCAAGTTGAATGGACAAGAGTGTTGGATGCAAGTAAAAAAGAGATGGTTGAACATTTGTAGGAAAATTTCAGAGGGAATGGTCTACATCCTCTCAGCCTTCATTACAGAGGATATCATAGATGTGGTGAGTGACATGGATAAGATAATGTATGGTAACATCCTTCTTAAAATTATAGTTTTAGAGATTGGAGTGCCCGATGGGCTGAATAGTTATGTCTAGGAGTACCCTGATGAGGACCCTTCCCCCACCAAAAGGTTTGAAGAATACACTTGTGATAAAATGACTATTGCATATAAGGTGCACTTGGAGAAGTGGTACAAGTAGATGCGTGATGCATTTGGGGTAGAATGGAGAATCCTTGAATAAGTTCCAGTCTTGGTGTATGGTGAGGTTGAGTTTGTTGTATACCAAGACTTCTGCATAGGAATATTCATTTTGATGGATAGCTCAAAGCCCATGGTGTAAGTTACCCTTTGCCTTCACATCACAATATTTTCATAACACAGTCAACAAGTTTAAGGAGACCAAGACAATTAGATTTGATCTAAGTGAGGTATATTAGGAGCACCGCGCACTATGTAAAATGTTGGTGTATCCTAAGAAATGCACGTATGTGGAGAAGTACATCTCCCATGACATACATTTGTTGAAACTAATGACATTACCTATTGCAAGAAAAACAACAACAAGAGTGTATATACACCTGAGGCCCAAGTTTGAGAAGGGCGCGTACATTGAGGATTATGTATCTATCCTAGAAGACCCTTCCAAGAAGAAAGTAATGAATAGATAAAAAGAGGATACTACAACTAGCAGAGCATCAAGCATGCGTATAGTTCAGGCCATGGTGGCACAAGAGTCAAACATAGGCCCAAGTACTTACACCCAAAGGAATAAATCCCCGTGAAGGAAAAGTTACCCAAGAAGGAAAGGTCCCCTGTGGTATAGGAGTTGGTAGTGAAAAATAAACAAAATATGGCACAGAGTTTAGACTCTGAGGAGATGGATATCATGAAGGGTGACTAGTCTGAGGAGGAGAATGAGGAGCATGAGAAAGGCAAGAATCCCCTTGTGTATGATGTACACGAATCTTATGAGGAACAGAATGAATATGGCGATGGCACTCATCATATAAGAGGAATTTAAGAAGTAGGAATGAATACACAGAAGACCCCGCATGTGGCTAGATGATAGTTGGATGACACTATGGAAATGGAGGTGGTAGAAATCATATAGAACCTAGTTGAGCATGAGATGGAGCACAACACTGAAGAAGTAGGGAAGGAGTATGAGAGCATCGGTGTAGATCCCAATTTAGTAGTCAACTTCCCAACATGAGCATGCATAGGTCAAAAGGGCATGACAATAGTGTATGGACACTGAATTAAATATGTTAATGATCCTTTAAATTCATGTGCGTGCATTTCCAAATAAAAATGCCTATAGAACAACTCTTTTTCTGGTCCTCATTTGACAAAAGTAGTGCATACACATGCACAAGGAAGATGTTGTCATGGAATTTTGAGTCCCACGTTGATGAACTAGAGTTCGATGTCGATGCAAGAGAATTGATAACTACACAGAACCCTAATGAGATAAGTCTTATTGTGGAATCACAACAGATAAGTGAAGAACAAGCATGCAATGCATTAAACAAGGTGGCAGTGGAAGTTGAAGTGAGGTTATTTGGGAGGAATAATAAGATTAGGGCGTTAGAAAAAAAATTAGAGAAAAATTACAAGAAGGGATAAGGAGATAAAGGTGAAGGAATCTATAATTGTGTAGTTAAATGCTAATTTTAGAGAATAGAAGGAAAGATGGCGTGAAGCCCACAAGAAAGTAGAGACTATCTCAGACTCCATTATCTTAAAGTGCCTAGATCTGGCCCCCCTAAGCAGAAGTATGAATCAACCTTCCATTTCCTGGAGGATTTTACATGCTTAATCACAATGGAGAAGAGATCACTGGCTTTAGAGTCAGAAAAAGAAGTTATCTAACAAAAAAGGGCAGAGGAGAAATCAAAGATTGAAGAAACCATAACTCGGTACTCCAAGATCCTTACCTCTATGAAAACTATGGCACACATGGCCGAAGTTGTCTATGACAACTATGGAGACAGGGACAAAGTGGTAAGTATATTAGTTGTTACCCATGAGGTAGACCTAAAGGAGTTCTAGGAGAATAATAAGGCTAATAGGGAGGAAATCGAAAAAACCATGGTAGAAGTTGAGAATAATTCATGTGTGAAAGTGTTGAAGACTATACACTAAGTGATCAAAGGCTTAAGGGTCTTGATTAAGAATAAGGTGAGGGAATTATATCCTTGGGTTAAATGAAGGATGGACGCATTGAGTAACCTTAGCAAGAAAATGGAAAATATCATTGATACACTAAAGGATAAGGGTGAAGAGTTATCATTTGAAGTGCCCTTGAATAAAGACTTCCCAATCCTTATACAACAATAGCAAAATTATTTTGTTCTTTTGTGTAAGTCAACCAAGGGTTATTCTTTCCTTTCATTCTTTATTATTTGTAGAAGAAAAGATTGTTTATGAGGACGGATAACATGTTTAGTTTTGGGTAATGTTGTGAGCGTGCGGGGAAAACATGTCAGGAAGAAGGCGCGTGTTGAAGAGCATGCAAGAATAATTAAGGGAGAAAGCACTTAAGGTTAGCACATGGGAGAAAGATAGGGTTTGAATACTTAGCCTCATCATTGAATATGGTATTGCATGGAAAACATGTAAAGACTCGAGTAGGCATGATAAGGGGATAAGGTTAGAACTTAGAGCCTTGCAACTCAAGAAAAGATATTTGGAGGAATCATTATGGTTATGGGTTGTAAAGTGAATGTTGTTATGGATAGCTAGCATCTGCATGGCTTGGGTGCTCCAGTATAACAGGTTATGATTACATTTGACATCCGGGTATTCTTCTCGTATGATGTTTAGACATGCTCCTATCCTATTTAAGGAGGTTGTTGGATCTAGGAAAGGGATCCGTTCTTAGTTAAGGTTTGTTTTTGTTGTATTTGGAGGTCGAGCATGTATGATGTTGAGAAGATAGAATATGGGTCAAGGGTGAAAGCATATAAGGTTTGGGCGCATGGACATAGGGTACGCAAGAGTGTGTGGAAGTTTAGTAGAATACGAATGCACCCAGGAATAGTTTGAATTTAGGACTTAGCCGTTTTTTGGGTCAAGGATATTTTTGGAGTTGGAGTGTGGAGCTTACAAATCTATGGAGGCTTGTAGTACATGCAAGGCTATTTTGGGATTTACAGCTCAGTTCGTGTGCAATGCAGGGTTTTGGTCTATTAATATTATCTATACTAGGAGTTAACTTTAGAAGATGTATTATTAGCACTTGCATGCTTTTGTATCCTCTTGTAAAGGTGGATGGCTATTATTAGCATGTAGCATATTTTTGGAAGGTGCATTGGTGGTGAAGGGAATTCCCCACCCCTATATATATATAAATTTACACGGTTTAGAGAGCATGTTTTGAGTGTAGAGTTATGTTGTTGGTTTTGTTCGCGCACATGACTCGTGGTGACACTATTGTAATGTATAAAGCTTACGTATCTTACATATTTAATATAATGGATCATATTGTCCAGATATTGGTGTTAGAAATGTATGAATATGGTTATTGTATGGTAAACATCATTATAGTCATTGTTTAGTGTATCTTTCATATAGTTTAGATCTAGATCTAGTTTATGCATTGTGGATTGCTTACTGTCTGCTATGAATCTGGATATATACATATTTAATCGTACTAACATTCTGGGAAAGAAACTCTAAAGTAGTACCTAGTACCTACGCGTGCTTTGGGTGAGCACTCAGTTTAGGATGAGTGATGTGTTAGCGTGCCTGGGGTTAGTTGCAGTGAATTATAGACTACATCATTGGTTTTATTGTAGATACATCTTTCTCAGTTGTTTCTTAGGATGTTTCATAATGAAGACATACTGGTTGACCTTGACCAGCATTGAGGAATGGTTAACAGACCAGGAAGATGAATATGCTCACAAATTTAGCACTGGACATGAGTTTGATGCATGCGCGTGGGTTGAGTAGAATATGTATGATGAAATGTATGAGATGTTCTTTGCTATATTTCCCATAGATCTATATGAGTGGTTGGTTTCTTATGAATTTAAGTAGAATTGGAGGTTTCACATGCTCATCTGGATGCAGGAAGAATTTCAAGACTTTTATGATGTAGATCTGATTTGGATGCACTTTGTGGATGTTTGGTTCTATGGTGTTTTAAACAGTTATATTTAGAATTACGCAGTTTTGATTTACTATTGCCCAAAGGTTGTTGAGTTTTAGTTTTTGCGCAAGCCTAGAGGATCATATTTGTGCAGTATTCCACTAGTGAACAAGATCCTTATTGTAACCCTAGATTTGGAAGAGAAGCTGATGGCTAACTAAATCCCACCACGCATGTGGGAAGGATCATGATTCATGAAGATGGTGGACCTAGCGGTGGAAAGGTAAAGAGAAGAAAGGTAGCTTAAATTCAATGAGGTGCATGAGAGGGATTAAGAGAAGTAGTGTGAGGTTGCAAAACTAATGGAATTGTGGAGAGAGATGGCTCACGAAGGGTTTGGAGCTCACACAGAGGACGTGGAGTTAGAGCATCTGGAACTCCCTCATTTTTGAAATCATGGTAGGGAACCCTCTTTAGCCTCAAATGAGAGTGCTCAGGTAGGAATGACATGGGCCACATGCACACATCTGAATCTACCTAGCAACCTATCCCTTGTGCTTGGTTTTTCAGTTTCTATGACAGTTGGTAATCAACAAGCTAATGTGAGCAGTAGAGTTGCAATAGATAGATTTAATCAACAGTCAAATTTAGGAGTTAATTAGGGAGCTTATTATTTTATGGTGTAATCATCATAAACTTTATTTGGAGGAGCAGTTGGAGGTATGTTTTCTGGCACATCGTTGGCATAGAACGTAGGCACCTTGAACCTTGGAATCACGTCTGGAAGTAGTGCAACTTCACAAATTTTGGGTGTTCAGTTTAGCACAACCGTTGAAACACAAGGTAGTGCATCTTTTAGTCCATTTCCTACTAGAGGGAGTGGATTAGGAGGATCAGGTGGCTCAGGTGATGGTGGATCTGGAGGTGATGGAATTACAGGAGGAAACACATGAGGTTCTATATCTGGTAGGAAAGGGCCGCACCAACCTCAACTAATTTATATGGAGATGTCTCTTCGTCTTCTAGAGTATATGGTCATTGAAGATGCAACTGAAAACATGCATATGTGTGATATATTATGGCACGTAAAGGGGATTACAACTCTAGAGTGAAAGGCAATTCAGTTTACAACTATGTTGCAGGGGTGCACGCACAACTGGTATAGGAAGTTTGATCCTGATCAGACTTGTGTGGATTATATAGTGTTGTGAGATGCTTTCTTAAAGGAATTTTACATCCCTGAGTTCAAGCAGAAAAGTATAAGCGCACTCAAGGATATTAAATAGGGCACTACTGAGAGTGTTCAGGAATATGATGCGCGGTTTAAGAATCTTTTATCTAAGCTATCTTATGACATCCATGCAAACTAGCATGCATAGTGGTTTGTTAAAGCCTGATCACACCTTTTAGGAGAGCACTTTCACATAAGACTTATACAGATCCACACGAGGCACTTAAAGAAGATATGTGCACTGAGGAAGTGGGAAGCGTAGACACTGGGGTAAGCCCCTTCTTAGAAGCTCAGATTATAGTAATGGAAAAATAGCTAGAGAAATTATCAGCCAATTCAACACATGAGATGCGTAGTAGAATTTTGTGCACAGATTATGAGGTGGAGGGGCATACTAAGGATAGTTTCCCTCATAAATTAGTGCACTCTTTATTCTTAGATTGTGAGATCTGTCACTTCTATCATAGTTTAAGATGGTACGCATTGTTGTAACACATGATAAGGAAGAATGTGTCCAATTATTGTAAGATTTGTAGGTCTTCCACTCATGATATTGAAGATTTCAGGTTGATTGATCATATCCATGATGTCTTTGATATTGGCGCCCGATAGATTGGTGTTGTAAATAAATATAAGGAGAAAGGTGAGCACCATGACCATCATTATAATAAAGGTCACTCTGATAGAGGCCACAGTAGAGGTCAGGGTTACAGAGGTGGATTCAGAAGTCGAGTTCATGGGGGAGGAAGGAGTGATTTCCCCTGAGGAACCTATTACATGTGTGGATATCCTAATCACTACATGTGTGAATTTCCACATAATATTGTGCATTATTTCTATGGAAAGAGTCATAGCTATGAAGAGTGCCTAGACTTTTTTGAACATTTGAGCAAGAAGCACAAACAAGAGAACAAGGGCGTGGGAATTTTTTAGAGTACAACGTGTCATAGGGGATCAATGGATGTTGAAGTTAGCACCAGATGCTGAGAATGTACCTATAAATATTACTACACACGTTAAGGCTACATGCGCCAGAGAAGTGCTGCAACAGAAGCCTACCATTACTAAGGAGGAGGTTCTGCATGCAAAGTATCCAAACCCTATACATCAGAAGGAGGTTTATAAAGAAACCATGGAGGTAATCAAGAATCTACAGGGTGAGATATAATGTTGAAAAGAGTAGTTCTGGAATTCAGAATTGAATAAGGTAGTTGAACTTCATCCATCAGATTTTGATGATTTAAAAGAGGTTTGTAAGATGTTGCGTCAAGAAAACATTATTCCTTTATTGGGGAACTGGTTATAGGGAAACACTCTGCATGCTAGTATTAAGAGTGGAAGGAAGATTTTTCATGCTAATATCCCTCCTCATAGCTTGGATTATGACAAAGAAATCACTTTGAATGTCATATTAGATGGTTGGATTTTGAGTAACATTTTGATTGACATGGGTGCAGAAGTGAATGTGTATAATTTGGATGTGTGGGTTTAGATGGGTAGACCTCTATTGCAACCATCTTCTAATTTCATGTTTATGGTGAACCAAACTAAGGTCGTGCCCTTTGGAGTGTTGAAAGATGCATCAATCACTATACAGGGAGCCAAGTTTACTAGGAACTTTGAGGTCTTAGCACTTGCAGAGGCAAATATCTTTCTAGCTTTACTTAGGAACCCCTGGTGTTATGCAAATAATGTTGATCTACCGTTCAATAAGGGGTAAATTAGATTTGAGGATAAGGAGGAATGAGTTACTATCCCCTTAATAGATAGAAATTTTGCACCTTATGTAGATCCTTTAAGTGAAGAAGAATTGAACAGAATTTATGTGTGCGCCATTTGTGATTTTGAAGTTCTTGAGCCATCAAAGGAAGGAATTCTCCATTGGGATGATGCATATTCCATGAGTGATAGTACAAGCATTGCATGTGATAATTGGGCACATGGAACTTATAAAATGGTTGGGCATGAGGTAAGCAGCATAGTTGCACACGTAAGTAAGCCACATTGTGTTAGGCAGTTAGGCAACAACCAGGTACCTCGGTACACAGGTGAAGGAAACCCTGAAGTATTCATGTTAGCCATGGAAGTGCAATGGAAAGATCGAGTGGAAAGAAGGAACATGTTAGTTTATACTTTACACATGACAACAACGTGCTGGTGGATGGTTCATAGATATAACCTCATAGAATGGAAAGAAGTGAGAATTGATTTCTCAGGAGTAATGAACCTAATAAAATCTATTAATATCATGGTAATGATCATGTTCAGCACCACGTTCAATAGTGTGAGAGACTTTTGATAGAGGGGTAGGAATTTTTACCCCCTTCGATGTGGGTGTACAAGCTCTATATCACCTTGTGGGGTTGCGAGCATGCATGGTATGTTTATGTGAGTTGAATAGAGAGACTAGAAATTAGCATGAATTGACTTCAAGTATGATCCAAAATTTCAACTATGTTTCTACTATAACTCTTATGAATGAGGCATTACAGGTTATGAAGTGTTTGACTATGGAAGATAGTGCAAAAGATGAAGAACTTATTTAGGACTTACTTGGTGAGTCATACCTAGAAGCGTGCTTTGAGGAAGTGGAAGAGACAGATGCATAAAAACTTAAATGCGCATGTCTAGAGAAAGAAAAAGGAAAAATTGTCTAGATGATTGATGACCATGAACTAGAAAATCTAGAAGTTGCACATTCAGAGGGTACACGTGAGGTCTTAGATAGTGATAATGAGAAGGCATGCCCATACCATGAGCCTATAAAGATAAAGAAACTAAAAATTGGGATAGAGGATGAGCCTAAGAAGGCCATCATTAGAGATTATTAGTCTGAATCTGAAGTTTCTAAGATAATTGAATTACTACACAATTTCCAGGATCTGTTTCTTAGAGGCTATCATGAATTAAAATGGGTACATGAATCTTTGGAAAAAATGAGTATTAATTTAAAGGATGGTGCACACCTGGTGAGGAAGAGTCCTTACAGGATGAACCCTAACTTGTGTTTCAAAGTTAAAGAAGAAATTGACAACATGTTGAAATCTAGAATCATTGAGCCCATAGAGGAATTAGAGTGGGTTATCCCTATGGAAATTAGTATAAATAAAGATGGTATGATAAGAAACTGTTTAGACTACAGGGAGTTGAATGTTGAATGTGTAATTGATCCTTTTCCTACATGACTTACTGAAGAAATATTGAAGGGTGTTGTAAGGTGTGCAATTTACTCCTTTGTTGATGGATTTTTTGGATATCATCAAGTGAGGATAGCTAAAGAGGATCAAGAGAAGAAAACTTTCACCACTGAATGAGAAAGTTTTGCATACATGATGATGCCATTTGGATTAAAGAACACGCCTGCAGTCTTTTTGTGAATTTTTGTTCAAGAATTCTAGGATTTTATTCACAAGTTCTTGCAGGTTTACTTGGATAATGATACAGTATACGGGATAGTCAAGGATCATTATGAAAATTTATGTTAATATCATGGTAATGATCATGTTCAGCACCACGTTCAATAGTGTGAGAGACTTTTGATAGAGGGGTAGGAATTTTTACCCCCTTCGATGTGGGTGTACAAGCTCTATATCACCTTGTGGGGTTGCGAGCATGCATGGTATGTTTATGTGAGTTGAATAGAGAGACTAGAAATTAGCATGAATTGACTTCAAGTATGATCCAAAATTTCAACTATGTTTCTACTATAACTCTTATGAATGAGGCATTACAGGTTATGAAGTGTTTGACTATGGAAGATAGTGCAAAAGATGAAGAACTTATTTAGGACTTACTTGGTGAGTCATACCTAGAAGCGTGCTTTGAGGAAGTGGAAGAGACAGATGCATAAAAACTTAAATGCGCATGTCTAGAGAAAGAAAAAGGAAAAATTTTCTAGATGATTGATGACCATGAACTAGAAAATCTAGAAGTTGCACATTCAGAGGGTACACGTGAGGTCTTAGATAGTGATAATGAGAAGGCATGCCCATACCATGAGCCTATAAAGATAAAGAAACTAAAAATTGGGATAGAGGATGAGCCTAAGAAGGCCATCATTAGAGATTATTAGTCTGAATCTGAAGTTTCTAAGATAATTGAATTACTACACAATTTCCAGGATCTGTTTCTTAGAGGCTATCATGAATTAAAATGGGTACATGAATCTTTGGAAAAAATGAGTATTAATTTAAAGGATGGTGCACACCTGGTGAGGAAGAGTCCTTACAGGATGAACCCTAACTTGTGTTTCAAAGTTAAAGAAGAAATTGACAACATGTTGAAATCTAGAATCATTGAGCCCATAGAGGAATTAGAGTGGGTTATCCCTATGGAAATTAGTATAAATAAAGATGGTATGATTAGAAACTGTTTAGACTACAGGGAGTTGAATGTTGAATGTGTAATTGATCCTTTTCCTACATGACTTACTGAAGAAATATTGAAGGGTGTTGTAAGGTGTGCAATTTACTCCTTTGTTGATGGATTTTTTGGATATCATCAAGTGAGGATAGCTAAAGAGGATCAAGAGAAGAAAACTTTCACCACTGAATGAGAAAGTTTTGCATACATGATGATGCCATTTGGATTAAAGAACACGCCTGCAGTCTTTTTGTGAATTTTTGTTCAAGAATTCTAGGATTTTATTCACAAGTTCTTGCAGGTTTACTTGGATAATGATACAGTATACGGGATAGTCAAGGATCATTATGAAAATTTATGGTTAATGTTTGAAAGATGTAGGCAATTGAGTAACTCTTTAAATGTTAAGAATTGCATGTTTGCTACCCCCTTTGGGACTCTGCTAGGACACATTGTCTGTAAGGAGGGTTTGTTACTGGATCTAGCTAAGGTTGTAATTATCGTAGGCTTGGAGGAGCCTACTCGCTAGAGTAAGGTGCGTGGATTCTTAGGCCACACAAGGTATTACCAATAATTTATAAAAGGATATGCTAATATTTTTGTGCCTTTGTAGTAATTATTAAAAGGTAAAGGCAAGTTCTATTGGGGAGAATCACAATAGTGCCCATTTGAGACATTGAAGGAAAAGCGTACTACAACACCTATTATGTGTTTTTCTTCATGGAATCTACCTTTTCATGTGCATGTGGACACCTCTGGCATGGCCATTAGTGCAGTATTAGCTCAGTATTTAGAAGCTATTATAGATAATCATATGTGATTCGTTAGCAAGAAGTTTACTCCAACAGAACAACATTACACAACTACGGAGCATGATTCTTTGTCCAAGATCTACGCGGTGCATATGTTTAGATAGTACTTGTTAGCGACACCATTTGTTTTATGTACAAATCACATCTCATTATAATACTTGGTGAACAATCCCGTTTTACAGGGGCACATATGTCGGTGGGTCCTGTTGTTCTAGGAATTTGATTTTAAATATGTGGTGAAGCAAGATAAAAGCAATTCTAGTCCAGACCATTTATCTAGGATTCAATCAGGAGAGGATGCATAGAGTATTGAAGATATAATGTCAGATGTGCAGTTGTTCAGGTTGAACTATGAACCCTTGTACTTAAAGGATATTTCTATCTTTTTACGCATAGGTGTGGTGCCAAAAGGAATGAAGACCTTGGAGAAGAAATAACTAGTGATTCATGCCACACCTTACATGTTGATCAGTGGAGACTTATACAAGGTAGGCCATGATGAAGTTTTACGTTGGTGCGTACTTGAGCATGAGTGAATGGAAATCATGGAGGAGGATCATGGCAGTATTGTAGGTGGACACTGTGTTTGGAATGTAACCACACGTAAGATTCTACTAGTTGGATCATGGTGGGAGACTCTATTATCCAAAATGAGCCCCCTGCTTATTTTGGCTAACTTGGCTTCATTCTTCCCTTCCTTGTGCTTCAAATTCAATTTTCACACATTTCAAGCACTCAAGGGTTTCTGGAAATCACTCCATCAGATAGGATTTTCAGTTGACACCTTGATGATTTGGGTAGAAGACCAACTTCTTGTTGATTTTCCATTCATCCTAACATCCATGATCAGCTCCAAATCAACTGCATGGCTGCCCATTTCGAAGAAAGGAAGCTATTTTGCACAACTAGTTGTAGGGTTTGTTTAGCTTACCTTTGCTTCTAGTTAGAGTAGAGTAGGTAGGTTTAATTTCTGGAGAAGAAGTGCTTGTGCACACTCTGCATATCCCACTTGGGGTATGTATGATTTTCATGTTTGTACGTAGTTTTTGTGGTGCTGGTTTTTCTCTTGCACAGTTCATTATCTTGGCAGTTAAGGAAGACCAGTTCAATTTTCAGTGGGTCTCTAAGTGACTTAGAGGTCAAATTTTCATAGTTCAGATCAGAATCAGTTTATCAGGCTTGACTCCATGCCCAATGGATGATTCAAAGGCCACTTGTCATTCATCTAGTAGGTAGATGACCCCTGAGAGTTGCCAAATTGTTATCCAAAATGAGCCCCCTACTTATTTTGGCTAACTTGCCTTCATTCTTCCCTTCCTTGTGATTTAACTTCAATTTTCACACATTTCAAGCACTCAAGGGTTTCTGAAAATGGCTCCATTGGATAGGATTTTTCTTCCCCTTTCTAGAAAGGTAAAATTCTCCTCCTAACTCCTTGTAAAATTCAAGTTATGGCTTGATGGAGTTTTTTGGGGAAATTTTGCCTTCATAGGCTCGCGACCAATAGGAATGCGCCATTTGGTAGAGGGAGTTGGGCCGGCAGGGCGAGGTTGAAAAAATTGCCAAAAAATTGGAGGAGGTGCAAAGGAAAAAAATCAGCCGTGGGCCCGCCGGGCGATGAGGAGCTGCCACGTGTCCAGCGGTAGAGGAGTTGGGGTGGCAGAAGTATTTTGGAAATATTTCCAAAGTTGAAACAACACCTGGGTGAAAATTTGAAGTGCATCCCCGTTGACGAATTGGAATGCGCCACGTGGCAGCGGAGTAGCAGAGCGCGGGGGTTTTTGGGAATTTTTTCCCAAAGTAAAACCAAAGGAAAAAAGAGACAAATAAAACCGCGATCCCATTGACGAATCAGAGAGTGACATGTGTCCAGTCAGGCCGGAATGGTGGAGGCACAAGGGTAAAATGGAAAGTTTTCCCAATAAAGATTTTCAAAGGAAAAAGATAGGTTTCGGCCCGCCGACGAACTAGAACGTGACACGTGTCTCGGGGTGGCGGAGGCATGGATTTTATTTGAAAATTTTCCAAAAGTGCAAAATGCAAATTTTGACACCGTGAGCCCGTTTTTGAAATCTGATTTTGTGCCTCAAAATTTGTGCCTAAGTTTTTTTGACCTAAATCTTCAGATGGGCATATCTTTTGATCCAGAGATCATATTTCAACAAAATTGGACTTTTTGGAAAGGTCTCGAGCCCCTCTATGTATTGGAGGAATAAAAGCATCATTTTGTGCAATTTTTGATGGAGAAAAATGTTAAAACATATTTTAGGCCATAAATGCGAACCAGATTGCTTCAAATAAGTTGTTTTTGATCAAATCCTCCATGGTTTTCTTCTCCAGCACACCAAGGATGGAGAATCAACTTGTTTTGATGGAGGAAAACCCTAAAAATGTCTTCTCACACCATAACTATGAGATTAGATTGTTTTGAGAGTTGTGCTTCACCAAATTTATCATTTTTCTCCCAACACACAAAACAAAAATAGAGGAGCTCGAATTAATGGTTTGCAGGTCGATTTGACAAAGATTAATGGCAGGTGGTTGAGGAAAAAGATCAGATTTTTCTTCCTCCTCTGTTTTCCCTCTCTTTTCTTTAGCTATAAATGTAAAGGATGTAATCTATTGTAATGTCTGACTTTTTTTCTCTGTATCTCCCTTTCTCTCTATTCTGCAACGAGTTTGTGGAGTTCTCAAACCTTCAATAAATCTATAAATGCAAAATTTACACCTTTTGGCTATTGTAATGCTTTGTATCAACTCGGTGGAGCAATAAAATAAGCTTGTGGGTGATTTCCAACCCCTTTCTTGCTTCCGTTGCATTCATTCTGATATTTTCATTACAAATATGGTTATTTGTGCATGTGAGTTGTATTATTTTTATGGTCTGTGTTTAACAGTAGAGTGGGAGTTCATCATTCCTTGGTGCATCACCTCCATTAGCTTAGATTTCATTATTTATGCAACTTTTTCTTCACCTTGGTCCCTTGGAAATATTTAGAGTAGGAATTAGGATAGATCCTCTACAAAATGAATGTATGCATCTGAACAGAAGAATAGGAACCAACCTTTAATCTGGAGAGTTTTTTCCCATTTTGTGCAAGTCCCACACTTGTGGAAAAAATTCCATGTTATACAATCACACTGGATGACCATTATCAAACTAGAAATATGAGAAAACATCCAGGGGTGCTGTGATTTTGCACTAACAGTTTTGGCACGCCCAGTGGGACCAAGAGGTCTTCCACTTCATTTTTTTTATAGGTTGATGTGTTCCTGTGAAAATTTCAGCCTTTGGAGGCACTTTCAAACACATCTGGCGACTCCATATGGTCAACAACCCATCTCTAAAGTTGCAGACCTTCTTTCCATTCATTTTCTTTCATTTTCCATTCCATCACTATCATTCTTCTTTCACTCCATGAAGTTGTGTAATCATGACTTCATTTCCACCATGGGATTCACAACAACAATATATTCCACCTCCAACATGTTTCTCAAATCCTCCAGATTAGTATTTCGATCATATTCAAAACCAGTATGCATACCCATGTGAGCAATGCCAAAATTAGTTTGGATATGAAGCACATCAAGCACAAGGGTATGCAGATTGTGAGGGAAGTCATGAAGAAAATGTAGATCTACTGGAGAAGATCCAAAAGATGGAGGCAAGCATGGTGCAATCCTGGACTCAAGAATAAATGAAAGCATTTGGAATCGGTTATGGAGCACCTTGTCGATGGGTGGGACCTTTTCCAAGGCATTAAAACCCTCAAGAGAAACTTGATTTCATTGTTACAACACTTCCATTGCTTGCAAAGTGGACTGAAGGAATAGAGGTGTATGAGAGGAGTATTCAGCAACCTTGTCAACGGGTAAGCACACCATCTCATGCCTTTTCTTTCCCTTTTTCCTACTCTATTTTATCTCAGTAGTATCAAGTTTTAAACTCTCCATCTGTTGTCCCAAAAGTTGATTCCATTTCTCCATCCCCTAGTCTTTCACCCCATCTCAATTCTTCTGTCCTTTTCCCTTACAAACAACCATTCCCTCTTAATAAAAAAGAGTTTCTACCTCCTCCAACACCACAAAAAATTTCAAAATCAATTGAGTCACAACCCATCCATCCTCTTACATTCCCAGATCCATGTTGGGAAGATGAAAATTAGGAACCCAATGTTTCGCACGGAATGTTTTGGCTCTGCAGAATAGACTTGCTTCTATCCTATCATTCCTTTGAGAAACAGATAAGGGTTAGGGCTAGGAGGAATACCTGTTGAATGTTGAGATGGTGTGCGCGTACCGTAGAGAAAGATCAGATCGAATGCGAAGAACTCCTTTTTGTCTTGGAAGGACTACCTGCAAGTAAGAATACAGGACCACCAGATTTTAATTAGACAATAAACGAGGGAGCTGCCTTAGGCCCAGGAAATATAAAACTTCCTTTCAAAGGTGGTCAGTTCCCCTTTTGATACGAATTAACACAAATGATAACAAAGAAAGATATTGCAAAATCACGATTTAGGTATCTCATTACAAAGCAATAGGAGATAAATTATCAATAATAAAGCGTCATGTTGTTTGTTCAGTTACTGGTCGTTGATACGTTCAGGTTGAGTTATAGGGATAAACCAAACTGGATCTGAGGTTGTTAGGTGAAAAATAGGCGAGAAAAAGGTTTTGGGGTATAAGTCACAGTGACCGACGCCGGTCACTGGGTAACCGACCGCGGTTAGATAACCGCTGCCGGTAGGGGATAATCGACACCGGTAGGGTCAATAATCTAGGTGCTTCTGGGTAGAGGTTGGTTGCAGGGTGATTGTGGGATTATTAAGATTGGTGGATGGCTGAGGGGAATAATAGGAGGACAGGGAAGACTCAGAGTGTGATAAAATGGCCTTTAGGGCAATACCAGGATGTATGGATGAAGGTTAAGTGTAGTATGTCGCTTGTAGTAGATCTAGGAATAAACTTATAATTACTATCAATCCACAGGCTCAAGAAATGGTGCTTAGAAACATATAAAACACTACTTACTCATCCCGGATGCAGATGCAGGTTTCAGGACTGTAATGACGAAGACAGGACTCAAGTAGGATGATCTGACAATCCAAGATGAGTTATCTCCTCTTCTGATGCTCGGAGGAGTGTTACTGGGCTCTGGTTATTCAGTTGCAGTCTTGGGCTTGATGTCCTTCTCTGCAAACTCTTCTTGTTTCTTTGCTTTGTCTCTGCTCGGCCAAGCAAATCTGGATCCTTTCAATGATTTCTCCTCCTTTTCGATCAAATGAAAATTTGATCCCCTGTTTTTAGTTGGAAGTGGTCATTTGCAGGGAACCGATGGCGGTTACGCAACCGACGGTGGTTGAGTAGGTACCGGTATCGGTCAAGTCAAAGTGGGCTATTTTTGGTAAAATAGCCAGCTTTCCCTCCTTTTCTTCCGATGGATTGGTTGCGGGCTTGGTCAAGTCATTATGAAGTTGGTTTTAGGTGCGGATGAGGAGTAATTAGTCATAGGTGTGGAATTGGACCAAGTTATAGGTCTTAATTAGGTTAGTTTAGGGTTAAGACTAGGTCATGATGAGGTGGCGAAATGAGGTGGCAGGTATGGCGATGTGGATTTATTAATTATAAGGTAATTAATAAATAATTGTGTAAGGTTTAGGTGATGAGGTTAGGTTACGAAATGGGATTCGGGGCACAAGGGGTCGTAAGACACAAATTTGGTGTCTACATTAGCCCCTTGTTGTCGTTTGGCTTGTCCTGTTAAAGCTGTGCGGACAATAATAAGAAGTGGTTACCCCTGTTAAGGGTATAGGTAATCCCCCTCAAATCTATCACAGATTGAGGTCGCGTGAAAGCAGGGATAGGGTTGATAAAGGGTAAATGGTGTTGAGATAACGGTAAGATGGTGGGGTAGGTCCAAGGAAGCAGACGCACGTTGACATGCAGTAGTGCGACCAGGGTACATGATTTGAAGAGTAAACAAGCAATTCATAGGCAAAGGTCGATAGTTTATCCAAACAAGGGTGATATAATCCTGGTATCCAAGGCATAGGAAGTAGCTCCAGGGGATATAACAGGTAAGGTACAGGAACGTTTAGGTATGTTCGACAGTACCAAATGGTTGGTTTGGTTGAGATAAACATCACGGCTCGGTCTAGGCAAAGTTGGTTGACTGATCAAGTCAAGGACCCTAATCATGCTAAAACATGAACAGGTGAGCTCGATTGAACAAAAAGGTACATGATGGATGGATAAAATAAAATGTTGATTGTGGGTAAGGTATTTAATTGGTGCGGCCTTAGGTCGGGCCAAATGGTTGGGTGCGGCCTTGGGTTGGGCCAAATGGGTTGGTTACGGCCTTGGGTCGGGCCAAATGGTAGGTTATGGCCTTGGGTCGGGCCAAATGGTAGGTTATGGCCTTGGGTCGGGCCAAATGGTAGGTTATGGCCTTGGGTCGGGCCAAATGGTAGGTTATGGCCTTGGGTCGGGCCAATGAAGTTAACAAAGGGTTTTTAGCTAAGGTGGATATAGGTGATGTTGGTAGAAAGGACGATTAGTAAATAAGGGCAGAAATTGGGGTAGAGGTGGGATAAAACCGATATCGATTGTGTATGACCGATATCGGTTAGGTGACCGATACCGGTTACTTAGGGCACAATAAAACCGATATCGGTTATAGGTCAAAAACCTATAAAAAGAAAAATACGGCCTGTCATTGTCACATTGTCAATTTGAAACCCAATTTGAGTTGTCTGAGGTGGAGTGTTGAGATTGGAGCATTTGTCAGTTGAGGTGGCGCTATTCGAGTGGAGGAGTGAGTGGTTAGTGGGCCCGAGTGAGTAGGAGGCAGCAGTTGATTGGTGGAGGACCCAGCAGAGGAGAGGTGGAGCTATGGCACAGCCAGGAGGAGCAGGAGGTGCTAGACCAGCTGGACCACCACCACCCATCCCACCATGACGACGTGTCATCGTACCGGTAGGTTTGAAACCCCTCATTGTGTGGATTTGAGTGTATTATGTTGTATTTGGGTTTTGGGTAGGAATGCTAGATTTTGATAAAATAATTAATAAATGGAAGTTATTTGAAAAAAGGAGAGGGTAGATAGGTTAAATAGGCCAAGGTGGCTAGGTGGGTAGGTTTTTAGGGTGTTTGGGTGGGTATAGAGGGAGAAATAGGAAAAAAAGGGAATGGGGTAGCCGCGTCGGGTTCAGCTCGGGTATTTTCCAGTGACCGATGCCGGTCACTAAGCAACCGGCATCGGTCACGAAATTCTTGGGTAGGTCGGGTTTGTTGGTGACCGGTGTCGGTCGGGAGTTGACCGGCGTCGGTGGAAAGGGGACCGGGGTTGGTTAAGGGTGACCGGTACCGGTCCCTGGGCAGGATTTTCGATTTTGTTGCATCGTTTTGTGGTGGTTTTGGGTGTTAAGTTCTTGTTGGGGATGGCGTGTTGGGTTGTGTGGTGTTGTTTATGATTGGGTTTTATGTGTTGGGTGTGAAGATGTTGGGGGATATTGTAGAATATAGGTGGGTAGAGGGGTGTGTTAGAGAGTCGGGGTGTGGTCGGGGGGGGGGGTAAAAAAGGGGGTATAGAGGGTATAAGTAGATGTTGTGATAAAAAGTAGGGCTAATGTAGTGAGTTGGTTTTGCAGGCATGTCAGCAGCTGACGATGCGGGATAGGATGCCCCCGCTATTAGGACGGATGCGGCCACACGTGTCTGCAGCGCAGTGGGGCATTATGCGCGAGGTGGGACTTGGCGGAGTCCAGCGGTATAGGGTGATCGATAGGAAACACAGTCTGATGGTCGCCCTCATCGAGAGATGGGATCCGGTGACCAATGTGTTCCATCTCCCGACTGGAGAGATGACCATTACATTGGAGGATGTGTATCGCATCCTTTGATTACCGATTGATGGGGAGGCAGTCTTTCAGGTGGACGCAGAGACAGCCATGGACAGCATCCTGCACGTATTCGGGGATGCAGCCACGCTACTGATGTATCACAGCACGAGCATTGCGTATGGGGATATGTACCGGGCCCACCGACATGAGACACGGCTTGTCGTGTTGATGATGATCAGGATCACCTGCTTCGCCCTCCCAGACTCAGAGGGAGGCCGCTTTCCACGGGCGCTGATGGTGGTTTTACATGAGATGGTCGAGGAGCATACGTGTTATGCTTGGGCACCAGTATACCTGGTGCAGTTATACCGAGAGCTGTGGGGCTATCGCCGGATGAGACGATTCGGAATTTTCTCTACGTTTTTGTTACAATGTTGGGCATATGAGCATATCATATGCATTAGACCAGTAGGGCTGCCCCAGCAGCCAGGGCCACAGGTGATCTACAGATATGGCTTTCAGAGGTGGTTGGGGGTCGTGGGCCAGCCACGAGCCGTTCTCGCCAGACGAGATGTGGCATATTACCGGCATGTATTAGAGGGTTTGACAGCTTTAGATATTGTATGGAGACCTTACAGAGGTCATCAGCCTCACGGAGGAGCTCGATCACAGTTGCGGTGGATCCAATATAGATTCTAGATAGCGGGACGGAGGCTGGGAGAGTACGAGCGGATACCCCTGGAGAGGGTACGATGACAGCTTGGGCTACGACAAGATGAGCCACCTCCCTTCCCTCAGTACCGGAGGGATGATGTAGAGGCTCCACTGCCTGCACCACATCCTATGGAGCCATATTGGGTAGCAGAGAGGCAGGCAGATGATACAGTGGATGATGCCAGCTGAACGGGATCATTTTTAGTATGGTGGGCAGGAGAGAGAGCCGCGAGGAGAGCACAGCCCGCACAACCAGACTTGGCAGCTGTTAGAGCAGAGAGGGACCAGCTCAGGGGCCAGGTACAGTTATTACAGGGGCAACTTGCTGCTGCACAGGCACAGATAGGTGTCTTACAGGGGCAGCTAGCCCAGGCTCAGGTACAGGTACAGGTACAGGCACTACCAGCGGCACCAGCACAGCCACAGGTACAGGTACCGCCACAGCCACAGGCACCACCGGTGGCACTAGCACAGGCACAGGGGGCACTGGTATTAGGAGTCAGGGGACCAGCCCCAGCAGCTGTGGTGGCACAGGCCCGGTAATTGGAGGTGAGAGTGGAGGCCCGGTACTATCAGGACGTCCTAGATGGTACCGGGGCTGACTATCAGCCATATGCGGCGCATAGAGTGGAGACCTCACTTAGCCAGAGATCCCAGGGTGGTACAGCCATAGCCGGTGGGTCTGTTACAGGGAGGAGACGAGAGGCAGTGCAGGGACCCGCAGGGAGATAAGCAGAGGGCGGTGGGGAGAGCTGAGGGATCCCTGGGTCAGAGAGAGATATTTTATGTATAGATGGATATTAGATAGAGGCACCGGTCTACGAACCGGCTATGTATAGAGAGGTCTACATGCCAACATATGATTCTTTCATTCATTTATTCATTTATTGTATATATCGGCCTGTGAGCCAAGTACGGGTTGTACAGTTGATACCGGCCTGCGAGCCGAGTATATTTTTGATATGAGAGACCGGCCTGCGAGCCGAGTTGATATTTTGACAATTGTTGCGGCCTGTGTGCTGGCTTTGTATTAGTATGAGCTCACAGAGGCCCCTTTGCAGGTCCCATTGTATATTTGAAAACCTTTGATGTATAGATATGATGATTTTGACCCACATGCTGTGTTTAAAATATTTTAAGTGTTTTGTCAATGGTTTGTGATTTTTAATGTATGACGAGTTTGATTCACATGGTTTATGATGTTGATGTCTTTCGTTGATGGAATGTATGTATATATAGATGATGAGTTTAATTGACATGTTGTGTTATGAAATGTTGTATGTTCTGTCGCTGGTTTGTGAAATTGAATGTATGTAGCTATTGAGTTGTATCTAAATGGTGTATAGATTGATGGGTTTTGATATCGTTTATTGATGGCTTGTTTGTGTTGTAATATAGAGAAATGATGTTGATGAAATTGTGATGAGAGATAGATTTGATGAAAAATATGGATAATGGTGTTGTTTATGCAGGAAAAAGGGACGGGCGCCACAAAAATTTACAAAAATGAAGAAACGGCTTAGGTTTAAGCAACAAGGGGGCACATGACCGACATCGGTTATGTAACCGATGTCGGTAGCTATATGACTGGTATCGGTTATGTAACCGATATCGGTTATGTAACCAATATCGGTTATGTAAGAATTATTTCCCTAAAAATAGAACTGCTTGGTTGGCAACTTAAGTTCTTATTTTTAGCATTCTTATTTTTAGAGTCATGCAACAAGTTAAATATGCGAATGCGACGCTGTTTGACGACTGCTACATGTAATTGCATGAAATATTTTGAGTGACAGGTGAAGCGAGCGTGGGCTGAGATTCAGAAGGCAGAAAGACAAGTTATATTTGAAGAGGGTGGTGAACATGGTTGGACGAGGAGAAGCATCCAGCAGGCAGGAACGAGGGGGAAGATATGTTCCGCCCCAAGCTGCTACATCCCGAGAGGTAAACTGTTTGGTTGTAATTTGATTCTTGCATGTGTGGTAAAGTGTAAGTGGGTAAAGATGAGAAAGAAAAGGTGATAGGCAAGGGTTGGGGATGGGGTGAGTGCTATGGGGTAGGTAAACAGGGTGGTCACGTAGGTTTTTAGGTAAAAATAGGAGTAAACGGGCAAAATAATTATTGTAGGTGTATGTTTTAAGCAGGGTAGGTATATTTTTGACAGTGACCGGTATCGTTTGGAAATAATCAGTATCGGTTAGCAAACCTAACCGATACCGGTCACTGTAAGAGTTTCCAGAATTTGAGAAAAAACCCATGGAGATTTGTTCTTGTGAATAATTGTGTGTCGTTTTGATGTATGCAGGCAGAAGCAGGGTTAAGGATGAATGATACTGTGCCAGCGTTGTTGTCACGAATCCGAGCGGATGTAACACCAGCTGAATGGGCATTGATAAATCAGTTGGGGTTAAGTGGAATCCGCTATTATTCAAGAATTGCGCGTAACCATGCTATGTTGCAGGTGTTGATTGAGAGATGGAATCCAGAAAAGAATACCTTCTATCTGCCAACAGGGGAGATGACAGTGACTTTGGAAGATGTGTTCCATATTTTGAGACTCCCATTGATAGGAAAAATAGTGTATCAGGCATTGCCTAGCGCGGGGTGGGCACTGATAACAGCAGTATTTGGTTCAGCTGCACGAGATTTGACACAACGAGGTTTATCATTTACTTATGGTACAATGTATGCAACACACCCTGAGGAGACGAGGTTGGCCGTGTTATTAATGATAGCGGTGGGGTATTATGCATTACCAAGGGTGGAAGGTGGAAGATTTCCCAAAGCATTGATGATTGTTATTTGGGAAATGATAGAAATGAGCGTGACTTTCGCATGGGCACCCGCATATCTGGCAGAGTTATATAGGGGTTTATGGGCCTGCAAGCGAAAACACAAGACGACACTGGATTGTTCGTACTTATTACATTGTTGGGCCTATGAGCATATTGTTTGTGTGCATCCAATAGTCCGACCCATTGAGTCAGGAGAGGAAGGAGTGCAAAGGTTGGGGTTCAGACGATGGGTCCAGATAGAACAAGAAGCGAGATCCCAGGCCGTGATAGATGACATCGAGTATTATAGACAGGTATGGGAGATGGTGACGATTGCATATATTTGTTGGAGGCCTTACGGGAACTATATGGTGACGGAGCACATAGCTGAGGAGTTAAGGGGTGTAGAGCGATTGAGATGGATCGCAGGGCACAGGCCGGGTGAGTACGAGAGGATTCCTCTAGATCATGTGCGGTGACAAATTGGGTTCGTTCAGGATATACCGATGACATATAGACCATACATGAGGATCGATGCCGAGACAGCCTTCTCACCTCCCCGGCCTACACCTCCAGAAGGGCCAGAAGAGATAGCAGCCGATCGTAGGGTAATGGATGTGGGAACGATAGAGGCTTATAGAGTATGGTGGGTAGCAGAGCTGCGAGGTGCACGTGAGCACCCTGACATAGCTGTGATTACAGTAGAGAGAGATCGTCTGCAGGATTTGGTTCACCAGCTTCAAAAACAGGTGAATGAGACAATGAGATTGTTAGAGGTTTCACAGTTACGAGTGGAGAGACTGGAGGCAAGATTCCTCCACGCGAGAGGACGTATTCGTATGTTACAGGAGATGTTGGCAGATCAATGGGAGGAACCAATGGCAGTGGCACCTTTGAGGATGGAGAGGCCAACTAAGGGGCACCGACGATCATGATCACCACCTGATTCGGGAGGAGGTGCAAGGGTCTAAGTGAATTTCATAGGAATAAATAAAAATAAATAAGGATGCCGACCTGCGAGTCGTTGATAGAGAAGATGTATTTGTTTAACATCTAAAATAAAACTAAAGATGTATGTGGTTTTGAGTGATGATAATAATAAGAATGGTTGTGTTTTGAATGTTGTTTTTGTTTTGTTTGAGAAAGGATAAAGATGAATGTTGGCAAATAGAAATACACAAAAAAAAAAATTTATATTTACAACACATGATAGGATAAGGTAGGGGATGGTCGAGCTAACATTGGGAGACTCCATGTCTCCTAAGTGCTGCCTACATAGCCCATTGCACACAGCAAGGAGGGGCCTCAGACCGATGTAGTTCTCCCTTAGGACTAGGAAGAGGTGAATTCAGGCAATTTGGTTGTGGTTAGGCAATTTGTTAGTTGGTAAAAATTTGATGTTGGTAGGGTAATGTTGTTGGTGTTGGTGTTGGTAGGGTAATGTTGTTGGTGTAGGTATAGGTGAAGCGAAAGTGAGCATACCCAAGTAGTAGGGAATCGTGTCCTGATTAAGGTCAACACACAATCCTAGAGCCGAGAAAAAGAGGCAAGAGTGTCCCGTAGTTGAGAAGAGCTAAACAAACCACATATTAATGTAGGATGAGCTTGAATCCCTAGGTACCTTGCATAGGCGAGAAGTCGATAGGTGAAAAGAGTGGTATAATCACAATATATCGGATATACGTCACGTCCCTTGAGTTTTGTTGCTTTGAAAAATGGTAAGGTGAGGTGGTTGATGTGGGCAAGGGTGCAGAGAACTTATTATAAGATGATTATTCTAACAAAAGAGAACCAAACCTAAATAGACAAGTCCATGACTCAAAAGTGTTTTGGAATACTGCTTTTATTTTTATTTTATTTTGCTGGATATAGACTGATCAATGCGGGAAGTCTACATGGGATATGTATTTTGTTGTTCTTGAGGTCTTCACGAAGCTGATCAATGTGAGAAGCTTCTGATAAATGATGACTGTGTATAGCTGTCCTTCAAGGGAGCAGTCTATTTATAGTAGCAGATGCGGTGTTTATGTATAGCTGTCGTTCGGGGGAGCAATCTATATATAATAGTAGCAATAGTTTGGCATATAGCTGTCCTTCAAGGGAGCAGTCTATTGTATAATTTAGAGGTCTAGATGTCCGTTGGGCATAAAGCATCTAGTTTTTGTAGGAAGTTTGACTCAAGAAAATCCCATAAGCGTTTTAATTAAGAATGTGTCATTTTGATACTTTGAAGTCATGGACTAGACTAAAAAGGGGAAGGCATCTTTTAAGGGGAGGTGATAATCAAACCATGTGATCTTGATGGATTTTGAGATGTAATAAACAAAGTGTATACGGTGGTAAATGAGCTCAAGGGACGAGCGTAAGGTAGATAAGAAGTGATATAACACTAATTTCAACAGTAGAATGGTCGAAGATGCAAGGCATTAAGGGGCTCAGGCTCAGGTTTACCATTAGGCGAAGCTAAGTGATAAGTGCCTGATCCATAAGTGTGAGTGATAATGTAAGGCCCAATCCAATTAGGAGCAAATTTTCCACGTTTGCTCTTTTCTAGTTTGGTTACATTTTGATTCTCTTTGAGGACAAGATCACCAACCTTAAAGGTACGCTCATGAAGTCGTTTATCATAAGCACGCTTGATGCGTTTTTGGGTAGATTTGAAGGTGATCAGAGTCGTAAGACGACGCTCGTCAAGAAGCTCTAATGGGATAACCGCTCTTGGTGGAAATCAGCATTGGTGAGAATATCCTGAGAGATATTCTGAGGAGGGTATTTGTACTTTCGAGAGGAAAAGACAGCCTCGGTACCATATACCAAAGAAAATGGTGTGGCATTGAGTGGAGGTACGAATGCTAGTACGATAAGCCCAAAGGGCAAAGGGAATGTCATCATGCCAGTTTCTTCCAGACTCATTGACAACTTTCATGAGGATTTTGGTTAGGGAAGATTCAACTTAACCATTGGCCTGTGGATAGTAAGGTGATGAGAAACTAAGTTTGATACCAAAGTTGTCACAAAGGTCTAGTAACAACTTATTTTTGAAAGATTTACCATTATCTGTTATTAGGCGATGAGGAATACCAAAACGACAGATAATGTGATGGTTAATGAATTCGACATTTTTTTTCTTTTTTGATTGAAATGAGTGGAATGGCCTCCACCGCATTTGTGTAAAATTCCAGTTGCGGTGATATCCAATGGGACGTTGCGAAGAGGGTGGATGGATCTCACCCAATAAGGTCTAAACCCCATTTGTGAGAAAGGCCAAAGATCTCGTTCGACCTTTAGCGGATGCTAGGATATGTTGAAGGTTGGCATGTTGTTGACGACATAACCAACGCTTAACATATTCGTGGCAGTCATTAAAGAGTAGGCCAATCTAACCTAGGCGAAGGATTGTTTTAGCCACGGCAAGCCACTAAAATGTCCCACCACAATACCGTCATGGACCTGTTGGATGGTATAGGTGACCTTTGCGCCAGTTAGACATCGAAGGAGGATACCATCAAAACCACATTTATAAAGGATTCCCCCCATGATGAAATAACGAGAAACACGTTTAAGAAAAGCGTGTTTGCCGGTACTAGTTAGGTCAGGTGGGAGAACAGAGGTTGTAAGGTAGTCGTGAAATTGTTGGTACCAAGTAGCCTGTGAATTAGCAGACACATTATTTATCATACAAACAACCGGGGCTGAGTAGGATGGGGCAAAGAGTTGTTGGACCAAGACGAATATGTCAGAGTCAGTTGGTGAGACAGGAATTTGCGAGGCTAAGCAAGCCATAGTATCCGCAAATTTGTTAGTGGAGCGGGGAATGGTTTGGATAGAATAACGAGTAAATGAGGTCAAAAGTGAATCCACATAATGTTTGTACTTTTGAAGTTCCTCATTCTTACATTGGTAGATGCCCATAACTTGATTGACTACCAATTAAGAGTCGCCAAAAATATTAATAGATTTGACACCTAAGTGTAACGCAACTTGGAGACCCAAAACAAGGGCCTCGTATTCCGCTGTATTATTAGTGCAGGGGAAATCGAGCCGGAATGAAAGAGGCATAGGTTCAGCGTCAAGAGGAATGAGAATAACACCGGCTCCTCCACCGCGCTGGCATTTGGATCCATCGAAGAAGAGGGTCATTCGATACAACTCTTCCCTGAGTGAAAGAGTGGCGATGAGTTCGTCGGGGAAATTAAAATTGGTGAATTGTTCCCCAGGTAAAGGGGTCTCTGCAAGTTGGTCCGCAATAGTTTGTCCTTTGATTGACTTCTGTTGTACAAACTCAAGGTCGAGGTCAGCGAGGAGCATAAGCCATCGGGCAATGCGTTGGTTTAGATGTGGTTTGGCATACATATAATGAATGGGGTCCGTGTTGGTGATGAAAAAAGTTTTGTGATTCAGGAGGTAATGTCGGAGTTTGGTGGCTACGAATGATAGGGCTAGGCACAATTTTTCTACATGTGTATACCTAGTCTCGTAATCCATGAGAGTACAACTTATATAATAAACAGATTGTTCTCGACGTGTCGAGTCCTGATGTGCGAGCATGGCTCCTATAGCATGGTCAGTGGCAGAAAGGTAAAGGTAGAAAGGGTGATCATCCTGAGGTGGAATAAGCATGGGTGGCTGCAAGAGATAGGCTTTGAGAGATTCAAAGGCTTGGTGACACTCTTCACTCCATTGAAAGGCAATGTCCTTTTTAAGAAGGTGATGGAAAGGTTGACATCGATCCGAGAGTTGGGAGATGAAACGCTGGATGGATTGAAGTTTACCTTGCAAACTACGCAATTGTTTGAGGTTTTTGGGTGGGGGCATTTCTAGGATAGCTTTTACTTTAGATGGATTGACCTCAATGCCACGCAAAGAGATGATAAAGCCAAGAAGTTTTCCTGAAAGAACACCAAAGACACATTTCTTTGGTTGAAGCCAGACTAAATATTGCAATAGGTGATCAAAAATAATGGTTAAAACATCGAGATGTTCACTGCGATGTTTAGATTTGCCAAGAAGATCATCGACATAATCCTTAAGGATAGTGTGCATAATGTCATGAAAAATGTAAGTCATAGCTCGCTGATAGGTGGCACCAGCATTCTTAAGGCCAAATGGCATGACACGATAACAGAAGGTTCCCCAAGGAGTTATGAAGGCAGTTTTATGTTGATCGGACGGGGCTACCAAAATTTGATTGTATCCCGAAAAGTCATCCATGAGAGAAAGCATTTCATGGCCCGCAGTGAGATCAACAAGTTGATCAATACTTGGGAGGGGGAAGTCATCCTTGGTGCAAGCGAGGTTAAGGTCTCAGAAATCCGTGCATATCCGAAGTCCCCCCATCGCTTTAGTGACAGGTACGATGTTAGAAATCCATTGAGGATAGTCAATAGGCAAGATGAAGGAAACAGAAAGAAGTCGTTGAAGCTCTTCTTTGACCAAGAGGGCAATGCGTGGATGCCTTTTTCTCAGTTTTTGTTTGACTGGTTTGGAATCGGGGTTTAGGGTGATGTTATGGACAGCAATGGTAGGATCAATTCCTGGCATGTCAGCGTAGGACCAAGCGAAAGCTTGGTTACAGGTACGGAGAAAGGTAGTAAAGGCGGCTTGTTCTGATGTGTTAAGGGATTGTCTGATCTTCACAACGTGAGGATCCTCCTCTGTGTGGATGTTAATTTCTATAGTCGACTCATTCAACATGGTTTGAGTTTCAGACGGTAAGGAGCGTTGAATATAAGAGTCGTCCGCCCCAAGGTAAGTGAGGATGGAGTCGTCATCCTGGCACTCAACAACATTAAACGAATGTGAATCCTCTTCGATCATGTCTGGATAGAGAAGGGGAAGAGAAGATGGGTCCTCATTATCACGTTGATGAGTGAGAGGACCTATGAAGATAGCATTTATGAAAAAAAAAAGTTAGGAGGGATAGATTCAGGGTCTATCGACTCTGTGGGTGATGATGGTTTGGTAGGGGTGACGTCGTCATCCTCCAGGATACAACTGATACGAGGTTTCTCCGGTGTAATTGTTTCAGAGAAACCGAGACCACTGTGATCATTGTGTTTGCGTGTAGTCACGGGAATGAGTGTATGTCGGCCTTGTTCATAAAGACCAAAACCAAATCCTTTCCAAGAACAGCGAGTTAAGAAGGTGAGGGCGAAACGATGATTTGTCAAGTATTGAAAATCAGATCGGAAGGGAACCACACCAAGAGGAGGTTCGGGGGTAACGGAGGATGCGTCAACACCCCCATACGTTAGGTTGGTGCGGCAATGGGGTGGTCCATAAGAGATTACCTCCCCCACGCGACGGTCGTAGGTAGGATGTGCATGTAACTGTCCGTACTCCTACGGGGTATGGAAAGAGCTAACGTTATATAGGCGGTACTCCCCCAACGTAAGGCATTGAAAAACATATACTAAGGGGTCAAAGGTTGGGATGTTATCTGCGGGAAAGGAAGTGATATTTGTAATGGTGGTTTCATTGGTTGAAGGTGTAGGTGCGGTTGAAGTGGATGGCTGGGTTGGATGAATGGGTGTCTTGACTGGTACAAGCACATCATTAGGGCGATACAACATATTGCAAGTTTTGAAGGGGGGAGGATCAGCTTTTATGGTGTAGGACTTCCCCTCGTACTCAAATTTTATGCATCTATGTAAGGTGGAGGGAACGCATCCCATAGCCCGGATCCAAGGGCGGCCTAACAACATATTGTATTGAAACTCTCCCTCAAGGACATAGAAGAGTTCGGGTAAAGTACATGGTCCTACACGAATGTTAAGGATCACGGTGCCTAAAGTAGAAGTAATAGCATCATTGAATGATCGCAACATGATAGGGTTGGCACACATGCAACTAGAAGGGATATTCATTTGTTGGAAGGATTTTGAAGAGATGATGTTTAGGCTAGCGCCCCCGTCAATCATAACACGACGTACCCGAATATCCCGAATGTACGCTGAGATGAAAAGAGCAGGGTCAGGATCTTTGGCACCAAAGTCGATAATTTCATCTTCGGAGAAACTGACAGTAGCGGCTTGCTGTACAGAGACAGAAGTGGTTGGGGAGATAGATTGTTTGGTGAGCGAAGCAACGTGATTGGGTGTTAGAATAGAGGTAACAGGCAAGGTTTCATTAGGTAAAACCTCTATCCCTTGAAGGATTTCAACGAGAGCTTGTCGATGAGATTCAGAAGTCTGAATGAGATCATACAGTGTCATTTTTACAGGTGATTGGTGAAGCTGTTTGATCATGGTTCGGTGGGCAATTCCATTAGAGACGGGGTAGGCAGGTCCACGAATAACCACTTTAGGTGGTGGTGCAATCGGTATGGTGGATGGAGAAAGAGATGCCGCTGGTGTGTTTTCTTTCACTTTCCCATTGTTTTTCTGCCCTCGAGTAGCAACAATAATCATATTGATCTCGTGAATATGAGAGGAGGAAGATGGTAGGGATAGGTCATGGTTTTCGAGAGGTGGGGCTGTAATAATGATAGATCTTGGTGAGGCGGGGACAGGTGGTATAGGAGAGGGAATTGAAGCTAAAGGTCTCTCTCTTCATAAGTTATCTTTCTTAACTTTTCTATCTGAGAGAGGTGACTGACGAAGTATAGCTTTCAATGCTTTGCATCCCTCTACGTCATGTCCTGGTGTGCGGTGGTAAGCGCAGATTTTAGACTTATCGAAACCTATAGGTTGAGGTTTAGATGGATCATAAGGTCTAAGTGGGGGTAGGGAAATGGTCTCATTCTCCACCAACATAGCAAGGATTTTGGCGTAAGACCCTTTAAGTGGGTCAAAGTTAGAGGAAAATGAGGCTATTGACTAGGTAGTTTGTGGTAACAATGGGGTATGGTTGGTTTGTATGGGTGGTGGTTTAGCCAAGGGGTTTTGATAATGGGTTTTAACTAAACATGGCTTCTTTGGCGTAGAAGCTATGTTTAGCTGGTTAGATGATGAGGCCACAGATGATGTGGCATCAGAAAACAACCACGGAGAAATAGGAGTGACAGAAAACAATTCTTTTGATGATGGAATTTGTTTAAGATTGGTAGGTGGACAAGACACGCGGGGTGACAGTATTGCTATATCCTTGGATTTCTGTATGGGTGCAGAAGGCGTAGGTCTTTTTAAAGAAAACACAGGAGGTATGATATATTGATGCAAGGTGGAGGGGTGAGGTCCTAATATGGAAGGTAGGTGTGATGATGACGATTTTAGTTGTGATAGCGGCATAGATTGAGGAGATTGAGTTTGTCTCCTAATGGGATGGACGGCTTTATTTTTAGATAAATCAAGCCACTTAGGTGGGTGTTTTAGACTGGGTATTGGTGAGGTCCCAAGTGTAAGGGAAGATTTGGTTAGGTTAATAGAAGTGGATGAGGTATTTGGTAGAGATGAGGGGGGTGAAGGTGAGGACATAGGCATTTTAAGCTTCTGTAAACACTTCGGGTATATGGTAGAGGCATCTTGATCGGTCATCTACATTTGAGTAGAATATGGCGTACTCAAACGTTCCCATAGGACCTGTCTATCTTCTGGGGAATGATAGTTCTCACGTGTGAATAGGAACTTTTGTATGGAAGAAAGGTGGGTTGTGATTCCGGTCCACTGTGGGTGTGATACAGGGTGTATATGAGGCACTGTATCAATGGGCGTTAAGAGGTCAACCGGTTGCTGAAAAGATTTAGGTGATGAAGGACTAATAGGTAGGAGGGCGTGTTTGAGAGGATCCGTCATGTTTAAAGAATGTGGTGATGTCGGTTCAAGAGGTTTCTCGTCTAAGGATGACAAAAGAAGTGGCGAGCCTTCCTCTTGTACAGCAAGAATGGTAGAAGGAGACGTTTGGGAAATAGATAAATTAGATAACATCCGCTCACAGTCTTGCAAGGATGTGGTGTAAGAAGGCTCATTTGTGAGAAGGGAACTCTGGGCAGTTAATTCCTTGATGGGTGAAGGAACGGCAATGATTTCAGTTTGTCTTGATGGCGAGGAAGGGGGTTCGGTTTCCAGCGTTAGTGAAGAGGTTTGATTCAGAATTTGTTCGATAGAGGTATGTGGCTGGGAATCGAAGATTACATGGATCTCATGAACACTCTCCTCGGCTAAGATATCTTGGTTTAGATTACTGTTAGAAGAATGATTCGGGAATGGTTTGTTGAATATTTTCAAATTTCAGTTAGCAGGGGCGTTAGGATTATCGAGGGCTATATCCCCCGCATCAACCATTTCCTGCACTATGTTTTTCAACATCTTGCAGTTTTTATGACTGTGTCCCTTCACGCGGTGGAAGTTACAGAAGTCATTTTCTTTCTACCAAGAAGGTATGGCGCGAGTGGAATCAAACCCGGAGTGAGGTTTAACAGGAGGTAAGGTAATGGCTCCTGCTTTAAGCAATTTTTCCAATATCACACCATATGTTTCTCCCAAGGGAGTGTAGTTGATGGGCTCTGCTTTATACTTATAGGTGGTTTTTGGCGGGGTATTAGACGGTGGTTGGGATTTAACAATCACCGCGTGCATGGCCCCTTTTGATTTTGAAGCAGTTGATGGGTGAGGATTGGTGGTGTTAGGTTTGATGGTGGAATCTTGGGTTCGGAAAGTGGGGTTTTTGTTGCGCAACCGCAATTTCTCTTCCTCTAAGGCTCGAATCTCTAGTTTTCGAGCCATAGTAAAGGCCTCGTCAAATGTACGGAAAGTTTGAATTTGGAGGGTAGAAGAGATGTGCTTAGCGCAGGCCCGCGTAAACAGTTCGATAAGTTCGGTCTGAGGCAAGGCATACGTGAGTTGGTTGATAAGGCCTCGCCATCGTCCAACGAAATCTACGATAGATTCGTTTTCAAATTGTCGGATGGCATAGAGGTCGGTGATAGATACTTTCTTGGCAATGTTAATGGAGAAATGATCCAAGAAAGATTGGGCTAGCTGGTTAAAAGAGAAGATTGAGTGCTAGGTTAAAGCATTGTACCACTCCAAGGCGGGTCCTGATAAGGACATGGGAAAGGTGTGAAGTAGTAAAGCATCGTCGTGAGCAATCAGATAGCAGGCATGTCTAAATGATTGCAAGTGTTGTTGAGGGTCCTCCTTACTATTAAAATGGGTAAATTTTGGTAATTCCCATTGAGGAGGATATGAATGAAGGGGAACTGAAGGGTGGATAGGCTCCTAACAAACTTGCTCGTATGTCAAGGTGCTACGACTTCCTGAAACAGAAGCCTCCAGATTTTGCATTTTGTCCATCATTTGTTTAATTAAATTAGTAGTTGGATGAGATGATGGTGTGGTTGTGGTAAACGGAGGAAAATTGGGCCAAGGGCCACCGCTAGACAATGGTGGGGTTAAATGTTGATAAGGTATGGAGGACGAATGTGTTGAGGCAACCGAATAGGGATGTCCTATATAAGCTGTTGAGGTTACCGGATATGTGTGTGGAAATGAAAAGGTGGGCGGAGCTTGAGAAGGAAAGCTCATGTGGATAGGTGGCAGAGAGCAAGTCATGAACGGAACAGTCTGCAAGAGAGACGAGGTAGGAGCAGTCGGCGGTAATGACATGTTGGGCCCAAGATTAACCAAAGGAAAGCCAATCTGTGCCATATGAACCCCTGAAGCTGCTGAGGTAGGCGACGGGACTAAGGATGCGGAAGGCAAAGCGGAGTTATCACGCGGAGAAGGGGCTAAATGAGCAGCTATCTGATAGGCATGCCAACAAGGAGTTAACCGTCTGGTGTACGGTCAAGGGCATGAGACAAATAGTATTGTACAGCACTAGGATTAGCATCCAGAAATTTGGCAAATTCTTTATCTCCCATAGGAATTTTAGGAACCTCGCTGGTGTCCGTAGGATTCCCCACAGAATGTGAAGGGGGTGATTCAGGAAAAGGCACAGAGCAAGCATGTGAAACCATGGTGGCGGCTTGCTTTTGAGTGATAACAACCATGGACAGGAGTACACAGTAGGGTTTCAATCTATCAAAAACAGAAACAGACTCAGAATGGTGAAATTGGTAGGTTGTTGGTTTGTCAGGAACTGTAAAAGACAGTAACCGATATCGGTCTGATAACTGATGCCGATTAGACTATAGCCGACGTCGATCAGTTAACCGATATCGGTGTAATAAGACTGGTATAGGAAAATATAAGAAGCTACTGATTTGATTGTTAACAATGCTTAGTACATTTATCAAATTGTTCTAAGGTGATCACAAAAGACAGTGTATAACGGAGAAAACAGAACTGAAAACAAGTAATATGCACACGCAAATTAACAGACTAACCCTAGGGTTAATTTTAATCAATTTGGGCTTATGCCTTTAGACGCAGAATGATGTCAATCCTAAACAAAAGACTTAGGGGAAAATGTATAGTTTGTTTTGGCTTATAAGGTTACCTCAATCAGGCGGAGGAATACCGCGGAAAAGGGGGGATGTTTTGAGCTGTTGTGTTAATTATGAAGTGATTCGGTATGTGTTGTGTAGTGAAAGTAAGATTAATTTCCTGTCAATACCATGGAAATCACCCCCACATGTACGACCTGTTACTTAGTCTATGTTCACTAGAATTGAAAACAACAAGCAAGAATGCAATGCACGTGTTTTAAACCCAAATCGAAAATGATATTCGATGAAGTAAATAAGATGACTTTCACTAATGCGAAACTAGGAAAGCAAGACAAATTCTTTACTAAATATAACAAAAACAGCAACAGCAAGTATGCTCCCTAAATGAAAGAAAGAAAGAGAAACAGAAACCCAAAATGGGTCCCACTGGGCGTGCCAAAATGTTTCACACGGAATGTTTCGGCTCTGCAGAATAGACTTGCTTCTATCCTATCATTCCTTTGAGAAACAGATAAGGGTTAGGGCTAGGAGGAATACCTGTTGAATGTTGAGATGGTGTGCGCGTATCGTAGAGAAAGATCAGATCGACTGCGAAGAACTCCTTTTTGTCTTGGAAGGACTACCTGCAAGTAAGAATACAAGACCACCAGATTTTAATTAGACAATAAATGAGGGAGCTGCCTTAGGCCCAGGAAATATAAAACTTCCTTTCGAAGGTGGTCAGTTCCCCTTTTGATACGAATTAACACAAATGATAACAAAGAAAGCTATTGCAAAATCATGATTTAGGTATCTCGTTACAAAGCAATAGGAGCTAAATTATCAATAATAAAGCGTCACATTGTTTGTTCAGTTACTGGTCGTTGATACGTTCAGGTTGAGTTATAGGGATAAAGTAGACTGGATCTGAGGTTGTTAGGTGGCAAATAGGTGAGAAAAAGGTTTTGGGGTATAAGTCACAGTGACCGACGCCGGTCACTGGGTAACCGACCGCGGTTAGATAACCACTGCCAATAGGGGATAATCGACACCGGTAGGGTCAATAATCTAGGTGCTTCTGGGTAGAGGTTGGTTGCAGGGTGATTGTGGGATTATTAAGATTGGTGGATGGCTGAGGGGAATAATAGGAGGACAGGGAAGACTCAGAGTGTGATAAAATGGCCTTCAGGGCAATACCAGGATGTATGGATGAAGGTTAAGTGTAGTATGTCACTTGTAGTAGATCTAGGAATAAACTTATAATTACTATCAATCCACAGGCTCAAGAAATGGTGCTTAGAAACATATAAAACACTACTTACTCATCCCGGATGCAGATGCAGGTTTCAGGACTGTAATGACGAAGACATGACTCAAGTAGGATGATCTGACAATCCAAGATGAGTTATCTGCTCTTCTGATGCTCGGAGGAGTGTTACTGGGCTCTGGTTATTCAGTTGCAGTTCTGGGCTTGATGTCCTTCTCTGCAAACTCTTCTTGTTTCTTTGCTTTGTCTCTGCTCGGCCAAGCAAATCCGGATCCTTTCAATGATTTCTCCTACTTTTCGATCAAATGAAAATCCGATCCCCTATTTTTGATTGGAAGTGGTCATTTGCAGGGAACCGATGGCGGTTACGCAACCGACGGCGGTCAAGTAGGAACCGGTATCGGTCAGGTCAAAGTGGGCTATTTTTGTTAAAATAGCCAGCTTTCCCTCCTTTTCATCCGAGGGATTGGTTATGGGCTTGGTCAAGTCATTATGAAGTTGGTTTTAGGTGCGAATGAGGAGTAATTAGTCATAGGTGTGGAATTGGACCAAGTTATAGGTCTTAATTAGGTTAGTTTAGGGTTAAGACTAGGTCATGATGAGGTGGCGAAATGAGGTGGCAGGTATGGCGATGTGGATTTATTAATTATAAGGTAATTAATAAATAATTGTGTAAGGTTTAGGTGATGAGGTTAGGTTGCAAAATGGGATTCGGGGCACAGGGGGTCGTAAGACACAAATTTGGTGTCTACACCCAATCAAGGAGAACAACAAGAAGAGGAAACCAACAGAGAAGAAATGATAGAAAATATGAAGAGTTGGGCTGCTAAATTTGAGTTTTCAAAAATCTCCTTGATGGTGAGGCCAAAAGAGAAAGTTGGGGTTGAAGAAACAGTGGTGGTTGAGGCTGAGTTTGCAGCAGAAGAATAACAAAAACAAAAGGAAAAGAATTAGCAGTTTGTTGGTGATGAGTTGGGTGCCTCCCTTGGAACTTTGCCCAAAGAAAATTCTGATTCAATTTGCACTACAAAATCAGTCATTGTGGAGGAAGAAAAACCAGCTCAAAATACCATTTTTGAGGAGCAAATGGATGAGATCAAGTCAAGTTTTGCAACAGCAGGAGAAGGAAGCATTATTGATACATTTTTTCTTTCATTTGAAGGGGCTATTTTGATTAATGAAACCGTTATGGAGGTGAACAAAATAGTTTCAAATTATGAGCAAAAGGAACAAGAATTTCCATGTTTCTCTCCCACTTCATCTCTCCAAAAATCTGATTTCTTGGATGAATTTGAATTGGTAAGTTGCATGTTTGAAAATGAAGTTGCACATGGTGAAGAAAATGCAGATTTGAAGGTCACCATGCAAGAGGGAAAATCTTTGTTGTAGTGGGACATCGAAGAGTTTGATGGTTTATCAGACTTAGAGGAATGTCTTGAGGAGGAGCTAGCTGAAATTACAACATTCTCTTCTCCACCATTCATTCTCCAACATTAAGAGCCTGCTGCCACAAAGGAGAACATTGAAAAACAGTAGTGTGTGTTTTGTGACAGCTCATTGGAACCAAGTTTGGAAGATTTATATCTTCCATGTAATTCATGGGAAAAGGAAGGAAAGAGCAAAAGATTTTCACCACCTCTTCCACATCATCCATCCAAGAAGGTCTACAAGAGGACTCCATTTTTGGAGTTAAAAATCAAAGCTATGGGCACTTTCAATAGATCAGACCTTGCCCAATAAGGTATTTGGCTTCATTGGAGCCAAGGGAGAAGTCACAACCAGTCATGCTTACTCCTAAACATGAGGATGGTATGCAAAGTACCAAGGATAAGTTGTCATACCTCTTCAATCCAAATGCAGAGCAACTAAAAGAGGTATTGGATTTGTTTTCATTTGACACCTTGCTGATTTGGGTAGAAGACCAGCTTCTTGTTGATTCTCCACTCATCCTAACAGCCATGATCAACTCCAAATCAACTACATGGCTGCCCATTTTGAAGAAAGGAATCTATTTTGCACAACTAGTTGCAGGGTTTGTTTAGCTTACCTTTGCTTCCAGTTAGAGTAGAGTAGGTAGGTTTACTTTTAGTAGAAGAAGTGCTTGTGCACACTCTGCATATCCCACTTGGGGTATGTATGATTTTCATGTTTGTACGTAGTTTTTGTGGTGCTAGTCTTGCTCCTACACAGTGCATTGTCTTGGCAGTTGAGGAAGATCAGTTCAGTTTTTAGTAGGTCTCCAAGTGGCTCAAAGGCCAGATTTTCATAATTCAGATCAGAATCATTTTATCAAGATTGACTCCATGCCCAATAGATGCTTCAAAGGCCACTGATCATTCATCTAGCAGGTAGATGACCCATCAGAGTCGCCAAATTGTTATCCAAAATGAGCCCCCTACTTTTTTTGGCTAACTTGCCTTCATTCTTCCCTTCCTTGTGCTTCAACTTCAATTTTCAAACATTTCAAGCACTCAAGGGTTTCTAGAAATGGCTCCATCGGATAGGATTTTTCTTCCCCTTTCTAGAAAGGTAAAATTTTCCTCCTAACTCCTTGTAAAATTCAAGTTATGGCTCGGTGGAGTTTTTTGGGGAAATTTTCCCTTCACAAGCCCGCGGTTAATTTGAATGCGCCATGTTGTAGAGGGAGTTGGGCTGGTGGGGCGAGGTTGAAAAAGTTGCCAAAAACTTGGCAAAGGTGTAAAGGAAAAAAACCAGTCGCGGGCCCGTTGGGCGATGAGGAGCTGCCACATGTCCAACGGCAAAGGAGTCGAGGCAGCGGAAGTATTTTGGAAATATTTCCAAAGTTGAAAAAGCGCATGGGTGAAAATTTGAAGTGCATTCCCGTTGATGAATCAGAATGTGCCACGTGGCAGCGGAGCAGCAGAGTGCAAAGGTTTTCAGGGATTTTTTTCCCAAAGTAAAATCAAAGGAAAAAATAGACAAATAAACCCATGATCCCATCAATGAATTATAGAGTGACATGTGTCCAGTCAGGCCGGAGCGGCGGAGGCGCGGGGGTAAAATGGAAAATTTTCCCAATAATGATTTTCAAAGGAAAAAGATAGGTTTCGGCTAGCCGACAAACCAGAACGTTATGTGTGTCCTGGGGCAGCGGAGGCATGGAGTTTTTTTTGAAAATTTTCCAAAAGTGCAAAATGTAAATTTCAACCTCGTGAGCCCGTTTTTGAAATCCAATTTTGTGCATCAAAATTTGCGCCTGATTTTTTTTCCCTAAATCTTCATATGGGCATATCTTTTGATCCAGAGATCAGATTTCAACAAAATTGGACTTTTTGGAAAGGTCTCGAGCCCCTCTATGTATTGGAGGAATAAAAACATCATTTTGTGCAATTTTTGATGTAGAAAAATGTTAAAACATATTTTAGGCCATAAATGCGAACCATATTGCTTTAAATAAGTTGTTTTTGATCAAATCCTCCATGGTTTTCTTCTCCAACACGCCAAGGATGGAGAATTAGCTTGTTTTGATGGAGGAAAACCCTAAAAATGTCTTCTCACACCATAAATATGAGATCAGATTGTTTTGAGAGTTGTGCTTCACCAAATTTATCATTTTTCTCCCAACACACAAAACAAAAACAGAGGAGCTCGAATTAATGGTTTGCAGGATGATTTGACAGAGATTAATGGCAGGTGGTTGAGGAAAAAGATCAGATTTTACTTCCTCCTCTGTTTTCCCTCTCTTTTCTTTAGCTATAAATGTAAAGGATGTAATCTATTGTAATGTTTGACATTTTTTGCTCTGTATCTCCCTTTCTCTCTATTCTGCAGCGAGTTTGTGGAGTTCTCAAACCTTCAATAAATCTGTAAATGCAAAATGTATGCCTTTTGGCCATTGTAATGCTTTGTATCAACTCTGTGGAGCAATAAAATAACCTTGTGGGTGATTTCCAGCCCCTTTTTTACTTCTGTTGCATTCATTCTGATATTTTCATTACAAATCTGGTTATTTGTGCATGTGAGTTGTATTATTTTTATGGTTTGTGTTTAACAGCAGAGTGGGAGTTCATCATTCCTTGGTGCATCACCTCCATTAGCTTAGATTTCATTATTTCTGCAACTTTTTCTTCACCTTGGTCCCTTGGAAAGATTTAGAGTAGGACTTAGGATAGATCCTCTGCAAAATGAATGCATGCACCTGAAAAGAGGAATATGAACCAACCTTTAATCTGGAGAGTTTTTTCCCTTTTTCTGTAAGTCCCACACTTGGGGAAAAAATTCCATGTTGTGCAATCACACTGGATGCCCATTATCAAACTAGAAATCTGAGAAAACATCCAGGGGTGCTGTGATTTTGCACTAATAGACTCTATACAAGGATTGCAAAGAATATTGTAAGGTGTGTGATCACTGTCAGTTCCTTGGAAAAGCTGGTTAGAGAGATGAGATGCCTTTAACACCCATTAATAGTGTAGAACCTTTTAAGAAGTGCAAAATTAACTTTGTGGGCCCTATTTCTCTAGCTACACACAGAACCGTATCGCGCTACATAAAAACTTGCATAGATTATCTTATAAGGTGGAAAAAATTAGTTCCTATAAAGGATTTCACATCGGCTATGACATTGACGTTCTTGTGGGAAAATATTATTACCAGGTATGGATGTCCTTTAAGTTTGACGAGTGATAGGGGTACTCAGTTTCTTAATTTAACAATCCATATACTATTGGACAAATTTATGGTTACTTGTCACAAGATAATCCCTTATCACCCTCAAGAAAATGGAATTGTTGAGGCCTTCAACAAGATATTGTGCCAAAATTTGACAAAAAATTGTGATGTTGGAAGGAAAGTTGGGATGATAAATTCATATTGTACTTTGGTCATACAGGAAAACCTACAAAAGGTTTATGTTATCCAAATAGCTCTCCTAATGATTTGGATATCTTGCCTACCCATCCTTATCCCCTTCACATTCTTCTGTCTCCTTCCATTTTCCCTTGCGCGCCTTCCTCCTGTGCACCCGCTTTCTCCTCTATCCTGTCGTGCACTCCTTGCATGCACCTCCCCAGACTTACCTCCTAATCAGCTAAGTCCTTGGAATTTCTCTTAGGTGAATTTCGTGCACCCCTCTTTGCCTCTTTCTTCCATTTCTCCCTTGCGCCCACACTCCATGCGTTCACCTTCTTTCTAGTCATCGTGGTGCACCTCCAAAGGTTAAATCCAAAAGGGAGACTTGAACAAGTGTTAGGCCCCCACGTGTCCTAGGCCCAAAGCAAAGGAAGAGTCAAAGCTAAAAGTCAAAAGGTGGACAAGGCAGGCATCAAAATGACTAAGTATAGAATTGCTAGAGGAATCCGCCATGCGTTATCTTGGTGCATCTCCAAAAGTTAATCAAAAAGTGGAGATCCAAATGAGAGTGGGCTCGCCACGTTGTCTAGGGTCTGAAAAGGTAAGGGAGGCCATTGAGAAGTCCAAAGAACATGTGGCGGCTCCCACGTGTCAACCCAATGCTCCTTCAAAGGTAAATTCACAGTGGGATTTTAAGTGAGCGTAGAGGCTTCACACGTCTAGTTTCATAAAGGGACAGGGTCAGGTTGAATAGTCAATGCATTGCGATAGGCCTGTGGAGGGAGCCAGGTGTCAACACGGTGCTATTTCATAGGTAAAATTTGGGGTGGGTTTCCAAACAAGCGCCAGGCCGCCACATGTTTGTTATCTCATTTTAGAGATTCCAGCTAAAAATGAGATAACCATAGTAAAATTTTAGACAAATCTCTTAAAAATTCCCTTTGAAAGAGATCTTCAGGATTTTGGGTTTTCATTGCATAAAACATGTTTCTTTCCTATTTTATGCCTCATGTTCCCTGAAACCCAATCAGTATGTCGAGCTTTTGGAACTTCCAAGCATCGGAGATTTCTTTTCACAAAGCACGTTTTATGCCTCATGTTCCCCGAAACCTGAAACCTGATTACCTAGGCAGTGTGTTGGGTTTTAGAACCTCCAAACATCAAAACATGCTTTACTCAATGCATGTTTTATGTTGATTATTTCTTGAAATCTGAAATCCGAAACCTGAATTGAATCAAATCCTTTGTATCGGGGTTTTTGGATGCTCCAAGCATGATGACATGTCATTAATGCCCAATTGTCTAGCCGTTGGTACATGTGTCAAGTCAGGTGTAATTAATGTCTAGGTTGTTATAAATAGTTTGTTTTTCCACGTCATTTATTACCTTGTACATTTTTACTGCGTTGGATTTCCATGTTGATGCTTCTTCCACCTCCAAACTCAATTGAGCTTCCCGATCGATTTTGCTAGTTCTGTCTTTAATCTTTTTTCAAGCTTGTTGAAGGTACTCTTATCTTCTTTCTATTTTAGAAGCTTTTTGGGTTACTTCCTGAAGGTGTTTTCTTTGGGTTTTCCATTTCATTTCATTCTCCATTATTGGTTTCAGGGTTTTGGGTCATTTTCCTCGTTTTTTTTTCTGTATTCCCATATGGTTTCTTGTTTGAAATTCACCCCTAGGTTATTTACTTATTTTTCATAGGTTCTACCATGTAGTTTTCAAAATGATCCTGAAATTCCTAAGTGATCACGAGGTCAGGAATTTCTCATATCCTAACACGGTCAGAAACTTGATATATTTGTTTTAGGTTTTGCAGGGTGTTTAACATCTTTCCTTTTTCACCTTGTTTCAAGTTTTGTCCAAGTTCTCGACATCCATCAAGATCTGTAATGTGTCGGGTATTTTCTACCTACTCGACATTCTCTAGGTTTTGCCATGTGTGTCGGGTTTTCCCACTTGTTCAATACTTCCTCACTTCCGCAGTGTGTCAGGGTTTGCATCGATGATGAACATGTCCTAACTTCTAACATACAATCCATTGTGTCAGGTTTCCCAAGGTGTTTTGCAAGTCTCAAAATCCAAATAGTGTGGTGGGTTTATGCAATTTTCCAACAAACTTTCAATCCCGATTGCTCTTCCAAAAATCCTCAAGGCATTTATTCTTCAAGACTCCTCATGTCAAGACCCTAGACTAATCTAAGGATAAGTTAGATAGGATAGGAAAGATGAATTATAAGTATCAAAATATGGAGTCTCCTTCTTACATAAGCTGCAATTATGGCACTCGAGACATAAAGCTCGATAATATAGATATGGAGGGCTTCTGGAATAGAATTGAGGATTCTTCTCAAAATTCCTGGATGAAGTCGATAGTCAGGCAGCAGTCTCCCTCTTACAGCAGGATTTCCAATATCCATCTCAATTCCTTGAAGTTCATTCTAACCTATGCTTCCAAATGTGACTCATCCTCCTTGCTCAGTAATAAATCAAGCAAGATAGACTATATTGAAATTGGTTGGAGGTTACTTTGATCAACTCCTAAGGTTTCCTAAATTTAAGGAATATGTTTATTTAAACCTTCAAATCAGCACAAAATTCTTGTGATAGATATCAAGAAGAATACATCAAGCATGTAAACAAGAATTTCTTGATCAAGGCTAAGCTAGCTATTTCTAGGTTTCCCGAGTTGGTCCCTAAAAGTGATTTCATTCTCAAAATCAATGATATCATGACCCTATTGAGTCAATTATTTGGACTCCTAAAGTCAAAAGATATTTCCAAGGGTGGATGTACCAGTTCATGGTTTTCATAAAGAAGAATAACCAAGGGAGTGATTGGGGTAGCCTAATAAGTGAAGAGATAGACTCCTAAATGAAAACAGTCTTGTCTACCGGAAAGTTTTATATGATGTCATACGTCACCTATGCAGCAACATGCATGAGAAATTACCCAGGGATAGATGCGAAGGGAAACTGGGCAACATAACACATATATCAGTACTTCCCTTAACTAACAATAAAAAGGGTGTGAAGATCAATATAGAAGAGTGAACGGCACATTTTTCTATGAAAAACATTTACAAGTTGAATCATGATTTAAGGAAAAGAAGAGTTTCTGATGAAACATGGGCCGAAGTGTCAAAATGGGGTTGCATCTTCTTACAATTCAAGAAGTTCACCTATCTTTAGGTGGTAATGTTTCTATGGTAACCCTTTCCATTTGCCCAGGTTCCCTAGGGTGACAAAGTAATCCTTATGGAGTTGGTCAGAGAATTTTTAGATTTTTACAAATTCCAACAAAGCAAGCACAAATCCATCACCATCTCCTTTCCTATTTCCATTGGAAGGTATACATGATCTATATTGGTTAAGTATAATAACGTGGTGCATGAGCTTTAGGACAAATTAAAGAAACATATAAAGCTCAGGGAGAGATTTTTAGAATATTGAGAGCTATTGTGGAGAAGAAGAAAAACTTTGTATTTTCTTTTAATCATTGAGGAATATAAACAGATGTTATTTTATAAACTTTGTGTTGTGGGATTCATATATCTTGATAGATTGTTATTACGTACAAGGATCTTAAGCTATTCTTTGTTTAGTGTTCTTGATTATTTTAATCGTTTCAAATATCACACCCATTATCTAAAACTCGTATAATTATTTCTTGATCTGTGTTTTCTTGAAAGAAAATATATTCCTCTTATTCCCTTCTCACTCTATTTCGTCTATAATAGTTTCCTTTCTAATCCATTCTATTTCTAAAATTGTAACATATCCATCTCTTGTTGATATGGATCTCAGGATTGTATCCCAAACCCAATGGTTAGAATAGCCTGAATATTGTACATATTGTTTCTGTTGTGTTTTAGATCAGTAATAAACAGGTTGCCTCGCCTATCTTTGAGGAGAAATTTGATCCCATGTACTATGGTTGACCCTCATATTTTGGCCTAACAAAATATCCAACCAACAGTTTTTGGAAACTCCACTGGGGAATACGGATTGATAAGACTAAGCTTATCCTATTGGTGTCTGGTGACTCCGTATTTTCCTTATTTTCAGTAGATCCATTTTCCAATTCAAGATGGCCAGAAAATATCTTCACTCGGTCAAGCCAAGCCAAAGGTGAAACTAATTTGTTCTTTGATCTACTTCAGCAACACAATTTCAGACTTTCTCCCAACAGTGTTGTATCTAGCCAAGCAAGAAGTTATTCGCCTATCCGAAGAACACCGGTTCCTCAAGAGAAAGAAGCATTTGCAACCTGTCATGCATTATTCTTGTCTGATACTCAAATTCCTGTATGCACTTCATTCAGAAGGATGGAAACACAACATATGTCTTGGGGTGTGGCTATTGGTCCTCTTTCTATAAATTCATCCATTACGTGAGCTACCACATGGATCTCATAAGAATATTCCTAAATTCAACAGCAATGGTAAGCAGCACCCTGATGAACACATTGCCTCATTCTTTGTAGCATTTTTTATCCTTGGGGTAGCTCATGAAGATGTCTCTATTCGAATCTTTCGTTGAAACATTGCATGGTGTGGCAGCAGAATGGTTCTACCATCTTCTGAATGCATACATTACCAACTAGCCTACCATGAGATTCATATTTGAAGCAAGGTTCAAACCAGCTAAATATTCTCATGCCTTGTTAGCACATCTTACACATATGAAGAAGGTGTCTCATGAGCCCATGCAGGACTTTGTGGTAAAATTCAACAAGATAGTTCAAAACATTTCTGTGCTAGCCATTCCCACTCTTGAAAATCAAAATTATTTCTTCATCAACGCTCAGCCCCCTAATGTGAGCTTCTTATTAAGAAGGTTTTTTATCCCTTATTTGGCTACTTCTTAAGCTACAGCCACTGAAATAGAAGATGATCTCATTCTGGCAAGAAAGCTCATAAGGGAGTCATCTAAGCCTAAAAATTAGAGTTCTTCTCAAAGTACTGCTGATCCTATGATCCAGAAGATGGCCAATGACTTAATCACTTTGAAGAAGAAAATTTCTCAATATGGCGACCAACGATCCCTTATCAGTATATTCCTAGACATAATTTCAACAATACCAATGGCACTCCCACAAGAGATAGGATTCGGTTGACTACTGCTCAAACAAGGTTGGCCATTGAAGCTCCTCCTGTTAATTCAACAATGGAAATAGTTGAGGAAGATGAAGAACCAGAAGATCAAGGTTCTCAAAAATCTTTTGAAGCTTCAAGATATGTTGATGAGTCTTTTGGCAATTCAGCTTGTGACTCCAATATTGGTCTAACATTGGATACTTGGAATACGAGGAAGAAAAATGCGAGCACGATGGTCAGTCATTCACAGTCTTCACTCGAGCTCAATCTCAAAACCCCAGAAAGCCGGTTGAAGGCTCTAAGGAGAAGGGTAAAGAATCTCACGTGGTTATGGCTAAAAGATGCTCTCCTATCTCAGTGTAAACTGAAAAGGAGACAACTAAAAAGGTAACTTCTTCTTCTAACTCTCTTTTTCCTTCCCCTAAGACCAGTTACTCAACTCAGACTAGTGTAACCAGAACTGAGCCCACCATCATTCCTTCATATACCACTTTCAACATTATTGATCATGCAAAGAAAACTAAGATCCAAATGTCAGAATCTAAGTACCTTCAATCAAATCCTGAGCAATTTGATAAACTTGCTAAATTCATTAGAAGCAAGGCTGTTGTCCCTTCATCTTCAAAAGGAATTTTTCCTAACTCCCACTCAACCTTTACCTTAGAATAAGATGACCTCTGTTGCTTCTTTAGGAAATATTGAACCAGTTTTATTTTTCCTTGCTTATAAACAAGTTTAAACTCAACAATTACATAATTGACTCAAGAGCCTTTGATAATGTGATGCCTGCAAAAGTAGCCCATGCCCTTGGACTTACCTTCACTAAATCTTATGGGTAGTGTTACTCCATGGAAACCAAGCAATTCCCATTGATTGGCCAAATCAAGGATGCACAAGTTTGCATTTGTCACATTCCCATAAAAGAGAGTAAAAATGACTATCCTGGTTGTTGATATCCTAGCTGCTTATGGTATTCTCTTAGGAAGAGGTTTTTGTAAAGATGTCGAAGGAGAAATCAATATGGATTGGACCAAAGCTAAAATTCTAGTGAATGGATTTCCTCATGTCCTCCACCCTAAAGCACAAACAAAGTACTTGGTCACTAAATCAAATGACCCCAAAGCTCAAATTCTCTTCAAAGATGCATGCTTGGGAAATTATTTCATGACATCGGAGGTGCCTTCTATAGAAATCAAGGAAGAAGATCATAATGCTATTTGGACCCTCGAGTTTGAAGGAAGCTGTTCAACTACTGGATCAGACGCTGGTGTGGTTCTTATGTCTCCATAGTTCAAGATCTTTCCCTTCGCTTTCAAGTTGTAGTTTGATAATACTAATAATATGGCCGAATACGAAGCCTTGTTATTGGGATAAGACATGGCAAGGCAAAAGGGAATTTGAAATATTAAATTAGATGGATATCTTAAGTTGATTGTAAATCAAGTAAAGGGAATCTATCAGATAAAAAATGATCACCTAAGGCATTATAGGAACACGGTGTGGGACAACATTGAATGTTTTGATGCATTTTCCATCAAAGAAGGTTTGAGAGATTACAATGATAAAGCTGATTCTTTAGCTATGTCTACATCTCTTCTCCTTCCTCACCCAAAGTTCAAATAGGAAAAGTATACCATTGATATTGTGTATCATCCAAGTGTTCCAGATAATTGAGCACATTGGCAAGTGTTCAATGATGATCAACAAGTATTGTCTTCTCTTGAGAAAGCTGATAATTTTAGTGAGCTTTATTTTGAAGGATCAGAATCAGCTTTCTGTGAGTCTGTCTCAAATTCATATCAAGAGATTTATGGTGAATTCATCTAGCTCAAAGGTAATAATATTCCGAAAGGATTGGTTTTTGTTATCCAAAATGAGCCCCATGCTTATTTTGGCTAACTTGTCTTCATTCTTCCCTTCCTCGTGCTTCAAATTATATTTTCACACATTTAAAGGACTTAAAAGATTATAGAAATGGCTTCATACAATAGATAATTCTTCCAACTTTCCATAAAGGTAAAATTTTCCTCCTAACTCCTTGTAATTTTCAAGTTATGGCTCGGCGGAGTTTGGAGGGGAAACTTTCCCTTGACAAGCCCACGGCCAATGAGAAGGTGCCACATGGCAGCGGAGGTCGGGCTGGCGGAGGTAAGTTGGAAAATTTTCCAAAGACGGAAAAGTGCACAAAGGGAAAATTTTGGCCCGCAGGCCTGCCGAGGAGGATGGAGAAAAAGTTGCGGAAGGCCTGCGGCCAATGAGGAAGCGACACTTGTCCATGATAATGGTGGGAGTCAGAGGCATGGAGGAAACTTTGGTTTTTTTCCAAAGTGACAGAGGCACAAATGGAGAAAAAGAAGCGTGCCCCTACCAAGCAACCAGAAGCCGACACGTGTCACCGGAGCGGCAGAGCACGGGGAAAATTTGGGAATTTTTCCCGATAAAAAAATCAAAGGGGAAAAGCGAGGTTTGAGCCTGCGTTTCCATCACCAAATGGGAAAGTGCCACATGGAAGAGGAGAAGAGGGGTGTGGGGAATTTTTGGGACATTTTCTCAAATTCAAAAAATGGAAAATTTTCAAGTTTCAGCCCACCAACCTGATTTTTACCCTAAAATTGCTATTGTTGCCCTAAATCTTCAGAGGGGCATAACTTTCGATCCCGAGCTCAGATTTTCGCGTTCTTTATATCATTGGAAAGATGTTGATATCCTATACACGATGGAGGGTTAAATTTTTAGTTTTGATGGAGTTTTGTGGGAGAAAAATAGGAAAATGTCTCTGGCATGCAAAAAACACAGAAAATGCCCCCAACCACCAAAATTAATGAAGTATGGGCCTCTTTCTTGCTCTACAGAGCAATTTACTTTGGCGTATGGGTTTGTCCATGAAGCCCATAAATTTGTAGGTGAGATTGGAGGGATTTTTTGGTGGTTGGAGTTTCAATTTTATTTTCCCACATTTTCCACATTTCTTTCATTCTGTTCGATGGTTAAAAGCCAGATTTGGCTCATTCGTAAAGGTGGTTCATCATTCTTCTCTGCCTCTCCCTTATTTTCTTCCCCAGGGTCGAAAATGGAGTTTGAACCTCATTCCTTGCTATGTAATGGAATTTTTTTCCTCTTACTAGTAAAATGATGTTTTGTGCAAACTTCTAGAGAAATAAAATACGTGTTTTGTGATGCATTTGTCCATCCTTGCTTGTTTTGCTTGTCTTCTTTTTGCCTCTCTTCATTGCTGGTATTTGTGCATGTTTGAATGTTCATTGTAGGTTTTGGAGCTGTGTTCATGGAGTTTTGGAACATTTTTTGTGTGAAATTTATCCTTTGTTTTGTGATGCACTTGTCCATCCTTTCCATTGCTCACCTCTTCTTGTTCCATGGCATTTTTGATAGATGTTCAACAATTTCCTTCTCTGGTGTATCGTCATTTTAGTGTAGGCTCTATTTTTCCCTCTTTTCTCTTTCTCTATCTCCTTGGCATAGTTAGATTAGGATTAGATTAGCTTTCTTAGACTGGAATAGCTTATGGCAGGTAGTTTAGGAAGAGGAACCAGCCTTCTCTGGAGAGCTTTCCCCATTTGCAAAGGTCCCACACTTTGGGAAAGCTCAATGTTGTGCATTCACACCAAATGACATTGCCTTAAAAAAGTAGATCCATAGGTCATTTTGGGGGTGCTGTAAATTTTCACTAACAGTTTTGGCACACCTGGTGGGAACTTAGAGGTATTCCACTTCATCTTTTGCAGGTTGATGTGTTCCTGTGAAGATTTCAGCATTTGGAGGCAATTGCAAACACATCTGGAAACTCCATTTTGTCAATAACTCATTCTCTGAGTTACAAACCCTCTTTCCATTCATTTTCATTCATTTTCCATTCATTCTTCTTTCCATCTTCTTTCCATTCCATGAAGTTGTGCAATCATGACTTCATTTCCATCATGGAATTCACGTTTACAACAGCAGCAATACATTCCACCTCCAACATGTTTTACAACTCCTTCAAATCAGCATTTTGAAAAAATTCAAGATCAACATACATACCCATATGAGTAGCAGTGCCAAAATCAGTTTGGATATGGTTCTTTCCAAGAGTAGGGGTACGCATACAATGAAAACAATTAGATGCAAGATGCTGGTCTATTGGAGAAAATCAGAAAAATGGAGATTGGCATGGTGCAATCTAGGGCTCAAGCACAAATGAAAGCATTTGGAATCGATTTTGGAGCACCCTGTCCATGGGTGGGACATTTTCCAAGGCATTACAGCCCTCAAGAGAAGCTTGACTTCATGATTGCAATGCTGCCGTTACTTGCAAAGTGGACTTAGGGAATAGAGGTGTATGAGAGGAGTATTCAGCAACCTTGTCAACGGGTAAGCACACCATCTCATACTCTTTATTTTCCTCTTTCTCAATATGTATCATTTCAGCAGTGTCAAGATTCAAGTTTCCCATATGCTGCCCCAAATGTTGATCGTGTTTCTCCATCTCCTAGTCTTCCACCTCATCTCAATTCTTCTATCCTTTTCCCTTCCAAATCCAAATCCCCTCCACAAGAGAAAAAATAAATACCTTCCACTTCAAGGAAACAAGAAGTTTCATCTCTTCCACCACCACAAATAATTGCAAAACCAATTGAGTTACAACCCACCCCTCCTCTTGCATTCCCAAATTCATGTTGGGAAGATAAAAATTAGAATGCCAGTCAAGGACAGCAAAAAGTGGAACCCAACAAAGAATAAATAACAGACAACTTGAAGATTTGGGATAACAAAGATCCCCTTGATGTTTAAGCCAAAGGAGGACGTCGAAGTAGAACAAGTGGTGGCCAAGACTAATTTTGTTGCAGTAGAAGAAGAGCAAAAAGAAGAAGCAGATCAGCAATTTCTTTTCCTAGAATGTAGTGTCCATGTTGGCACTCTACTTGAAGAAGATGCTGGTCCAATCCAAGTTGCACAATCAGCCATGGAAGAGGAAGGCTCTAAAAGAGATCTTGCACCCCCAACTTGCCCTCTAGAGCAGCAGATTGAAGAGTTTGATTTGAAAAAATTCATGCTAGAGGAAGAGTTCATTCAAGAGCAAGATTGTCTTCAAACAACAAAGGAAGGAGAAGCTACTCCAGATCTAAAAGAAGAGGAGCACATTCCAGCTGTGGGGGAGAAAAGTGTAGATCCAAAGGCTTTGAGCACAAAGTAGGCTATAGAAGAACCTTCAGTTCTTCTTTCTACTTCATCTCTCTTGAGTTCTAGTGCAAAATAAGAGTTTGATCCTTCAAACTCAATGTTGGAGGATGAAAGAAACCATGGTGATCAAGTTGCAGATCAAGAGAACACCATGGGAGAGGTTGAAAATTTGCAGCAGGACAACAATGAGGTAGTTTACCTATCTGATTTGGAGGACTATTTTGATGAAGAGGAACCAGTTGAAATCACACCATTTACTCCTCCTTCATCCACCTTCCAAACATAAGAACCTACTATAATGAAGGAGAACTTTCAATTACAGTAGCCTGCATCTTATAACAGCTCTTTGGAATCAAGATTGGAAGATTTAAATCTTCCATGTTCTTCATTGGAGGAAGAGAAAGGGTAGAAAAGTTCTACCATTACTTCCACACCATCCATTCAAGAAGGTATACAAGAGGACTCCATTTTTGGAGTTGAAAATTAGAGCAATGGGCATATCAAATAGATCAAACCTTTCCCAATAAGGTACTTGGCTTCATTGAAGCCAAAGGAGAAACCACAACTAGTCATGCTTGTTTCTAAGCATGAGAATGAGCATCTAAGCACCAAGGATCAGCTGCAATACCTCTACAATCCAAATGAAAAGCAACTAAAAGAGGTATCTAACTTGTTTTTAGTTGACACCTTGCTGATATGGGTAGAAGACCAGCTTCTTGTTGATTTTCCACTCATCCTAATAGCCATGATCATCTCTAAATCAATTGCATGGCTGCCCATTTTGAAGAAAGGAAGCTATTTTGCACAACCAGTTGCAGGGTTTGTTTAGCTCACCTTTGCTTCCAGTAAGAGTAGAGTAGGTAGGTTTGATTTCAGAAGAATAAGTGCTTGTGCACACTCTGCATATCCTACTTGGGGTATGTATGATTTCCAATTTTGTACATAGTTTTTTGGTGTTGTTTTGTTACTCTTGCACAATCCATTTCAGTGGGTTTTGGTGAAGATCAACTCCAAGTTTTAGTGGGTTTCCACGTGGCTTAGAGGTCAAATTTTCATAGTTCAGATTAGAATAAATTTATGAGGCTTGACTCCATGCCAAATGGATGCTTCAAAGGCCACTGATCATTCATCTAGCAGGTAGATGACCCTGAGAGTCACCAAATTGTTATCCAAAATGAGCCCCATGCTTATTTTGGCTAACTTGTCTTCATTCTTCCCTTCCTTGTGCTCCAACTTCAATTTTCACACATTTCAAGCACTCAAGGGTTTCTAGAAATGGCTCCATCAGATAGGATTTTTCTTCCCCTTTCTAGAAAGGTAAAATTTTCGTCCTAACTCCCAATATTTCGAAAGTTATGGCCAGGCAGAGTTTTTTGGGGAAACTTTCCCTTGACATGCCCGCGGCCAATGAGAAGGTGCCATGTTGCAATAGAGGTTGGGCCAAAAGAGGTAAGTTGGAAAATTTTCCAAAGAGGGAAAAGGGCACAAAGGGAAAATTTTAGCCCGCAGGCCCTCGGAGGAGGATGGAGAAAAAGTTGCGGAAGGCCTGCAACCAATGGGGAAGCGACACGTGTCCATGACAGTGGCGGGAGTTAGAGTAGTGGAGGAAACTTTGGTTTTTTACCAAAGTAACAGAGGAAAAAATGGTCAAAAAGAAGTGTGCCACCACAAAGCAACCAAAAGCTAACACGTGTTACTGAAGTGGCGGAGCGCAGGGAAAATTTGGGAATTTTTCCCGATAAAAAAAATCAAAGTGGTAAAGCAAGGTTTGAGCCCGCATTTCCATCAGTGAATGGGAAAGTGCCACATGGTAGAGGAATGGTGGGGCATGGGGAATTTTTGGGACATTTTCCCAAATTCAAAAAATGGAAAATTTTAAAGTTTCAACCCGCCAACCCGATTTTTGCCCTAAAATTGCTATTTATTCCCTAAATCTTCAGAGGGGCATAACTTTCGATACCGAGCTCAGATTTTCACGTTCTTTATATCATTGGAAAGTTTTTGAAATCCTCTACACGATGAAGGATTAAATTTTTATTTTTTATGGAGTTTTGTGGGAGAAAAATAGGAAAACGTCTATGGCATGTAAAAAATGTAGAAAACACCCCCAACCACCAAAACTAATGAAGTATGGGCCTCTTTCTTGCTCTACAGAGCAATGTACTTTGATGTATGGGTTTGTCCATGAAGCCCGTCACTTTGTAGGTGAGATTGGAGGGATTTTTTGGTGGTTGGAGTTTCAATTTTATTTTCCCGCATTTTCCACATTTCTTTCATTCTGTTCGATGGTTAAAAGCCAGATTTGGCTCATTTGTAAAGGTGGTTCATCATTCTTCATTTTCTCTCCCTTCTTTTCTTCCCCAGGGTTGAAAATGGAGTTTGAACCTCCTCCCTTGCTCTATAATGGCATTTTTTTCCTCTTACTAGTAAAATGATGTTTTTTGCAAACTTCTGGAGTAATAAAATACATGTTTTATGATGCATTTGTCCATCCTTACTCATTTTCCTTGTCTTCTTATTGCCTCTCTTCATTGCAGGTATTTGTGCATGTTTGAATGTTCATTATAGGTTTTAGAGCTGTGTTCATGGAGTTTTGGAACATTTTTTGTGTGAAATTTATCCTTTGTTTTGTGATGCACTTTTCCATCCTTTCCATTGATCACCTCTTCTTGTTCCATGGCACTTTTGATAGATGTTCAGCATTTTCCTTCTTTGGTGTATCGTCGTTTTAGTGTAGGCTCTATTTTTCCCTCTTTTCTCTCTCTCTGTCTCCTTGGCATAGTTAGATTAGGATTAGATTAGCTTACCTGTACTGGAATAGCTTGTGGCAGGTAGTTTAAGAAGAGGAACCAACCTTCTTTGGAGAGCTTTCCCCATTTGCAAAGGTCCCACACTTTGGGAAAGATCAATGTTTTGCATTCACACCAAATGACATTGCCTTAGAAAAGCAGATCCATAGGTCATTTTGGGGGTGCTATGAATTTGCACTAACAGTTTCTCTGGAAGGTCTATTTGATAAGCATGACTGTTTTATTTAGGATAAAAGACAAGATGAAGTTGTTTCCTATTCAGAAGTAGATCAAGTTAATCTAGGCTCTTTTGACCAACCATGGATGGTAAATATCAGGAAATGTTGTTCTCCTGAGGAGAAAGAAAGATTCACTTCACTCCTTAAGAGATATATGGATGTCTTGGCATGGTCCTACGTGGATCTAAAGTCTTTCAAGCCCAAGGATGTGCAACATAACATCCCTTTGAAGTCTGATGTCAAACCTTACATGCATAAACAAAGGCATTACAACCCAAATATCTTAGGGACTATCCTTGCAGAAATTCAAAAGATGGTAGACGCAAGGATTATCTTCCCAATCCATCATTCTACCTGGGTTGTTAACATCGTCCCCGTCAAAAAGAAGAATGGTGAGATTCGGATTTGTGTTGATTTCTAGAACCTTAATCAGTCTTCATTAAAAGACAATTACCCATTGCCTATCATGGATCAAGTATTGCAGAATGTCACTGGATCAGAAATACTATCCATGCTTGATGGATTTTCAGGGTATAATCAAGTCAAAGTGGCTACTGAGGATCAACATAAAACAACATTCACCACCCCATGGGGGACCTTTTCTTACAAGAGGATGCCTTTTGGTTTGATTAACGCTGAAACCACATTTCAAAGAGCTATGAACTTAGCTTTTAGAGATTTGATGGGAAAATTCATAGTTGTATATTTGGATGACTTGACGGTCTTCTCTAAGAAGCGAAGTGATCATTATGATCACCTAGAGCAGGTACTCTTAAGGTGCAGGCATCATGGGATTTCATTAAATCCTAAAAATTCCTTGTTTAGAGTAACATAAGGTAAGTTGCTGGGTCATATTATGACTAAAGAAGGAACCAAGATCGACCCAGAGTGGGTGAAGGCCATCCAAAGCCTTACCCTACCTACAAGCAAAACTGGGGTGCATTCCTTTTTTCAGAAAGGTCAATTTCCTAAGAAGATTTGTACCTGAATTTACCGATAAAACCAAGGATATCCTTGGGATGAAAGGTAAGAATCCATTTTGATGAAGCACTGAAGGGAATATTTCTTTGAAGAAGTCAAAAGAGTAATTCTCATGCTCCTATTTTGGTATGCCCAGACTTCAAGAAAGATTTCATCATGTACAGTTATGCCTCCGCATATACAATATCAGCCATCCTGATGTAGGAGAAAAAAGAAGGAATCGAAGCTCCCATCATGAGATGCCCACTAAAGGAACATGAATTGAAGATGTCATAAATTGAAAAGCATGCTTATGTAGTGGTGAGAGTAGTGAAGCATTTCAGGTATTATGTGTTGAGTTCTCACACTCTCGTTCTTGTTCCTTGATACTGCCAGTTTAAGTCCATTTGACTCAACAAGAGTTGGGTAGTCAACGGGTGC